>OY735229.1:26754985-26759985 GCA_963457665.1 Thysanoteuthis rhombus | reverse complement strand
CTATATATATGCATATATATATGTGTGCCTATATATATGCATATCTATATATGTGTGCCTATTTAGATGTATATCTATATATGTGTGCCTATATAGATGTATATATATATGTGTGTGCCTATATAGATGTATATATATATGTGTGTGCCTATATATATGTATATATATATGTGTGTGCCTATATATATGTATATATATATGTATGTGCCTATATATATGTATATATATATGTGTGTGCGTATATATATATATATATATGTATGTGCGTGTATATATATATGTTTGTGTGTGTATATATATATGTTTGTGTGTGTATATATATATATATATATATTATATATATATGTGCATATATATATGTATATGTATATATATGTTTGTGCGTATATCATCATCATCAGTCTTTTAGCGTCCGTCGTTGGACAAAGACCTCACCCGGGATTCGCCACACATCTCTATCATGGGCGTCTCGGAGCCAGTACTTTCTGAACTTGTCTAGTTCATCTCCCCATCTAACATTCTGCCAGCCTCTGTTGTGCATATGGTCTGGGGGAATCCATGTTGTGAATCGTGATGTCCATCGATTGTCAGCCATTCTTGCAACATGGCCAGCCCACCGCCATTTGAGATTTTTTATGGATTCTATGATGTCTCTAACTCTTGTCTTTCCGGATGTACTCTGCTGTTTTGTTGTCTCTCCATGTGAGGCCCAGCATTATTCTTTCATGTGCACGTTGCATGGTTCTCAGCTTACGGGTCTGTTTCTTGGTTAAGTTCCATGTTTCAGCTTCATAAAGTGACTATTGGGAGGATGCATTGGTTATACACCCTTCTCTTTAAGAGTAATGGGATCATTAATTTTGAAGTTTGAGCTAGCTCTGCCAAAGGCTTGCCATCCTAGTGTGATTCTTCGCTTTATTTCTTCTTCTTTTGAGGGTCTCATGGAGATTCGTTGCCCTAGGTAGATGTAGTGATCTACTTTCATCAGTTCTGTGTCCTCGATTTCGATCTTAGTGTTCTTATCTCCAATGTGGTTGTTGCACATGATCTTCCTCTCGCTGAAGTTCATGTGTAGGCCGACTCACTTGCTCTCTTCGTTTAGTTCATCTATCATTAGTTGGAGGTCGTGTAGGTTCTCTGCGAAAAGGGCTATGTCGTCTGCGAATCTGAGGTTGCTCAGATACTCGCCGTCTATTTTGATTCCTTTACTCTCCCAGTCTAGCCTTCTGAAGATCATCTCGAGGCAGGCTGTGAAGAGTTTAGGTGAGCTGGTGTCACCTTGTCTTACTCCTTTCTGGAGCTGGAAGGGGTCCGAGTCTTTATGTAGCCTGATAAATGAGCTGCCGTGATTGTATATATGTTTCAACACTTCAACATATACTGGATCTACACCTTGCCGACTGATGGCCTCCATGACTTTAGGGATTTCTACTGAGTCGAACGCCTTTTTGAAGTCGATAAATGCTACGGCAAGTGGTAGTTTATACTCTGCTGCTTTTTCTTTCAGTTGATTTATCGAGTGCAGGTGGTCCATGGTCGAGTAGCTTCTTCTAAAGTCAGCCTGTTCACGTGGCTGGTTTTCATCGAGTGTTTTTGTGATTCTGTTGGTGATGCTCTTTGTGAAAAGTTTATATACACAGTTGAGTTGGCTTATAGGCCTATAGTTGTTGAGGTCTTTCGGGTTTCCTTTTTCATATAAAAGCATTATGATAGCAGTATTCCAATCGTCTGGGACTTTACTGTGTTTTAGACACAAGTTGAAAAGGACAGCCAGTTTCCCTAGTGATGATTTCACCTGCTTTTCGGAGTAGGTCGATGGTGATGTTGTCTGGTCCAGGGGCAGTTCCTTTCTTTGTCTGTTTAATGGCTTCTTTCACCTCCCACGGGGTTACTTTTGGGAAGTCCTCGAGTTGATTGCCCGTGTCTTGCGTATCTTGCTCATTGTTTTGCAGTCCTTGTTTGGATGAATAAAGTTTTTGGTAGAATTCCTAGGCACGTTCGACAATCCTGTCTCTGTCTATTGTTAGGTTTCCATTTTCCTCGAGTATGCTAGTTATTTGCCTTCGTCCTGAGTTGAGGAGTTTGTTTATAGCTTTGAAGCCCCGACCTTTTTCAAGAGTTGATTCAATGACTGCCGTTGTGTATCTCCTTCTGTCTTCTCTTCGTTTCTTCTTGATTAATTTGTTTAGTTCAGCCTCTTCAATTTTCTCTCTCGTTGTTGTCGGTGGCTTGAGGTTTCTGTGTTTTTCCCTGAGATTTTTAGTCTCATCCGAGATTTTGCTAATGGGTTGTTTGCTCATTGGCTTGAATGTAGAGGCTACTTCAATTATTGACGTTGTCATTTTGCTGCTTAGTTCGTTGATGTTGGTGCTGTCTTGTTCAGTAAGAATTCTGAATCTGTTCCTCAATTCGAGCTTGAAAGATTGAACGTACTCTTTTGGTATGTTTAGAGGCTGCAGTTTTGTATGGAACATTTTCCTGCATTCTTTATTGGTGTTTATTTGTACTTTACATCGTACCATTCTGTGGTCGCTGCCTACATTGACTTGATTTAGGACTTGGATGTCCTTGACGATATCGTTTTTGTCCGTTAGGATGTAATCTATTTCGTTTCTTGTTTCGTGATTGGGGCTCTTCCAAATCAATATCCTATTGGGTCCCTTCTTGAAGAAGGTGTTCATGATTTTGAATCCATTAGCCGTTGCAAAGTTTACAAGATCTCCTCTCTCATTGCGTATTTTGTATCCAAATTTGCCGATGCAATTTTCATTTCCTTGTCCTACTTGTGCGTTGAAGTCTCCCATGTGTGCATATATATATATATATATATATATATATATATATATATATATATATATATATGTGTGTGTGTGTGCATGCAAATATGTGTGTGTGTGTGTGCATGCAAATATGTGTGTGTGTGTGTGCATGCAAATATGTGTGTGTGTGTGTGCATGCAAATATATGTGTGTGTGTGCATGCATATATATATGTGTGTGTGCATGCATATATATATATGTGTGTGCATGCATATATATATATGTGTGTGCATGCATATATATATATGTGTGTGCATGCATATATATATATGTGTGTGCATGCATATATATATATATATGTGTGTGCATGCATATATATATAAATGAGTGCATATATATATATATATATATATATATATATGTGCATATATATATGTGTCCATATATATATATATATACATGTGTGCATATATATATATATGTGTGCGTATATATATATATATGTGTGTATATATATATATGTGTGTGTGTATATATATATATGTGTGTGTGTATATATATATATGTGTGTGTGTATATATATATATGTGTGTGTGTATATATATATATATATGTGTGCATATACATATATATATGTGTGCATATACATATATATATGTGTGCATATATATATATGTGTGTGTGTGTGCATATATATATATATATATATATATGTGTGAACATATATATATATATGTGTGAACATGTATATATATATATGTGCGTGCATGTATATATATATGTCTGTATATATATATAAATGTGTGCATATATATATGTATATGGGTGCATATATATATATATGTGCATTTATATATATATATATATATATATATATATGTGTGCATATATATATATATATATATATAGGTGTACATATATATATATGTGTGCATATATATATAGGTGTACATATATATATATGTGTGTGCATGTATATATATATATATATGTGTGTGCTTGTATATATATATATGTATATATATATGTTTATATATATATGTGTGTGCATATTTATATATACATAT
Organism: Thysanoteuthis rhombus; assembly: GCA_963457665.1. NCBI lineage: Eukaryota > Metazoa > Mollusca > Cephalopoda > Oegopsida > Thysanoteuthidae > Thysanoteuthis > Thysanoteuthis major. The sequence continues at coordinate 26,756,159 of OY735229.1, read as the reverse complement.
ATATATGTGCGCATATATATGTGTGTGCATATATATATATGTGTGCATATATATATATGTGTGTGCATATATATATATATGTGCATATATGCGTATATATATGTATGCGTATATATATGTGTGCATATATATGTGTGTGCATATATGTATATATATGTGTGTGCATATATGTATATATATATGTGTGCATATATGTATATATATATGTGTGCATATATGTATATATATATATGTGTGTGCATATATGTATATATATATATGTGTGCATATATACATATATATATGTGTGCATATATACGTATATATATGTGTGCATATATACGTATATATATGTGTACATATATAAATATATATATGATTACACATATACATATATATATGTGTGCATATATATATATATGTGTGCATATATATATATATATATATATATATGTGTGCATATGTATATGTATGCAGATATATATATATATATGTGTGCATATATATATATATATGTGTGCATATGTATATGTATGCAGATATATATATATGTGTGCATATATACATATGTGTGCATGTATATATGTGTGCATATATACGTGGGCATATATATATATATATGTGTGCATATATATATATATATGTGTGCATATATATATATATATATGTGTGTGTGCACGTATATATATATATATATGTGTGTGTGCATGTATATATATATGTGTGTGTGCATGTATATATATACGTATGTGTGTGTGTGCATGTATATATATACGTATATATGTGTGTGCATGTATATATATACGTATATATGTGTGTGCATGTATATGTATATATATATATGTGTGCATGTATATATATATATGTGTGTGCATGTATATATATACATATATATGTGTGCATGTATATATATATATATATGTGTGGATATATATATATATATGTATATATATATATACACATATATGTATAATCTATATGTATATATATATAGGCACACACAAATATGTATATACATATATATACACGCACACATATATGTATATATATATATATATATATATGTACACGCACACATATATGTATATATATATATATATATACGCACGCACATATGTATATATATATATATATATGTACGCACAGACATATATATATATATATATGCACACATATGTATATATATATACATGTG
>OY735229.1:26739985-26752485 GCA_963457665.1 Thysanoteuthis rhombus | reverse complement strand
ATTGACTAAATAAATTTCATGGAAAATATACCAGTAAAATCCAGGAAAATAAGAATGAAAAAGAATTGTTCATGGTTAAAAAATTTTATTGTTTGTATTTTCTTTCCTTATTATCTTAATATATAGCTTGCCAACCAAAAAATAGTTTCCCTATTGAGGTTGACAGTTGAGGGAATAGTGAAGGAGAGAAGGGTGTGTTCAGCACAAATGTGGGGGCAAGATTGTGCAGACAATCTGGGATAGGGACAGGCAAGTTAAAGGGGAAAAGAGCTAGATCTAGCTCCAAAATAGCTAAATTGGCATCATTGTGACTATATTTGTGTAAACGATATGGTTCAATTTCTTAACATGTTAGAAAGTATATTGGCTTGTCATGTAAATTTGATATCCTGCCCAGAGCAACATTTTTTTTTTCAAATGACAGCATTATTCCTATATAGTTAAGCACTTCTGACTAGGATTTATGGGCTCTCCCAAGGATCTAGGTGTCGTTCTCTGGCACTTAGGATCAAAGTGAACTTTTTGAAAAATCATGTTGAAAATGAAAACATGATAAACAAAAGCCGACACTTAGACCACTACATCTACGTAGGACGACAAATCTCCTCAAAAAAGAAGAAATCAAGCAAAGAATCATTCTAGGATGGCAAGCCTCTGGCAGAGCTAGCTCAAACTTCAAAAACAAGAAGATCCCATTAATCTTAAATAGATGGGTATACAATCAATGCATCTCCCTGATTGTCACCTATGGAGCTGAAACAAGAAAGCTAATCAAGAGACTGACCTGCGTACTGGGAAGCATGCAATGTGCACAAGAAAAATCATGCTCTCAACCTCACATGGAGAGATCACAAGACAGCACAATATATCCGGAAGAAAACAGGGGTACTAGATATAATAGAATCCATTGGTAAACTCAAATGACAATGGCCTTGGTATGTTGCGAGAACGGCAGACAACAGATAGACATCACAACCCACAACATTGAGCCCCAAAGATTACATGCACAACCATGGCTGGCAGAATACAAGATGGAGATACTAACTAGACCAATTCAGAAAGTATTGGTTTCACGACATCCACGATAGAGAGGTGTGGCGAATCCTGGCGATGGTCTATGTCCAACAACAGACATTAAAAGACTGAAGATGATAATGCACAAATATGCATGGTATCATTCTTACTCACAACTAGGAAAATTCTTCCCTTTCTCTTCACCAACAACCAATATCGACCTGCTATATATTTTTTCCCAGTTCAGTATACCATCCACACATGTGCGAAACTGCATTTGCTAGTCTTTCTGCATCACAAAAATGATTCTCAAGATGCCAATGGAATTTTGGCAAAATGCATCTAACTTTAACTTCATGATAAAAATCCTCAAGACATAACACACTTTTCTCAAATCTTTCACTTCCACATTGTCAAATTACTACCACCATTTTGTTTGATTATGTTAAATCCATACAACAAATATATATATGTATGTATATGTATGTATGGATGGATGGATAGCTATTGCATGAACACACATACCGGTGACTTGATCATAGATGGGGAAAATTATTTAGAACCTTTGTAAATTCAATCATGTTTTTTTGCAATTTAGAAGAAACTAATATTCCAAGAAAATTATGAATCACCACCATTAGATTTTGAATTGAACATTCTAATGGAAACTGGTGGTGGGGGTCAAAAAAAAGAAATTATGTCCACTACTCATTGAGGAATGTGTGTGTGTGCAGAATTTAAAGTTTCTACTTTGAATGCTCAGAGCTAGGATAAGTCCAGATATTCACATACACATACATATAATAGTTAGAACACTTGGATAACTTATCCCAGAAAGTGTTTGAACAGGTTTGTTGTTGGTAGTAGTGATTAATGGGTCCCTGGGAAGTGCTCATCTAGAGATTGGACTCCAGAAAATGCCCATCAGGAAATCTGCTCATCACAATCTTATCAAGGGATGATAACATAATTTTCTCATACTCTCTTGTTTTCTTCCCATTTTTAATTAGTAAATATTTGTTTTGTTGTTTTTTTTTGCACACTAGCCATCTTAAATTTATTCAAGGAGAAAAAGTGCCTATTTTATAAGGTTTTGTTAAAAACTTTGGCACAACTTAGCCACTGCGTTCCCATTAGGAATCCTGAGTGTGAAATAAAAGAAATAAACAAGGCAAAACAATTGAAAAAAAAAATTATCTTCAAAGCATATAAATTAAATATGAGATGGCCAGTGTGTGAAAATACTCCAATATTCAAAAGAAAACAAAAAAACAATTATTCATTAATTGAAAATAAAAAAATAAATCGGAGAATGTTGGACAAATTATGTTTTGAGGGGCAGTTTCCTGCCTTTTTTGACAAATTCTTGATTGGCCCTTTTCCAGGGTCCAATCTTTTGATGGGCTGATCTCCTGATGGGTACTTATCCAAATACCATGATTAATAACAATAACAGTTGTATGTATGAGATGGGATATGTTTGGGGTTTTTTTCCATCCTCCTGGTGACAATTTCTTTTGGCAGCATGTCATATTGGGATGATCGATTAGAAAATAAGTACAAAAATTGTTTATAGAATCAGTATTTCAATGATATCGAATTTGCATCTCATTTGCTTCCACTGAATGCATAGTTTTTGAGGCTTATAGTCACTATTAATGGCTCATTCATTTTTAGAGCCAACAGTGCATTACTTTTTTTGTTTCAATGTTGAAAATCATCATATATAAATTATCTACTTGTATAATATACTATGTGTATGTCTATATTTTTGTCTTTTACATTTGTCAAGGAAGATGACTATAAAATCTTAATTTTTGAATTGACTGCCACATTTCTTCATTGCTTTGTGGTTTTTTACAAATGTGTAAAAGAAATTCTTTTTAAATCCTGTTCATTCTGGTTGAATATAAACAAGAAAATGTTATGTTTTGGATATTTTTCAAGTATAATGCTATTGAAAAATCGTCTAAATACTGCCATCAATTTTTGATGACATGGATAAAGAAGTCTACAATAGAGTGTCATTTTCAAGTATTACTAAGTTCAGATGAAAGCATCAGTTAAGCAAAGCAACTTTAATTCTTGTTTTTGTATGGTCTTGTTCTTTGTCTAATTTAAGATCAAATCATCTCTACTACAACAACTAGTGGTAGTAGTACAAATAGTCAGTACAATTATCCTTTGATATTTGTGGTTTTCAATTCGTAGTTCTGTCTTTGAAAATTTGATTTTGGTTATAAGTGCTAGAAAATGGCATGAACTTGGTCAGTAGAGTATCATGGTTGAAGGTGATGTCAGCCTATTAGTGGGTAGACACTACTAGCAGCAGTCAACATAGGTGAGAATGACTGATGGATCGAGGAGAATAGGGAGCAACAGATGAATGAATAGAATACAAATGCTCATAAGAGGCTGCATAAAAACCATGAATGAAATACAAAGATGCTTATTGTAAAATATGATAACAAAATATATTTATCAACTACAAGAGTGAATAAGTAAGCTTTTGAAGATCACTGCTTTGAAAGGTTTGATTGGGAAAAGTTATTGATAAGTTCCAAATGTCTCTAGTTTGTGTATACTGGTAAATGGTTGTGCCCACAGAAAGAATGAGTAGGATATTGTTGTGTCTATCACTAGAGAAATGAGTTTGTATAATAAGTTGCGTATTTGGAGAACATGATAGTCTTTTGACCGGAGTTGTAATAGTTTGTGAATGTATCAATAGTCCGTTGACAGAAGTGAATTTTTACCTAGTCAAAGTGTGAATATTGCTTGTGTGCACTTAGGTGAATCTGTGTGTGAGTGTATTGAGACAAGTACCCCTGGGATGCAATGTGTTGGGAAATTTGGGGGCTATTCTGTTGAGTTTGCATTGGCTATTTATGATAGAGAGGCTCTAGAGAACCTGTGTACTTATTGGTCAGTTCCGGTTTATGCTTTGTGTTATGTCCATGTGTTTGATTCATTTATTAGGCTTTGGCAGGCCTTTCTATTGTCTATAGTATGGGAGCCTGTAATTGGTACAATTGTTTGTGGGGAATTCTGGATTCAGTTTATTGATAGATATCCAGATGAAAAACAAAAACATAATTTCATGACAGACAAACCATTTGTTGGTGAATTATGGTTTTGAGGTTTTGGAATGAAAAATTTTGGAATGGTAAAGTGCTTGGTTATTGTTTTTAGGGACCAAAAGGGAGTCAGCAGAATTTATTTGTTTTTTGTGTTCACAGCTCCCGTGGTACCCCTATCCCCTTTGAATAAACTGAAATAATGATAATTATCTGTTTGACAGGGGGTCCTAGAACCTGAGAGCTCTTAGGTGGGCCATAGCCAAAAAATAAAAAATTAAAAAAACTGTCAAAAATTGCTGGTTTAAAACCCTGGCTATCATGATGATTTATCTTCAAGCTGAGATCTGATGTGTTAAAACTTATCTCTTCGTCCATTGTTATTTCCACCTATTTCTCACATGATGTTTATTCTTCTTTTTATTCAGTTCACAGTGGCAATGAAAGAGATTATCACCTGAAACGTTACCAATTAGGCATAGGTGAAGGGATTGAAGACCTTCCACCAGGAAACTGTTACCCATTAGAATGTAATCTACAATTTAAAAATGGAGGTAAGCAAAAATCTTATCTTGTACATGTTTATGTGCACATACAAGGTCTGTTTGGGAAATATCCAGCTATTTAACTCTTGAATTCATAAACCATTTGAAACAAACTTGATCTCTTCAATGAATAGCATTACAAATAGTGCAACTCTTTGGATTTAATAAAAGAAGTTTTGAAAGTTCACCGAATGATGAAAGGGACATAATTTTAATCTGAAGTTATTTCCTTTGAAATTGAGATTCTCTTTTCTTTGTATGAATTTAAGAGTTAACATAACCATTTGATAGCATTACCCCTGATTTTAATGAGCAGCTTTCTCTGTATTTAATTCATTTTTAAAGTCCTGCGTTAGTTTGTTTTTTAGATATTTGATAGAAACCAAAACAGAACTTTTTCAATTCTACTATGTAAAGATTTCTCACTTCTTTGATTATTCTTGCATAACTATTGAAAATGATGCAGCCAAACTTCCTTTTCTTTTCTTGATTTTTTTTGCAATTTTTATAATTTTTTTTTCAGGTTTTATCTATACACTTGAAACTTTTGAAAACAATTTTAGAAGAAAATAAGGCTAATGATGCCCTAAGTTATTGTCAGTAATTACATGTTGTGAATCCATAACTCTCCATGAAATTTCTCATTATTATCAAGTAGTGCCCTTATGCTGGCTATGTCCTCTGCTATCCCTGTTTGGTTCCTCACATTACATTACTACTTGGAACATTGGTGACATATGAATACAACAAGAAGTACCTGATGTGGTGTTAGTCACTTTGCACTGCTTTGTTTGCTAACCTGAAAATAGGTTTACATCAGTCTTTAGATTGTTGAGAGTTTTTTGTTTTCCTCACTTTATAGACTCTGTATCTTCCAATTCAATTCCTTAACTGCTTCTGTCATCGGGATGGAAGATGTGAGAGCATGACAAGCTGAAGTCCTCCTCTATGATTGTCTATCTGAAGCCTACATGAGTTCTTATATGGTCACCTTCGTCCACTTTCACTGCCACCCTTACCTTCCCCTGCATGTTGAGCTTGCACATCAGCTTCTGTCATTTCACAGTGGCAAAGGGATGTTTCTAAGGACCCACAAGGCTCTTGAACCAATTCACTGAATAATTTTGTCCTTTTTCTTTAAATGTAAGAATACAATTGTAATAAAAATACTCTCTTTTTTAAAAATCTTTCAGTCAGTTTTCAAAAGGGTTGTTATATTGGACAAGAATTGACAGCCCGCACTCATCACAGAGGAGTTGTACGCAAACGCTTAATGCCAGTCTTTTTTGAAAGGTTTGTTAGCTTTCCTTTTTATGCTTATCGACTTGTTCAGATTCATACTAATTATTTCACTCATTACAAGAAAATAATCTGGTTTCACACGATGTAATTATTCATGTAACTAGCTTAGTTCTGTCAAGAATTATGGTACCATTTATCTATGGCTGAACACTTCAGCTTACGATTATAATATGTGTGTTCTCTGGCTGGGTTAAAGTGTCACTCATCTGTACTCTTCCTTGGATCTGAGTTTAGCATCTGTATGCTCATGAAAAAGTGTTACACACACAAAAAGAATAAGACATTTGCAATTATTCCAGACAATCAATTCTTCCTGAATATACAATGCAAAAGAAGTTTATTGTTTGTTATCAAAGATACAACCTATTATTGAAATTGGTTGAAGCACCAATGGTAGATGGGAAAGTCTTGCGTGCCTTTTTCAGTTTGTTCCTCACTTGCTGCTCCATGAATGTTGGCATGTTCCAAAGTCGGCTCAGAACAACAAATAACTTATTATAAAAAATCTAATGTCACTTCATGTGTTTGTTGGTTAGTTGGTTCCTATCATACTGACAATGTAAACAGAAAGAAGAAAGGAAGTAAAACATTCTGTGTAATAGTTATGCTCTTTAGTGTGTGCTATGTGTCTGTAAGTAAGCATATACATCACTTCTCCTACTATTACTGCTATTGATGTCTTTTATTGAGATAAAAAAAAAAAAAATATAGGCCTGAGATTTTTTTTTTGCAAATAAAACTGATTTTTTTTTTCATAGTAAAAAGGAAATTCATTTTTTTACCCAATGCTCATGCCTAATTGAATTTCATTCGAGTTATGTGTTTCTTCTTTGGTATTAAGAACATTTATCTATGTTAATAGTGCATCCTGTACACTTGATACATAGCCAGCCAAACCAACTTAAAAACTGAAGATACCTCTGTTGACAGTTTTGATTGATGGTTTTTGATTGAGATGGTATTGCTTTTTTTTAGTTGTTAACTGTTGTAAATCTGTTCAGAGGAATGCCACAAAAGAGATACTAGGAAATTGTCAAAGACAGCTATTACCTGCTGTGGCACCAATTACCAATAGTGGGCAAAACAAGCTGCTCACAGGGACAAATAGTAATAGAGTCTCTCAGATGGTCTGTCTTTCTGTGGAAAACTACAGAACTAGTGTAGTTGAAGAACCCAAGAAATGCATCTTTCTTTTCAATCCCTCTCCTACAGCTACTATGGCATCCTTGTTTTGTATTGGCCTTATCATCCATTATCAAAATGGGAACACATTCTTTCATCTTTGTTCATGAATCCAAATTCTGCAGCAAATCAGTAACTAAAGAATTTGGTTGGGAGGACTTGTAAATTACTTGGCTATCTAGATATTTAATAAGTTTACCTTAGTCAGGGGTTTGGAATATTGTGTAGCACCAATCTTGCAAAAGAGAGGCCTTGCCTTGAAAATTAGCATTTGAAATCCTAGGTTTCTACCAACACTCAAACACCTGGTGCCCTGTTGACCATTATGATCATGAAAACAGTCCACTACTTTCTTATTTATAATAACTTTTATCCGTCAAATTTTATTGAGCCTTTTAAAAATTTGTGAAGGTTTAAGTCATTTGACCGATTGAATTATTTGTTTTAGGTGGAATTTAAATTTTTGTAATTTTCTTAAATGTTAGAGATATTGTATTTGACAACATATAAGATATCCCTTTTTTTCCCCCAAAAATGGCTCAAAAGGGAAATGTAATCTTCCTTTTTTAGAAATTGAGTAAGAGTTGGAAAGAAAACTTGTTGATAAATGAGAAGGATTCAAGGATTTTTTTTTCCTGATATTCCTTGCTGGGAGGGACTCATACGCCAATAGATACTGCAGATTCAAAATTCAATGTCTATGAAATTTGAAAACAATGTATCTCTGTCATAGCAAAAATGCATGGAAGCAAGTTTTTGGAAGCAGTTGTGATGACGATTCAAGTTCTTTGACAATAACAAGAGTGAATTTGACAATTTCAGTCATTCTTTTAATTTTTTTAATCCAATTTAAATCCAGCAAATTTTACCTCATTTATCAATTGTTCATTTATAAATTTTCATCAAATATAATTTTACTTGTGTTGTATTTTTTTTTCAATTTGAATGTTGACATTTTAATTTAGTTTATACATCTATCCTTCATAGATATTCTGCATCTTATTTTAAGTTGCTTTTTTCATTTGTGAATCTTTTTTAAATTTTGTCTTTAAACCATATTCATAGTGTGTTTACTGTAATAATACCCAACTGGTGAGCCTTTATGTGGTGTATTAGGTCAGATCCCTTTCTCACAAAAAAAACAGGGATACAAGAAATGGGGTTTTGTACTTTTATTCCATGTCATTATCTAAATTTTTTTTGTGTGTTGAAAAGATCATAAAGGATAAGTGACAGTCTTTCAAGTGGGATGCTGAGGACTGAATACCTTTCTACTGGTTTTGTGCTTTGATGTGGTATTTAGTATTGTGCTTGAGCAGATGTAAACCACACTTTAGTCCTTTCTCTTCCTGTTTTCAAGCTCCTATTCCCCATTATATAAATGGTTCAGTAGTTGATAAGACTCTGCAACAGGCATTCACCTGCTTGTCTTTGTTTCATAGCAACTCCCTAATACAGAATGACATCTCTCTTTCTTCTTTCCCTCAGGATTATCTATTACACATTGATTAAATCATTTCATTATCATTGTGCACTATTGATGAGTAGAGAAGAGAAAATGATTACCATTTTTCCCAGGGTTAGGAACACTCTAACTTCAAAGAAACAACAAAATTTTGAAAAAAAAAAAAGAATAAATGGGTTTGTCTTTACTGTGTTGGAGGTAATCAATTAGAAAATTGGGAAAAAAGGTTGATCAATGAATGTTACATAGCATAAATTTATATTGCAAATTCGACTCCCTATCAGAAACCTATTAAAGGGGATTTTCAAAAAACAAAACATTTTTCTTGACATAATAATGAGTAAGTATTTAAATTTTCAACTTTCCTACTCTATTGGTGTAGCCTGTATGCATGATACATACATAGCCAGCCAGCCAGCCAGACTGACTTAGAAACTGGAGAAACTTATATTAATGGTTTTAGTTTACAATGTTAGGTACACTCAAGGATGAAATCTAATTTTGACTTGCAATATTTCCAAAAAAAAGAATGTTCATGAAATCAACAGGATGTTTTATGGATGGCTTAGCAACCTGTAGATCCTCTTGACCACTTATAATCTGCATTTTTTACATCAAGCCTACTAGTAAGTACCTGCATTTGGGCTAGCACCTACACTATAATTCTCTATTCTACCATTCAGTCTTTAGCCAAGCATTAGTTTTTACTTTCCCTGGAATATCTGTATCACATCCAATAATATCAGTGTTGGTTACAAAAAGCACAATATCACCATTGGTCTTTTGGTTCAACTAGGGGGATGTAGCAATGCTGGAATTATTTTTGTTATTACTTATATTTTTTTATTATTTATGATATACTAAGTATACTTTGATATGCATTAAGTACACTTCACACTTTTCATTCAGAGGTCATATACAGGAGTTCACATTACTATTTAGCATACATCACTTTCCTTTGCCGTCAAGTTAAAAGTAACCTTCAGCCTGTAAGATGCAGGGTAAATTTTTCTTGGCTTATTTTGAGAAAAAAAAGTGTTTATTTTCTTGAAAAATGAAGTAAATTTTAAAATACCAGACTCTTTTTCATCTTTACTAAATATTTTGCTGTATGAAAGTTAACCATCACTGGTGTTTTTGAAATCTGTCAGTTTCTATGTTAATGAAATCAATGGATCACATTTGGTAAACTCCTTTGATTTATTAGCTGACCACTTAGTAGCAATAAAGTATTGTGTAAAAGAAGATGGGTTGGATAAGAACTGTGAAAAAAAGCATGAAATATAAAGGAAGTCAACTTCTGACCACTTGGTAGCTATAAAATTCTGATGAAGTACAAGTAAAATAAAAACTAATCTTTAATTTTCATGCTGATGTTCAACCTTATCTATTATAATGAAAATGTACAATGTTTGCATTTTGCACCATGATGTAGATAAAGCTTTTATGTATGCTAATATTTCTATTTCTTTTCATCTTTGCAGTTTGCCTGAAGGACTAAGCAATGGTGATCAAATTACTGACCTTGAGGGTAAGAACTTGGGAAAATTCCGCAATCATGAAGGCATGTGTGGCCTTGCTCTTTTAAGGGTTGGTCAGGCCCTCAGAGCCAACCAAAGTGGGATGAATATTAAAGATTACAAATTAAGGACTCGGATTCCTGAGTGGTGGCCCAAACATGAAGTTTGATGTTCATTTGGAATGTAGCAGCTGTGATTTTTTTTTTTTTTCCAATAAACAGATGAAATTTGTTAATGTTTTGCTTTGCCTATTCATTCATAAGCATGTGAATATAGATATCTATCTAATTGCAATTGTAGAAATATCTGTTTGTGTGTGTTTATTCATGGCAGTTTCTCTACAACTGGCCTGTGTACAAAGATGTCAGCCGCCAGATATATTGGTCAGTACACAAGGCTGTGCTGTTTCAAGTTTGATTTTTTTTTTTTTTCCTAATGAAAATAAAGAATTTATGAATAATAGATCTGTCTACGAATTATCTCCCTTGACTTTAGCCCTTTGGAATTATCTAAATTGACAACTCTTAAGAGAAGTAACTGAAATTTTTTGAAGTCGAAGTTTCATACAACAGGCGGAAAATTATTTTATATGACTATTGTTGCAGGCTGCTTCCCAAACAATAAATCTGGCCCTTTCCAAACATGTACCCGTTTCGAAGGTGCTTGTTTAGGGCTTTGTTTAATGTTGTTCAAGGTCAAATTAGGTCAAGAAAGAATGTGTTATAAAATTTACCAAGTGGGGAGGACCTGCTTGTCTCGAAAATCAGCATTTGAAATTCTATACTATGGCTCAAATATGGACCACTGGTACCAATGGGAAATATACAACAATCTCAGTCAGTGTATGTGGGTACAGATATTCAATTATATATATATCAATGGCATGCAGTGACACATAGGTTACTGAAACGCTAATGAAATTAGGAGGAACCATTTGTGATCGCAACATGGCTATAGGGATCGCTGTTCAATACAATATAGCATAAAATTAGTCATAAAAACAATTTTGCATATCCACACAATTTCGAATTAACTTCACACTGTGATTATGTAATTTGACTAAAATTCCCACATTTTTCAGGTTTTGGTTCCTTGCAAAGAGATAAGGAACTCAGTTTGAAAAAATCTTTTTAAGAATCTACCTCTGTGAAATTTGAATAGAAGGCAATTAGTTTAATTTAATGATTCTGACTGGATTATGCAAAAATATTGCTTACTTATCTCTGGAAATGTAGTGAAAAATGCATTTATTTACCAGATTAGGTCAAAACAGAAGTTTAGAGGTCAGCTTACTTCTTACATAATTTGATGTAATTTAAACTTCCCACTGCCACGGAGCACATCCAGTATTGGCCGGCTTGTAATAAGTACGGATGACTGGGAAGATATAAAGAGTTGAACATTGTAGCAAGTGAAGAAAGATAATCAGTTACCGGCTACCATACACAAATAATGTTAACATCTCTTGAAACAAAATTATTTTTTTCAAATATGTATCCCAAGATTTGTAAAACTTCATACATTAAAATTTCATAATCTTTGCTGTAGCCAAAAAATAAATAATCTAATGACAAAATCTTTAGAAGACCATAATGAAAAAAATTCCAGAAGATATTTTTTCTTTATACACAAAGTGTACAATGTACTTTTGTAATCTTTTTAAAATTTCTATAAAACAAAATGTTTTATTTTCTGGCATTTGTTTGTTGTTGTTTTTGTTGTTGTTGTCGTTTTTGGGTTTTTTTTTTATTTCAATTCAAAGCCAATTCTTTTTTAATAAAGTTATCCAACCATATTATGTTCAAGTTTTTATAAAATCCAAATGTATAGAGGTTAACTTGGAAAAAAACATCAGATTTCATTACAAAATACCCTTCTCATAGGAAACTTCATTCAATTTTGAATGTATATTTTGATGAAATTTTAAAATCTAGGCTCAAATTTCCCAATGCAATCAAAACTAGTAAGTTTGGTCTCCCTTAACAATTTCAGCTCATGGTATTTCAGAGTTGCACATCTCTTGGTGATATTTAACGGAACAGAAATGACTCCTGAGATAGGGAGTGTTTTCCATATTGTCATTGGTTAACGGGAAGCGTGAAGTTGAACAAATTAATTCGCTAAATCTAAGGTCTCAGAAAAACATTGCTTTACAACATACTAAGAATCATTTTTCAGCAGGTCCCTCAAATTAATTAATTCATGCAATTTTCAATGATTATTGACTACTAGTGAACTTATTACATAGATAAATTACTGTTTTGCCGGCATAGACTTTGGAGAACAGATACTTGGGATTAAACTGCATTATCTAATTTGTAGAGAACTGGAACCAAGGGAGATAATTGATATATAATAATGGATGCCTCCCGACGATATCAAAATTATCAAAAGA
>OY735229.1:26617485-26737485 GCA_963457665.1 Thysanoteuthis rhombus | reverse complement strand
CCCCAAAACATCAGAGACACGATCAGCTGTAATAAAATCATTAATTATAAAGTCATACACAAAAAATATCCCTAAAACTACTAAATTCTGCAAACCTTGTGACATAAATAGTCTATGTTGCAATCACCTCATGTACAATAACACATTTACAAGCACTACTACAAAAGAGAGTTACCACATATATCACAGCACAAACTGCCGTAGTAGAACATTATATACCTTCTAGAGTGCAATAGATGCAAGTTACATTACATAGGCAAGTTCGTGTGGCAATTTAATATTAGACTCATAAATTACAGATATAGGATTAAGTCACAAAACAATCGCAGCCCACTTCCCATAGAACTACACTTTCGCACACCCGGCAACAGTTTCTCCACGGACGCTAGTTTTACCATTGACATAACTAAAGTTCTCGAGAAACACGAAGATATGTGGATCAACAAACTCAAAACCTTATATCCTAATGTATTAAACACTAAACTTAATAACCCACATCACACAGATCTCTAATTCACAAAACTCCTACTAATTATATCCTCACACCCACATCTAAGATACTTTCAATAATGGAAGCCTCAAAGACCCATAAGGAAAATTCACCTTAGCCAGTTATACCACTTGTCCAAATCATAGCCAACACCTTTTTGATAACTTGCAAAACTCGGCATGGTAGACCACTACATCTACCTAGGACAACGAATCTCCATGAGACCCTCAAAAGAGGAGGAAATCAAGCGAAGAATCACTTTTGGATGGCAAAACTTTCAAGAACCAGATGATCCCAATAATCCTAAAAAGAAGAGTATACGACCAATGTATTATCTAAATAGTCACTTATGGAGCTGAAACATGGAACCTAACCAAGAGATAGGCCTGCAAACTGAGAAGTATGCAACATGCACTTGAGAGAATCATGCTCAACCTTACATGGAGAGATCACAAGACAGCACAGTATATGAGGAAGAAAACAGGTGTCCATGACATCATAGGAACTATTAAAAAACTCAAATGGCAATGGGCAGGCCATGTTGCAAGAATGAAAGATAACTAATGGACATCACATCTCACAACATGGATCCCCAGAGATCACATGAGAAACCAAGGCCGATAGAACACAAGATGGAGAGAACTTGACAAATTCAGGAAATACTGGCTCCATGATGCCCCTGATAGGGAATTATGACGAATCCTGGGGAAGATCTATGTCCAACGACGGACTGGACGTTAAAAGACTGATGATGATGATGACTACCTTAACCTCATCACCCCTCCATTTACAGCATCCTGACATACACAAAAAATCTAACTCCATATCACTTCCCTCCTACCCTTAAACACTCTGCACTCTCCAAGACTAACTGCTGCTGCTTAACCAAAGACTTCATAACTAGCTGGAGTTTCTCTCACACAGCAGGAGGCCTCCAGCAGCCTTTATAATTTTTTTAACAATAAGGCATAGCTCCTGATAGGGGACTCTGGTTTCAAATGGGAACTTTATACCCAAAAAAACACATACTCACTCAGCACACAGTCTATACATATATGTGTGTATGTGTGTGTGTGTATGTGTGTGTGTGTGTATATATATATATAAGTATTTATATATATATATATATATGTGTGTGTGTGTGTGTGTGTGTATATATATATATATATGTATTTATATATATATATATATGTGTGTGTGTATATATGTATATATATATTTATATATACATGTGTACATATGTATTTATATGTGTGTATATATGCATGTATGTATATGTGTATACATGTATGTATGTATACATATATGAACATATAAATGAGTATATATGTGTATATATATATGCATATATATATGTACATATATGTATATATATATATATGTATAAACGTATGTGTATATATGTAAGTATATATATATATACATGTGTATGTATGTATGTATATGTATTTATATATATATATATGGGTATATATGTATATATATATACATGTATGAGTATATATGTTGTATATATAAATGTGTGTATATGTATATGTATATATATGAGTAAATATGTATGTGTATATATGTATCTATATATGTATATAAGTATATATATATGTATATATATATATGTATATATGTATGTATATTTGTATATGAAAAAACAATTGAAGAAAATAGAGCTTCTTTAATCGTCAATTCTTTGTACATTGGATGTATCATTTGGCCGAGACATTGTGGAAAAAAGATCATTTCAAAATTTAGTTTCAATATGATGCAATTCTTAATCATTTTATCCGGTCTTGTATCTATTTCTTAAAAACATACACACATGTGTGTATTTATATTAACACACTCATACCTATATACAGAAAGATATATACATATATATATATATATATATATATATATATATATATATATATATATATATATATATATATATATATATATGAATACACGTGTATATATATATACGCACATATATATACATATGCATATGTATTTGAATACACATATTTATAGATATATGTATATATATACATACAAATGTATATATATATGTATATATACACGTATATATATATATGTGTGTGGATATGTGTATGTATATATATGTGTATATATGTATGTATAAATATTTGTATATATTAAGTATATATGTATGCATATGTATGTACAGGTGTATATATGTAAATATATATGTATATATGTATGTATATATATATATATATATGTATATATATATATATATGTGTGTGTGTATATATGTATGTATACATATATGTATATATATATATATATGTGTATATAGGTATGCATATAAATATGTATATATGTCTATATATGTATGTAAATATATATGTATACATGTGTGTATATATGTATGTATATATATGTGTGTATATATGTATGTATATATATGTGTGTATATATGTATGCATATATTCATATATATGTATAAATATGTATATGTATGTATGTACATGTACGTATATATTTGTGTATTATGTATGTATATATATATATATGTCTATATGTATGCATATATATGTATATGTATGTGTATATATGTATATATATATGCGTATATGTATGAGTATATATGCATGAATATTTGTATATATGTATGTGTATACATATATACATATATGTATATATATATATGTTTACATATGAGTATATACGTATGTATATGTATATATGTGTATATATTTATATGTATATATGTATGTATATGTATATATGTGTAGTAATGTATATATATATATATGTATATGTGTGTATATATATGTATGTTTATACATATATGCTTACATAAGTATGTATATATATATACATGTATATATGTGTGCATATATGTATGTATATACATATGTATAAATATGTGTACATAATGTATGTATGTTCACATGCATATATATGTGTATATATGTACGTTTATATATGTATATATGCATATATATATATACATGTGTATATATATGTATATATATATATATGTGCGTATATGTATGTGCATATATATTTGTGTATATGTATATATACGTATATGTATATATATGCGTGTGTGTATATATGTGTATGTACGTATATATATATATATATATATATATATATATGAATGAGTATATATATATATATATATATATACATATATATGTATATATGTGTATATGTATGTATATATATTTATATATATATTGATATATGTTTACGTATATATATATATGTATATATATATTTGTGTATGCTTAATAATATATGTATATATATATATGTTTATATATGTGTATGTATATATATGTATACATATATGTGTGTATATATATATGTGTATATATATACACATATATATATACATATATATATATATATATATATATATATATATATATATATATAGATGTTTATATGTGAATGTAAATATATTTACTTATGCTATCAATACCTAGTGACACATTCTCCATGCAATAACAGTGGGGGTCGTTCGAAATAGAGTTTCAAATAATATAATGCATTCATAATTATTTTATCTATCCATTCCTTAATAATACATCTATGCATACGAAATTCAAAAATTTTTAAGGGATATTGAAATTAATTTTCGAATAATTTTCTGTTTTTAGTCTTTTTATGCTTTCTATCACAATGTTTCAAGTTGTCATACTTTGCAAAAACCTAGCAATAAAGAAGTAGTTTCCAGCACATCCATGCCTCAGGAGCTTGTTTTACTTGTAAGTAAATGATGTTTACATGTTGAGTAGAAAAGTATTTTAACCTAAAATGTTGAGATAAAAAGCAATTATGAGAAGGAGAAAACAAGGGAAAAAAAACAATTTGGCTGCTACAGGATTAAATTCCATTACATCTCTCGTATTGTATGAATTTAAAAAAATTTAAAACATGGATTTTTTTTCAGTATAAATGTATTTATCATTCAGAATGAATACATATCTGAAAGATAAATTTTCGTAGATTTGTAAAACTTGTCAGCTTGGTTCAGCCAGTACAGAAATGGGCTACCACTCACTAGGTCATGATTTCATATTATGGTTGGCAAATGTTCATTTTATAAATGTATCTATTTATCCGAATAAGTTCTTGTACATTTCTGGCATATATTTTGATAGACATGTAAGAGTTATCAATTAGTTCAGCCAGTATGAGATGCAACCACCAATCAGTTGGTCGGGATTTCTAATCATGGTGGGGAAATGTTAATTTTTAGTCCTCTAAATCTAGTGAGAATTGTTCTTGTTACAGTGGGGAAAAAAAGTCAACTCTAAGTTTGGATTGAAGTTTTACAATGAATGATGGGGTGTCATGCCTTGAGAACTTCTAACCATGAGTTTCTTGCCTCCTTGATCAATTTTGAAATTGTGTGAAAAGTGAAGAATGTACTTGTTTTTGTTGTCATCTGTCTGAATATCAACAGTTTCCTTTGCTGTAGGACTATTTTCAATTCTTCCGTTTTGAAATTTTGAAATCTCGAAATCTCATGCATAGTTTATTATCTTTCACTCTACTCTACAACTTGGTCCAGCATTTACACAATACTCCTTCATTGCCAATAAGTATAAATACGACTTTTAGTCACCAATGTCATTATGTGCAGAAGGTTGTAATGAATTGTTCTTGGCATGGACTCAATATCAAAGTTCAAAATTTTCTTTTTTTTACTTGCGTAGGTACGTGACGATACCCGTCACTTCTTTTGTACTTCCATTTTCATTTTTCATTCCTCATGAGCGATTTATCATAATCCATTTGGAGCTTGTAAGGCAAGTTGGAATTTCACCAAAGCCCCTATAACCATATATTTTAGGAGCATGTTTCCTATTCTGCTATCGGTCAGCCTCTCTCAATACCGAATGAGCGGTTGGGCTTTTTTTCCCCTATTTTTTAGCCATGGCCTATGGAAGAAATGGATTCATGCCTTTTGCAAAGTGGGCACATACTGTCTCATTAAGACTTTCCATGCTGCTAATTTCTCGGCCATCAGCACTTCCAACGTAAATGATATTGTAACAAAAACCTCTGTTTACCTAACTCCTGCCTTCCATATCTATCTGTATGTGTGTGTGTGTGTGTGTGTGTGTGTGTGTGTGTGTGTGCTTTAATCTCACAGGTAATGTGGGTCACCTTTGAACTCTCCTAGGCAACTGCAAAAGCATAGAGATAGCTTCAGTGGAGTACAGACTTGTACACGTTGCTGTCATGGTTATAATAATAATAATGGTAATGATAATAATGATAAGAATAATAAAGCTATGCACCTGAGAGAGTGATGGTGTTCGAGGAGAGATGGAGTCTAATTGATTTTTCTAATTAGATTACATGCAATCAGATATGATTGAATTTTTGGAAGAAAGACAAAGCAATCAGATGTATTTATCGATTCTTACAGACAGTGATCATCACTTGTTCTCTGGAAATAGAAGGACCAGACCAAAAGGTGCCGATTTCCTGCTATGAAAATCCCCACCCCTCTCTAATCTTTGCTTTTACTTTGGTTGAACCTATTCTAAAGTGAGAGCAGACAAAGGAGAAGCTTCACCGGTAATTGTTCCCAGATTGGACAAAACTCCCAGATTGTCCATTTTCTCAGAACACATGCAAAATTGATGCTTTACCAGTAAATTGGTTCAGAATCGCATCCATGGCACTCCAAGGTGAAAAACACCCAGTGACTATTGTCAGTGGGCAGACAGAAGAAATACATATACTTGTTAGCTGAGTTGAAAAATCAAGATTGCTTTTATTCAACCAATTTGTAAAAAGATTTTGGAATGAAATAGAATCGTTCAGGCCCCACACAAAGTCGAGAGTTACTTGAACATTGGTTTTGTACTATGCAAGCACTCGGAGAGGGAAGTTTACTCATGACCGGGAGTTGAGGTATAATTCTCAGTTTTCCCTGCTTGGTTTTATTTATTTATTCATTTTGATCATGCCTCGTATCATTCATTTACCAACACTTCCAGATCTAGTTACTTGTCTTTGGCATTTCATCTGCTGGTTTCTTTCTTCTAATTCTGCAGGTGCTGCTCCATATTCTTCATGAGTTTCAACAATATGACCATGTCTGGTATCACCATTTCTGGCTTTGAGTTTCGGTGCCAAGACTAAGATGTAGCATCTTTGAGCCAGTTGCATGCAATGAGATAGTGGTTTTAATTATAATGTCTGGTATGTTTGGATTATTTTTCTCATCTATATATTCATTTATTTTGGCTGTGCACCCTCTTGCCTTTGTTAGGTGTTCTTCGTTTCAAAATGTGGAATCTCCTCCTAGAATGTGTGCTCATTATCAAGATGGCTCATCAAATCCAATTCTTTTTAATTTTTTTTAATTCAAAAAAAATTTTTTTTAGAACACCTAATGAAGGATACTCAAATGTTGTGAGTAAATGAACATATAAGTAAGGAAAATATTCTGACCATTGCATGCATAATGATCATATGATTATGTATGATCTCTGGGGATCCGCATTGTGAGTTGTGATGTTGCCTTACAATCTTGCAACATGACCTGCCCATTGCCGATCGGGTTTTTTTAATTACATCATTAAATAATATCATTAAAAAACTCAATTAGAAATTTATTTTAATTTTAGTTTATATCTGACTCCTGTTTTTTCTCTCATATACTGTGCTGTATTGTGATCTCTGTGTGTGATGTTAGGCATGATCCTCTCCTGTGCATGCTGCCTAGTTCTCTGTGTGTGTGTCAATCTTTTGGTTATGTTTCACGTTCTAGTCTCATAGGTAACTATTAAGCAGATGCATTGGTTGTATGCCCTTCTTTTTAGGATTAACGGAATTTTTTAAGTCTTGACTGAGAACCTGCCAATCTAGAATAATTCTTTGACTGATTTCTTTTTCTCTTGAGGACTTCCTGGAGATTTGTTGTTGCCACTTTTTTCATCTCAGCATTTTCTTCTTTGATCATTGTGTCTTTGTCCTTAACATATTTGTCGTACATGAAGTTTGTTTAATTCAAGTTCATTCTTGTTCTTTTCATTCAGATTGACTAACATTATTTGGAGATTGTGAAGGTTCTCTTATTGGTCTATAGATGTTCAGGTCTTTCCTTTTCTTATATAACAGCATTATAATTGCAGTGTTCCAATCTTCTGGGACTTTTTTAAGGAATAAGTTGAATAGAACAACTAGTTTGCTAGTGATGACTTGACGAGCTTTTGAAGAGACCCCTATACTTTTAGTTAGGAATTAACGAAACTCTTCTTTTAGCAAAATGTCAATCCCTCCGACGACCCCCATAAAATCCCTGTACGCACATGGTCCAATGCTCATTAGCTCCAGCAACCCTAGCTGGTTACGCTTCTAGCCCCAGTATCTGCGGTCGGCCATTCTCTCTCTTTCCTTCTCCCTGGTCCAAGGCTCACTGGCGCCAGGATCCTTAACTGATCATGCCTCTGGCTCCAGCTTTTGCGGCTGGCCGCTCTCTTTATCTCTCTTTCCTTCTCTCTAAGGTCGTTATCATTTTGCCGACCCATTGGCTGATCCGATCTTAACCATTCCTCCTCCGTGACCTATCTCTGTACTAACTTTGCCGATTTCACTTCACCGACATCGAGCCTCACACATACGCAAACCTCGCATCTACGCAACCGTGTCTTCACCCTGTGCAACAAACGCGTATCACCTCTCACTCTCGTGAACGAAATAGCAAAGTCTTTTTACTATCCAATAGTCACGACAATCTTTGTTGAATTTCTTTACTTCGAGGAACACGCATGGATAAAACTCCATGTTCTCTGTCTTTCATGGTCGATCTGTCGAGAGTCTATCAGCGTCAGAGAATAGCCCCCCAAGTTAACTCACTTGCCAGTTTACAAACTGGGGTTTTCACCAGTAATCCGCTCGATTTCATCATGCGACTATTTAGACAGTGATTTTCAATAGTATCTTACACCAGTTACATTAGAATTATTTACCATTGGCATGTGATGAAAGCGAATATGCTATTAAAGGTGGAATCTAGCAGATCAATCAAGATATCCTAAAAAATATTGTTCTTGTTCTGAGAGCACTACACATGGCTTAAAATTTTGCTTTGTTTTTAGGTCAATATATTCGATGAAGCAAGGTTTCAAATGTATCTATTGAAAATCAGTATTTGGAGTAAACGTGTCGAAATCTGTTTTACAAGGGAATGACAATGTGAAAGGAATAAAAAGTGTGTTTAAGCCATCTTCAGTAAACAGATTTAGTCATTTCTGAAAAATACTCCACCCAGCCTTAAGCACTAGAGGTTGAAATCCTTCTTTAAACCTAGCCGAGTATTTTGTTGGTGGGGGGAAAAAGAGAAGATCATGTGAATCTGGATATCAAAGAGGAGACAGAGATTTGTTGATCGCAGAAGGTAAACAATAACTTTTGAACTGGGATAATTTTCTAACTGCTGGGATTCTTTATAAAAAGAAACCCAATAGAAAATGGACTTGGAAGAGCCCCAACCATGAAACAAAAAACGAAATAGACTATATCCTAACGGATCAAAGCAACACTACCAAAGACATTCAAATTCTAAACCAAGTAAACAAAGGAAGCGACCATAGAATGGTAAGATGTAAGATGCAAGTAACCACCAATAAAGAACGGAGGAAAATGTTCCACACCAGACTGCAATTACTAAAAGTACCAAATGAACTCACCCAACCCTTCAAGCTAGAATTGAAAAACATTAAATTCTTGCCGATGAAAACGACACTAACATCAACGAACTCCACAGCAAAATAATAACCTCTCTAATAGAAGCTGCCACTATGTTTAAATCAAGAAACACACTGACCATTAGTAAAATCTCAAACGAAACCAAGAGAATCATTGAAAAGAACAAAAACCTCAAACCACCAACAACAACAAGGGAAAATAGAGGAGACCGAACAAAACAAAACAATAAAAAAAGAAACTTAGAGAAGACAAAAGAAGGTATACGACAGCAATCATCGAAACCATTCTGGAAAAACGTCAGGTTTTAAAGCTATAGACAAAGCTTTCAATATATGTCAGAAACAAATAACTAGCGTACTCGAAGAAAACGGAGACATAACAACAGAGAAAAACAGAATTGTCTAAAGCGCCCAAGAATTCTGCCAAAAACTCTACTCTTCAAGACGCAGGCAACAAAACAACAACCAGGATGCGCAAGACCCTAGCAATCAGTTCGAAGGCTTCTTAGGAATAACACAAGCAATCAAAGAAACAAAAAAAGGAAAAGCCCCTGGACCAGATAACATCACCATCGACCATCTCCAAAAAGCTGGTAAGATCGTCAACAAAAAATTAGCTATTCTATTCAACTTATGTGTAAAACAGACTAAATTCTCGAAAGACAGGAACATGACAATCATAATGCTTCTACATGAAAAGGAAACCCCAATGACCTCAGCAACAAATCTATCAGCCGACTCAACAGCATCTATAAACTTTTCACAAAAATTATCATTAACTAGATCACTAAAACACTAGATGAAAATCAACCACGGGAACAGGCTGGATTTAGCAGAAGCTACGCGACCATGGACCATCTCCATTCAATAAATCAGCTGAAAAAGAGAGTAGCAAAAAATAAAATGCCACTCGCTGTAGCATTTATAAACTTCAAGAAAGTATTTGACTCAGTAGAAATTCCCGTGGTCATGAAGGCTATCATTCTACAAGATGTAGACCCTCTATAAGTCAAAGTACTGCAACATATATTCAATCACAGTAACTCCTTTCTCAGGCTGCATAGAGACTCTGAACCCTTCGAGCTCCAAAAAGGAGTAAGACAAGGTGATACCAGCTTACCCAAACTCTTCACTGCCTGCCTCAAGATGATCTTTTGAAATCTAGGGAGAATAGTGGAATCAAAATAAACGGCGAATATCTGAGCAATAGATTTACAGACAAGATGTCCTTTTCTCATAGAACCTAAACGACCTCCAACTAATGCTAGGTGAACTAAACGAAGAAAGCAAGAAAGTTGGCCTATGCGTGAACTTCAGTAAAACAAAAGTCATGTGCAACAATCACATCAAGAATAAAGAAATAACTGTCAAAATCGAAGATGCAAAACAGGGGAAAGTAGACCACTATATCTACCAAGACGAATCTCTATGAAACCCGCGAAAGAGGAAGAGATTAAGCAAATAATCACTCTGGGATGATAAGCATTTGGCAGAACAAGCTCAACCTTCAAAAACAAGTCGATCCCAATAATCCTAAGAAGAAGAGTATACAACCAATGCATCCTCCCGATAGTCACTCATGGAGCTGAAACATGGAACCTAATCGAGAGACAGACTCTCAAACTGAGAACTATGTAACGTCTGCAGGAGAGAATCATGCTCTCAATGGAGAGATCACAAGACAGCACAGTAATCAGGAAAAAAACAGGAGCCCCAGACATCACAGAATCTATTCGAAAACTTAAATGGAAATGGGCAGGTCATGTTGCAAGAATGGCAGGCAACCAATGGACATCACGACTCATAACATGGATCCCTAGAGATCGCATGCAAAACCGAAGTCGAAAGAATACAAGATGGAGAGATGATCTAGACATATTTAGAAAATACTGGCTCAGTGTCGCCCATAATAGAGAATTGTGGCAAATCCTGGGGAAGGTCTATGTCCAACGACGGATGTTAAAAGACTGATGATGATAGACAAGGTCTCTAGTAGCTACATCTAGATACAATGTAGAAACTTCTGACACCATTTTTCGTACTTGACTGTATAAACTACCTACGATGGTCTCTATATTCAGAAGGTACATAAAATATTAATGATGTTGTGTACATAAATGAAAATTGATTTGGCTCGGGAACTAAATAACCTATACGTTGATTTACAGGGACAAGTGTCCTCATTTTGGTTGTTATAGTCACAACGTTTCGGTCGTGCTCTTTTCCGAGTGTCTGTCGTGGTCGGCGATCTTTCACCAAACACTCGGGTAGGTCGTTAACTATAACATATAATATCTAATGTATCTCTTCCACTGCCGCAGGGATACCTTTTTCTATTCATGTGTGGTGTATTTCTCAGTAGTACTTCATCTCTCTGGAGTTGTGAGATTTGTCTTTCTAATCTTGTTTCTCAGTTGGGTTTCCTCTCCTAGTATTATTCGTACTTCTTTCTTTTGATACTATTCTCGCTCCGGCACAGATTAGGTTGTTGAGACTCTGATAGGTTGTTCATTCGACATACTGGAGGAGGCAGTTGACATGTTTGGTTTTAGCTTTTTTTTTTTTAGTTTCTCTATGTCCTTTCCCTAAGGGTTGGCAGTGTCGTTTTTTCTTCTTGCATAATTTCTTTCCAAGTTAGTATTTGAGCTTCCTTTCTCTTCGTTTGGGTGTCAGTGTCTCTCTTTGGTGATGGCTTCTCTTCAGGGATTTTCTTTTTGTCCGAGTTTTTTTCAATTTTGTCATTTACTATGTTAGTTGCATCAAAGCTAATCTTATTTTTTCGGGCCTCATTTTGCATATGATATCTGAGGATACATGCAGTGAGCTGTGGTGTCCAGCAGTCATCTAACATTCTTGCAATATGACCTGCCAATTGTCATTTGAGTTTTCGAATGGAAACCCCTTTCAAATTCATTATTGCCTTAATTTCTGATGAATATATTTTTGAATTATACTTCTTAATGAAAAAAAACTTTTGGGGGCTTTTGTGTGACCTTCTGAATCTTTGTACGCTTATTGAAGAGTGCATTTGGTTTATGTACATTAAACCAAATATTAGCCATTATAGATATCGATAAACTGACGCGACAAATTGTGTGAAAGATTTCGCATATGAGGAATTGCTGAAAGTCAATAGTTGTCCATTCGCCGATGTTTGAGAAAATGAAGTCTTATGAAAAAAATATCCTGAAAAAGTATCCATGTAAATAAGTGTGCAACTATTTTTCATCTTTTTCCTGTTCTTGGGTATAAAGTATTATTTTCTGAATGATTATGTCTAAAAAGTTGGGGTTTTTTAAGAGTTATTCCGTTCAAACTTACGTGACCAAGACAGTGACTATTCCAATTCTACTCATTTTCAATAGAACAACGGGCGAATGTGCACATTTTCAATCACACGAAGTGAGAAAAGAAAAATTGCATGCAAATATCACAATCGTTGCCACAAAATCAGAGTTGAAATGAATAATGACTAGTTTCTATACTTTTTACACAGATGCATTCAGAAAATAACTCTCATTACCCGGGAACAAAAATCGCGTTGCATAGTATAATCAGTTGCAAAACTAATTGTACTACCTTTACGACCGACAATTATTTTATTACATATTTTATTCTAAAATGTCACTTATTATGGACCTTTAGCAATTCTTTTGTGTACATTACGTCACGATAACGTTTCAAACTGTCATAAACTGGATTAGCTTACACAAGAAACTTATTAGAAAAGCGACGTTGACCGAATTGTCGGTACAATTTACTGATTCAACGTATATTCTGAAAGATTTTTCCAGTCCGAACAATAATAGAGACAGAAATGGCCGTTTATCAAAATCACGAATAATGATACGAAATTTTTTTTCGAAACCTTCAAGAAAAACTGCTGCCAAAAGTGTCAACATATGAATTTTTAGGTCAGCCTGGTTGGCTAGCTAGCTTGCTATGTACGTATTACGGTGTTCAAGCTGTACCAATGGACCTACAGTGCTGAGAGTTTGAATATTTATTCTTTATTATGTCTAGAAAAAAAACTTTTTTCTGCTGTTTTTGCGAAAATTCTCCCATAAATAGATTTTTTGCGGAGAGGTGTTCAATTTGCAATGTTCTTGCTAAATTGGATCCCTAGTTTGTGTCCAGCATTCACGCCTGCTTCTCGAAAATGTGAAATTTTTCTTTTGATCACTGCCTGGGCGAGTGAAGTGACTTTTTCATCGATCACCCTTTTTCCCAACGTTTTACTTGATCCCCCCAATACAATATGCTGCCAGAAAACGTTGGTCACAAGACAGTTTCAACTAAATGACGTAACAGACCTGTCGGTCATTAACACTTCATTTGAAATGAATTGAAAATTTATCACAAAACCCCATTCAGTAAGCATTCAGTGAGGAGCGAAAAAATATTCATTGGTTTAAGCCAACTCTATCACTAAGTCAAATATGTGAAGCTGTAGGATAGTTTGATGAAGACTACTATCATACTACTGTGATGTCAACTTGTGATGTAATTCTTTTCGACCAGGGTGTATAAATGGTAGGCAGTAGAGTAACGTCAGCAAAAGGCTCGATATAAATACGTTCACGGGAATAATGACGCCTAGTTCACGCCGAGAACAGTTAACGTAACACTTGCTACAAAAGAGAAGAAAAGGTCCAATTTATAACAAAAGCTTTAATAGAAATCTTGAGATGTAGTGGAAAGATGGGTACGACAGTTGCAATATTCCGTCCGTCCGTTTTTAGTCTTTATTTTACTTGAGCTTCACTAAAGCCCTATTAATCGTATATTCCCAGAACACATTTCTCACTCTATTTCATGACGATGGACGAGGGGCTTGACTTTCTTGATTTGAATTCCGTCCCTTTCATTAGATTCAAACCAAGGCTGAAGAGCCCAGTCTATTCTACTAATCATTCATCACTGGAGGAAAAGATCGATACATGCTTCTCCTAAAACCACTGGGCGAAGTGAACACTAACTGCTCATCCAAAGTCTGAAAAGGTCACAAATTCTATTTTCTGTGCATCGCTAACATAATACAAGCACAATGAAAAACGAACACACTATAAATATCAATATGAATGTAAATATTATTTGGAATAAAATTTGTCACTAAGCAACTTTATTCAAGCAACAAATTTATTAGTAATAACTTCCAGGATTAGTAACCTGATCATCGCTTTTATAGTATCGCCCATAAATGAGTACAACCATACCACTTTTTCAATAGAAAGTAATTTTCTTTCAAACCAATCATTGTAGTTTTTTTATCATTCATAGGGGAGTATTACACGACCAAAACGGATATTTCAATGCTATAGACTTCCAATGCTGTAGAGTGGGTTACAAATTATATCTTATAATAACCGTATTGATTGTGTAATGTCCCAAATGTGTTAAAATCCTGCTTTGGTTTAAAAGAAAATAATTTTCCATTAAAGAAATGGGTAAGAGTCCACTCATTGATGAACCACACTGCACTGTATGTGGGCACTCAAAAAATGTTATTATACATGGCTTGCGAGATTCTCGTAACAGCGAGTGCTCCAATATTTATCTTTTACAATGGAAGAGAAAAGGTTCAATCATTTAACTTCATCGATTATGTTAAATTGCATTTGCTGATGAGTGTGCATTTGGCTCGGATGCACAGATTACCTTCCCTTGCACGCCATAATTCTTTCATGGCTTCTATCCTGATACAGGACGGCATTGAAATAAGGCAGGTGCGGCCAACTAATCTTCTGCTATGATCGGATTGATTTTTAAAAGTCCACTATAGATAAAAAAACATTGATTAATATAAGAAAAAAAAATAGATTAAAGACTCAGGTGTGCATAAGAATTCAAAAGGCTGTAGACTTCTTGGTCAACAATCATCAATTTCTAAGCCTTTCATAACTTCGAGCACATCCACGATATAGAATAACACAAGCACCTGTCGTATGGCCCTTTTCTTAGGAGTGATAGTTTCGCGTTACCTGTACCAGTGATCTATTTTCGAACCACGTAGAAGGTATGATATTGAATGCTGATTCCTCTCCACTTGCACAACGCAATTTTCACATCATAAATCTCTCCATTCACCACTTGGCCTTATGCCTTACTTAGGCGCCCATTTTGTGTGTTTGATTGTTGTATGTATTTTCTCGTTGGTGCAAGGGTTTCAAACACTACTTCACAGGGGTAGGCTGACCTTCCTCACAAGTAACATTTTTGCAACACAGCTGTGCTAAGCTGAGTGAATATCATAAGATCCTCGGTATTTCTTTAATTTCAATTTTCAGAACGGTAATTCTGGAACAGTTCTCTGAAATACTCTCACAAGAAAGACGGCAAGTCGGAGATTAATTATTTTCAAGGTCTTTCATGATCTTGCATGGCGTTATTCTATTTTGTATGTCCGTCAGTGTATCAAAATACTTTATTTATTCTTTAATTTCATTACTATCCATTAAGCCAAAGCCATGTACTATGTCATAATGTCATTATATTATGGCATGTCTTACTTCCCGCTCTCATAAATTAATACCAAGAAACCATCAACATACTGATTGTATATATATATCAACCTGAAAGGTGGCTTTCTTGAGGAGGCAGGGCTGAATCTAGGTAAAAATGAATATCCAGAAGTCATCAGCAATTTTTTCTACTATCACCGCAGTTAATAAACGTTAAGCCAAGTCAGCACTTGAATGGATAAATGGCAATGCTAAGTACCGTAGATAGCTCAAGAGCATGCAACAGCCGCTCGTAGCAATGCCGTTAATTCCCTCAATGAGACGGTCAATCTCTATTCTATGCTTGATAATGCAACTTAATTCCCTCTCTCCACCAACCTGAACACTCTGACTACGAAGGACTCCTTCACAAAAAAATCTTGTGTTTTCAGCTGTTGGGTGGTATAAAGAGAGAAAGAAAGAGAAAACGCAGAAGAACAAAGGATACATTTCAATAGTAGATTTGTTTATTTGTTTACTTCATTAGGTTTTTTTTTTGTATTGTACAAAAATGTAACTCGTAAATAAAGCATCAAAATGTCATATCAATCTTATTTGGTGGTTGTTTCTAATTAAACCGTGCAATGTCCATCAGTTCAGCTAGAATATATATATATATATATATATATACATATATATATATATATATATATATATATATATATATATATATATATATTCAATGAAAGATCGAACGAAATTGAAAGAAATTATATTCATTCAATGTATAAATATATGAAAATTTGTGAACAAAATGAAATGAAACGTTTGCCAAAAGGAAATGAAGCCCACATAGCTATATCATTATCATTATATTCAAGTAAGCAGAATATAAAATAAACCAGAAAACGTATTACATATAGATCTGAAATATGTATCAGCTGCTTTATTTTATGTATTTTTATTTCTTATTCGAATATTAGCTTCGACCCCGAAAATTCAATTGACCCCACCCCAGCGATTATCGACCTCCTTATGATCCCCAGTCATAGTCTCCTCCAAACTGCGTGGGTGCACGATTGTGTATTCGATCTATCGATGCCTCACATATCAAAATATTGTCGCACAAAATAATTTACAAAATACGTTTTTCTTTGGCAACCGTAAAAGTATAATAAAATAATTTGGAAAATCCGTAAATCAAACGAAGTTTTCCCAAAATTGTACATTTTCTCAAACAGACCACTTCAATGCATTTTTGTATGTCGCTGTCAGAGTTTGCGATTCTCTATCATTCTTTTTCAAACGACCGATTAAATTTAACTGCAATAATCGTTTATTGTGGCCTGGTTATCTTCCCTTTCATTTAAGAGGCATGGAGTAATCTGTCCGTACAATATTTTGTTTTTTGTCCGTAATAAAATAATTTACTCTTTTCTTTTTGTTTGTGTGTTGTTTTAAAATATCGCAAGACATCACAGAATCCATTGCAAAACTCAAAAGGCAATGGGCTGGCCATATTGCAAGAATGGCAGACAACCGATGGACATTGCGACTCACGACATGGATCCCCAGGGATCACATTCGCAACCGAGGCCAGCAGAGTATTAGATGGAGAGACGAGCTGGACAAATTCAAAAAGTACTGGCTCTGCGACGCCCACGATGAAGAAGTGGGGCGGATCCTGGGGAAGGTCTATGTCCAACGACAGACGTTTAAAGACTGATGATAATACCTTCAAACAATTTGGACCTTAAAAGAAGTGATGTTAATATCAGATGGGGCTTGGATTATGTTGTGAAAAAGTAATCTTTCAGAACAGCAGAGTTGTTTACAGAGAGGACTTGGGCTCAGACGATACAATGAAGCAATGTCAGTTATGCACATCTGGAAACGGATTTTGGATACGTATAGTATATGCAATGTTTATTTGGTTATCAATCATAAAAGGGAAACTTGCAGAATTAGTGTTACAGAGTGTGTACACCATCATTTATATCGTTAAATAAAGTGCGATGATTCTCAAGGCATATTTCAGCAATTGCTCCCAAGAGAAAGTATGATGTATTTGTGCCAGACTGCAAGGGGTAAGTAAATGAGTGCAGTGGTCCAACGAGTGAGCACTGTTTCAAGATTCTGTTTAATCAATAGCATAGAATTACATTAAGTATTCTTGATAAGGTTTTAAGGGATTCGGAGTTACACGGCAAATACATAGATAAAACTTGTTTGAACACAGTGCAAGCATTGCAAAGGCAAAATAAACTAATTATAATTACAATATCTTGGTGATAATGGAAAAGTTGTGGCATCTTTCGATCTTTCGTCTCCCAATAAAAACTCTGAACGCACGTGGTCAATCGTATATTGGCGCTCGCACCTCTAGCTGATTTTGATTCTTTTTTGCAGCCCTCCAGACTGTTAGGGGGTAGCACTGATGCGACCCCTGTATTCTAGTCAGGAATTGGATACGAAACTCTTCTTTTAGTAAGGTGTCGAAAACGTCACTTCCGTTGACTCCCAATAAAAGTCCTGAACGCACGTGGTCGAACGCCTTTTTGCCCCGGTTTTTGAACCGGTTATCTTCTACCTTTACCTCTTCTCTCGCCTGTTTGCCCGTCATCTCGAGCCGGTTCCATGCCAGTTTTCTTCCGGCGCAGTCTTTATTCATTGACCGTGACAATATATATATATATATATATATATATATATATATATATATATATATATATATATATATATGTATTGTAGTCACTTATCTTCTTCGATATGAGTACTCGCAAGAATTTTATTGCTATAAAATGCAAATACTGCAATTACTATTTTTGGCGACTACTCAAATGTTGCCTTCATTATTTTGCCCTCTTTAGCTCTTTCTTGCACCTATCCTGACTAAGCGCCTTTTTTATGATCTAGTTTGGTCAACATATCACTTATTACAACAGGCACAAATCATCAGGCACCATTCGATAGATAGACGGAACGATATTAAATCCTTTGTCTCCAACATCTTCCCGCTACAAATTACCTACCGAGAACTTCATATAAGAACCACAGATATCTTACAAAGTCAAAGAGCTACTTGTCTCTCTCTCTCTCAGATGTGGATACTAAATCAATTATTGCATTCATTGAAAATGTATGCTTTCATTTAAATAAGAAATTTCTTCAAATCCTTATGCTATGGCAAATGCAAAAAAAATTGAATTTGGACTAGATAATGTGAAATGATACAGTACTCTACTAATTTAGAAACAAATGAAAAGCAATATTCTGATTTAAATTTTTCATATCTGAGAAAATGAAAATGGTTCAATTGACATGTCACACTGTTTGCTTGAAAACAGTGACTTCGAAGAATTTTCAAGTCTTGTGATATCTGTGAAATATTTCAAATCTCTAGTGTGAGCGTAGGCCCAGCCTTGCGAAATCAATTGAAAGCTAGTCAAGGAACAAATTTTATGAGAATTAAGAGCCAATTTTTCTCTGGATATAAAATAGATCTAAACATTGTGTACAGTTACTACAGTGAAAAAAGTGTGATGTCTAAGCTGAATTTGTATTGTGTTATATCTTATTGTAAAATATGTACTCCATAATTCATAGGTATTTTAGTGTCTATTTCATTGTTCAATTGGTGTTACTTTGTTTTAAAGATTGTACTACACAGGAAAATAGGTTGTTTTATGAAAATATATGTTGGAACAGTGTACATTTGGGCTTAAAGTATATAGATTATAAATTTTAATGAAAAAGTCAACACTAAAGAACATTTATTTAAAAAACAAAAGTGTGCTATATCAGCTACGTGGAAGTTTTGATGTTCAGCGACTTTGAATTTTGTGATATTTTGCTCAAAGTAATAAAAATTCGTCCCCGAGATGGGGATAAATTAAAGGGAACATTGACCAAGTCATTTATTGACCCATCGATTAGTTCCATCGACCCCTAACTGTTAATATCGACCACTCTGGTTTGGAAAAATTACTGCCTGAATCCTCAGTATACGTACATCGCATTCTGCTAAGTCAGATTCGTGTAAATGGAATGAAATAGAATACAGGAAGATCATATTGCACCAATCTTCCGATTAGGGAAGATTAGCTTGCCTTGAAAAGCAGCATTCGGCTCAAACATTGATGAAATATGCAACTACTTGAATCAAATCGAATATAAATATACATATATATATATATATATATATATATATATATATATATATGTGTGTGCGTGTGTGTGTATGTGTGAGTGTGTATGTATGTGTGTGTGTGTGGTGTAGTGTGGTGTGGGGTGTAGTGTGTGTGTGTGTGTTTATACTTTTCCACAGCTGCTAAAACACTATCTCATACACATTCACACAACCATCCCCTACTACACATACTGACAATCATACCCAAACACACCACAACTTGACCATAGCTGCTGACACATTCTCACTTACACTGACACCTCGCCTACTTCTACTTTCATAACACCCATGGAATTTGAATTAAAATCAAGATTAATTTACAAATGACCTGAATTTAACCCCATTTACAGGACAGTGATCAGTAATGTCCGGAAAACAGAATTACTTAAGCCGTCTGAAAACTTGTACGAGAACGGTTAAGTCTTGTTCAAAATTATTATACCTTAAAACCATTACAAATAAGTTTTGCTTTTCTTTTTCTCAAAAGGAACACGCACACACACACACACACACACACATACACACACACACACACACACACACACACACACATATATATATATATATATATATATATATATATATATATATATATAGTTGATTGTGGATTCGCTACACAAACTAGCTCGTGTTTCTGCCCTCTTTGGGCCTCATCAGGCGAATCAGATTCGCCTGATGAGGCCCAAAGAGGGCAGAAACATGAGCTAATTTGTGTAGCAAATCCACAATTTACTATTTATTTCCAGCTCTACTCCAAAACAACTCAACTCCATGAGTAAAATGTTGTATGTATCGAGCACTCTATGAAATAAATCCAATACATTTCAGAAGTAGCTTTAGATTATTGATATATTATTATATTATGTTATACTGCTAGCCTGATTTGTACCACACACACACACACACACACACACACACATATATATATATACGTTCATGTTTCTGCCCTGTTTAGGCTTCTCCGGTCAAATGACTATTGATATATGTATAATTATATATGTATAATTGCATTATATTTTATTGAAACTCAATTTGGAATGAGCTCCTGTTATTACACAGTGAATGTATCATTTGGCCTAGAGAACGTAAATGGGATAAACAATTAAAGAAAATAGGGCTACAGCAGGAATTGATCCTGCAACCGATAGGGTAGCCGCTTTAAGGTAGCGTTGCCCTTAACAACAGGTTTTAAGATGAAAAAATAAATACTGTAAATTATTTTTGTGACGGCGCTATTCTATGGAACACTCACTTTAACAGTGCATTTGGTTTAATATTGTCGTAAGACTATTGTCGGAAATAAGTTTTCAGCAAAAGTACATGAAGATTTCAGTTCCTTATTTACAGATCTGTAACTTACATCGAGGGCATTAGACTATGGAAAGGTTATCTAGAGCTATTTTCGTCAGTAATTTTTGGTGTCTAACGATTTGTAAACTCCACATAAAATCCATCCGTAATAACGTTAAATTCGTTATAACGGCTCTCCCCGAGGCAGTCGTAACAACGGAAGTCAACTGTTAATACCCGTACAAATGTTAGATATTTATATACTCCAATGATTGGACATCTATCAGTCACCCGATAGTAATGTGAAAATGTATCGATTGAAATTCAACGCTGCAAGATAGCAAATACGAGCATAACATTTCCAACAAATCCTCGTGCCGTTAATAGATTTTAATCAGACCGTATTTTAAGGATGGCATGTGAACTTTTCAGTCGAGAGACAGAAAGACAGGGGGTGAGGAAAATGAAGAAGGGATTGTATTAAAAGAGATAGACACGGGAGGGGTGAGAGAGAGGGGAAGAAAGCAAAAATAAGCAAAAGAGAGACTTGAGGTTCAGAGATTTACAATCGAACGACCAATTAACAGCTTGGCATCTAAAAACTGACGTAACATTCAAAATATGAAAGCTTAATTCCAACACCTAACACTAATTATGTTGGTTAATGTATCGTGGATAATCTGGTGAAAATGATCGCTCTTAATCTTCCATCAACCTCGGTGATCCAAGCTCAACCGTTGTTGGTTAGTTCAATCATCACTGGCATGGGCGCCTGCTGCAACCTCATTTGGGGCCAAATTTATTATGACAGCACAAATCTTGGAAGTTGTGTAATAACGGGAGTCTCCTATAAATACACCAAATAATGGGCCAAACGGAACATTTGTCACCCCCTTTCCGTGTTTCAGACCTACTCAGAGGCGAGGGTGTTTGGAACTTCAGGATTAAGAGGTCACTGAATAGTAACAGTGTAGGACGAGTCACAGGTGCGACACTCCCTAGCCCCTCACCCACCAGACAACCGATATTTGCATCTCTCTCCCCCACTAAAATACATCATTTCGCCCTCCCCTGGAAATGTTCAACTATTGCAGCCTTGTGTCAAACTGAGCAAAGTTTAGTAAATATTCATACTTTTATTTTTATCCCCGCCGCTCCTCAACACAAATAGTTCTCTGACAAGAGCAAACTCTCCGTCATTCAAGGACACTACTTGATACAACTTGATTTCGACCATAAACAACCATTTCCTGCCATTTCCTGCCACATGTCTGATTTCTGTTTGAGAACTAGTAGAATTAAGAGGTGGCAAGGATAATTTTTGTGTTGGAATCTTTCATTAATGTGTAGCAGAGATTAATAGAAATCATGACGTGACAATGTCTTATGGCAGCAATTATGGTAATCAATAGAAAAAATCGGAAAAAGGGAGTTGATCAATGTACAAACACTCTTGGCTAATAATCATATGTGTGGGTTATAAAGAGATACCTATTATGATCACAGTATTTATCTTATTTTAAAAGTGTCTATAATTCAATAAACAAGCCAGATATAAGGTGAAAACTCTTCATATTTGGGGACAGTCATTCATAAGGTTATTACGCCCTCCAGGCTCATTTCTGATGATAGCACCACGACATAACAAATTCATGTTGTTCGTGATCTAACAAACAAAATGTTCTGAATTGAAAATTACACATTCATATTTCAACTTGGTCAATATTCAACTTATGACCGGCGGACTGTTAAGCTCAATGGTAACAGCAACGCTACGTTTAAGCGGCTGCCCATCGATAACAGGTTCGATTCCTACAACAGCTCATTTTCTTTGTTCATTCTATTTACGTTGTCTAGGCAGCATGATTTACCCTGTTTTAATGGGGATCATTTCAAACATTTTCGAAGTAATATAATGCATTTATAATTATTTATGTCAGATTATGTATTAATTGCTAAATGACATAATTGAATGCGTTGAGAAACAAATAGAGCAGATGTAGACAGTGATCTAACAAGTTGAAAATTTCGACATGAAGTGACTAATTGGGTCTTTGACTTACTTATGGGCTCTTTAGCTTTGTTTACATAATTAAAACTAAGTAAGGCGTATTGTTTGCCAGCAAGTTGAAATTATTATTGATTTTTTAAAAACATTCACTGCATTTATTTCGATAGGGGTCCAATTTTATTTCCTTTTTATTTCATTCATATATATATATATATATATATATATATATATATATATATATATATATATATATATATATATATATATATATATATATTATTGAGCAATATGTGACGGATACAGTTTTAAATTGTAATATTTCAGATTATATCAATACTAAAAATAAAACTGAACCTATATCGAAATAAATGCTGTGAATGTTAAAAATATTGAATAATAATTCTGACTTGCAGTCAAACAATATACCTTGCTTCGTTTTAATCATGTCAACAAAAAACTCATTTTAATGATGATTGTTTTAGCCTTCCATACTTAGACACTCTAAACGTCGCTTTCTGTCGTTTTGATATCAGAATAACGAAACTCATTGGAAATCATAGTTCATAATCACCGAAACAGAAATATCTAAATCCTATAAACGTTTTTTTTTTCTTCCGTGGGGAAATGGTGTTTTATTCTGTCCTGAAACAATACATCATGTACTCTACAAATACAAGTACAAACTCATATTCAAATCATATATATTCTGCGCTGATTGCGAAAATACGAACTAAGTTCTATTAAGCATATAGAAAATATGTTGGCTGCTATGGCAACGCAATTGGTACCCAAGTTTGTCTCAGCTCTCAATAGAAATCGGCTATTAATGCTGGGATTTCCAAAGCAGCAGTTATTCAAAAATTAAATCCAGGACGCAGTGACATCATAAGAGGATTAACGCACAGGCGCAGCTGTTCGTCGGACACCGATATTCTCCGACTAAAACTGTGATAGCGGTGACTGAAGCGACCGAACATAAAATTCTCGTTCAACATGAGACTTGTGTGTTCAAATAATGATTTTGGATGAATCAACAGCCACTGGTGAAAGCTACGCGTTTAAATTTCAACAGGAAATAAAACTTGCAAATCTCAGTTCGAGCATCCCATTCATTTTCATGTTGGTATGCGATTAAATTCTTACTTTTTTCACATTCAATTTTACAAGATCTGGAATGGTAAAATTGATATGAGTATACAACGATATATTTTCTCCAATCATAATTTGCGTATCAAGTTATCGCACGATCCTTCCAAATCATCTTTTTCACAGCTACCAGGGATTCGCACGCAACTTCTTTAATTATATAATCCGCCCTGTGCATGTGTTACTGGAGTAAAGCTGCAATCGCGTTTTAATAAAGCCTGTGATCTCAGGATTCTGTGCTGGGAGTAGAAAACTTCTACCAGTAGATGCTTACTGCAGTGTTCTATTTCCTTTAAGGATCCCAAGAATTTCCATGGCTCGTAATATCGATAGATATAAAACGAGTGAATACCTGGAATCAGTGAATTAGAATCGCTAGAAATACATACATTGGGGGCCCAGTGATCTTGGCTCCTTGAGGAACCCATTCCCGGGAGTGCGTTTCGAAATACCCCCAAGACCATGTCCCCACTCTGCCAGGAATTCGGTCGAAGGAAGATTGCGTAAGACGAGGTAGTATTTAGTGGAAAGTCCATCCTGAATGCCTTTCTTTTCACTGGTTTGTATACTAGAACTAACGCTTTCAAGACACTAACTGAAATTACATAAATTTTCGAAAAACAAATTAATATATTTATTAGGAGGAATATGCTCTTTGATATATCTCTTCTTACACCACACAACCAATCAAAAACGATTATTTGCACACATGAAAAAGCAGCTGTAATGGAAGAAATATTCTTATGCATAAAAGAGAACAAATGATGTTGTCGCTAAGTTTATGGATACACTACATAAGTGTGTCTCCCGTTGTATGCTCAAATCCAACCCAAGAACAAACAAACCATCTATAGAAAAAGCTGCCCATGGGAAAGGCACGGAGAACTCAATCAAAGGCCAGCAATCTTGAGAGATTATCCTTGTGCCTTGTTACAACTCCCCAAAATTACCTGACTTGACCTTTAGTGACCGTCCACATCAACCTCACATTCTCTATAACCTTTGCTGTATAAAAATATACCCCAATGCGAAATTTCAGTTTCATGAGTGCAAAATTTTAGCTATCAACTAGGAAAACTGACTATAAATTATCAACACGTGACTCCAAATGACTTTTGGGGGTCATACCTTTGACCTTTGACCTTTACCTCTATGCCGACTTTCACTTACATAGGTGCCAAATTATTACCCAAAATTTGGACAATAAAGTAGAAATGACCGTAATTGACCTATAGTAACCTTGAATGACGTCCTAGGTCACCTTCGATTTGAGATGTTTCCATATGCTCAAATTCAGCATCCTTGGGGCAAAATTGTGGCCCACAACTCTGAAAATTGGCTAAAAATAACAAATAAGCACTGGTGAACTCAAATGATCTCATTGGTCAACTCCACATTGTATCTGATCGTCGCTATGGAAGGATGCACCTCTATGCTCAATTTCAGTTCCATAGTTGCTAAATTGTGGCTACAAACTTGTTTATAAATGACCATTAAATCCAGCTTCCGGGGACTTTGAAGTCAACCTCTGCTGTAGTTTAAACTTTGCTCTGAGATTTACCTATGTGCAAAATTTCAGCATCATGAATGCAAAATTATGGCCCAGCTCATAGAAATTGACTCTGGTAACCAGTCTACAAGCAGAATATTAAACAAATAAATAAACAAAAGGCCCTCAAATTAGTATATGTATATGTGTGTGTATGTGTGTGTGTGTGTGTGTGTGTGTGTGTGTGTGTGTGTGTGTGTGTGTGTGTGTGTGTGCATATATATACATGAACACAGAAAATCGCATAAACTGCGTTGAGTAATATTGGGTGATAAGTAACTGAAGAGACACAAAAAAAATGTTCTGAAAAAGGTTTTCAATGTTTAGTCTTTAAAGCTGTAAAGCTTTCTAGAATATACATAGAGAGACAGACAGAGAGAGAGAGAGAGAGACACACACAGAGAGACAGAGAGAGAGACAGAGAGAGATGCTAGGGGTCCGAAATCTGACAGCGACAGATTGGATGATACTTTCACTACTCTAATATGCTTAAATGATACTAAAAAGGCTGACCAAAATGTTATCGAATCAAAAAATGCTTTAGGGTATTCATATTTTTGTTGATTACTGTTGCTATGACAATGTGAGTTGGCCATTGAGAACTGTGCTTTCAAAGAGAGACTATTGAAGATGGTTGTTTCTACTTTTAACAATAATAATGATCTAGACAGAAATTGATGAGAATTAATGTGGTTAATAATGGGGTGATTTTCTCTGCTCCGAGAAACAGGGGTTTTCTGTCGGTCTTCCCTGTGTAGAAACTTTTATGTGAAACAACACTTAGAGCGAATGTGTGCAAATTGTTTTTTCCATTTTTGGTTGCAATCAACGTGCAACGAAGGAAGTTATTGGACATCCATTTAGTTATTGCCTGGAAACAAAAGAAAAAAAGCAACAACTCCAATCTTTACTTTCAATCATATGTCGAATGCCTAATCCATTCGAACAATTTGGTTAATGGTGACTTTTGATCTGTTCGAACAATTGTTTTCGATGCGCCATTTTGAAAGGGAAAATATTCTGTCCTTTTGATACCGGATGTTGTTAGTTAATCACCATTGGAATATTAAGCGAATGTAAAACAAGATTCGCAGTTGCGATTTGAGTAACACGAACTATCAGTTTGCGGGCCAGAACATGAAGAGAGGAAGTGCAACCACGAAGCAGGTGAGATTTTTCGCTCTCTACTTCAAGAATTTTTCAAATGCATAGTTATCTCCCTCAATCTATTCATTTATATTTATTTTCTAATCTACGTCATTTCAAAGAGGGCAAAGATCGAAATTTCTATTTTTCTTGAAAAAAGGGCATTCCCTCGCTGAACAAAACTTTGCTATACGCCATTCCGTTTTTATAAAAGTCGCCATAACTTGAAACAGTGTTTGTGAGCATGTGTGCTTCATCTTGA
This sequence comes from Thysanoteuthis rhombus, assembly GCA_963457665.1. Lineage (NCBI taxonomy): Eukaryota > Metazoa > Mollusca > Cephalopoda > Oegopsida > Thysanoteuthidae > Thysanoteuthis > Thysanoteuthis major. The sequence goes on along the minus strand of OY735229.1, from coordinate 26,710,275 downwards.
TTTGTTTTGTTACTATAAGCAATATATATCTAAGGAGCCCCAGAGAGCCCGTAAGGATGTTACCCTTTGCGTAAAGCTGGTGGACATAAATGGCTCTTCAGAGTTTGGGAATATTCAAAAATTTTCCCATATAAATCAGTGGTAATTGTTTCTATGCTTTACGCCATGTTGGCTGCCCAGATTTGTGAAATATGTATCGATATAATGAACAGTGCAACTTTTACTTTTTGTTTCTTTGTCTATAGTAAATAATAAAATTAGGATAAAATTCATATTTTGCTAATGAAAATATCTCCAAATCACTATTTGAAAGAATTGACTTCCAACCTTTTGCAAATATTTTCAAAATGCATTACGATCTCTAGTATGTATGTATATGTATGTATGTATATATATATATATATATATATATATATATATATATATATGTGTGTGTGTGTGTGTGTGTGTGTGTGTGTGTGTGTGTGCGTGTGTGTGTGTGTGTGTGTGTTTGTGAAGCGCTTATTTTGTTTAATCTGTTAATAGTTACTGGTGGAACTATTCCTTCGTCCCACCCGAGTTGAGAATTATTTCGTCCAGAGTAAGAGTGAGCGAAGTAAGAGCTTCACCATTATATAACATTGGGTTACGTTCGAGTAGGACGTTAAGCAAATCGGGTGTTAAGTGGACCTTGTATACCTAACAGTAGACCCTACTGTGCAAACCTTCAGTCTGCTTTTTCAACAGAAAACTCAGTAGCAAGTATACTTTTTATATGAAATAAAGAAATATGATAAAAGTACTGTTTGTATTACAGTATAGTTACACACTTACGTTAATACATCTGCATTGGTAAGTGTAGTGTCGATTATCCTACGTTGACAAAACTTCACCTTTATTTACATTCGTCCGCTCAATTTTAGATCGTACGGAGTGTTTCAATTCCATTCGTTTTTCAATTCTGTGTGCAGTCATGTTATATCTGTAAGATGCAGAGTAAATGTTATTTTTAAGTTGGGTAAGTCTTTCTTTACCCTAAAATGATAACCCCAAAATTAACGAAAGAGTGAGGAGAAGGAAAAACATGTTAAAGAAAGGTACAGAAGCATGTTTTTTGAAAGAGTATTCTCACAAAGTTATTAATGGCAACTGAACAGTAGAAGATAGCAATATGTACGTATTAACGAATAAAACCATGGAATTATGTTTGCAAAGCTGTTTATAGATTTCCCTAAACTTGAAACATTTCGGTAATCCTACGTTTTGTGAAAACAAACATTTTAATCCTCGATGAAATCGACTACGGATTCACAAAAGGGAAATTATTTTAGAGTCTGTAAAAATCAACAGTCATTAAAAAGCTTTTTAGGGCAAAGTAGGGAATGTGCTTAAGATTGTAATCGTCGAAGTTTCAAAACCGGGGCACAAATGAAAAGAAATTAGAAAACTTATGAAGGAAATCAAAATTTGGTCAAGACACTACTATCTGCTGAAACCATAATAATAGCTATCAATGTATCAATAAATAAGTAAATAAAAATATCAACAAATGATCAATAACATAAATTCATTTATAAAATCATGTTATAAATAAATCACAGTAAAACCTGCCAATTGGATTAAATCAGTACTAGTTTGATCACTTGCAATCAATCCCTCTCTTTTGAGGATCCGTAGTCGATTTCGTCTGTGGTCGAAATTTTTACGTTCACAAAACGTAAGATTGCCATCATTTGAATTCAACGTTGTAACTGATTCATTTTTCCCCAGAAAGAAATTTGGATTATTCTCTTTTTATCAAAAGCATTAAAAAAACAAAATCATTAAAACACATTTTTAAAAAAATTCTAACCACGTTTTAAAACAGGGCATCGAAGATTTTGTAGTTGCCATCCCAGAGCCATCTTCGTGCGAAGCAGTGTAAAATATTGGAGTTATTTCAGGTCAAAGAGTGGAAATTTCGGGCAAATGAAACCCTCTGTTCTTATCAACCAAAATGTTTTCATATGCCTATGGCTACAGTTGGCAAGTTAGTGTCTCTGGTAGCAAGTCATAACTAATGTGGTGATGTAAGGTAAGGTCGTAAATATCTACAATATGTTTCATTAATAAATTGATTCATAAAATCGTTTGCAGTATTTCTGGACATGCAAACCAGGATATATACTAGAACTTTCCTTTGGCCGTTTCAATTTTGTAATTGTTGCTACCAACAACCAATGCTGCTATGGATTGAATCATGAACAATGCTCGCGTAGTTACAACTCTTTTGATTGAAAAGTCTCAAAGACATCGCTTTAAGCCACAACAAAATCACAATAGGATCCGTAAAGTCGACGAAACATCATTGGTGCATCTACTTGTAATAATCAGTACAAGAATTAGTTGAAATTTACATGTCCTTAAGTCTCTCTTTCTCTCTCTCTCTCTCTCCCTATATATATATATATATGTGTGTGTGTGTGTGTGTTTGTGTGTGTGTGTGTGTGTGTGTGCGTGCGCGCACACGGGCACGTGCGTGTGTGTGTGTGTGTGTGTATTTAAACAGACTGAAATTCTGCTTGTATGGCTTGGCTTTAAAAGTTAAAAGTGGAAACTTTACGCAAAAAGAACCGAATGCATTTAGGCATTTTTGTGGCTCTGAATGCTATATTTCAGAAAAGGAATTGTTAAATTAATTGAACCAAGTACTGTATTTCCATTCCATGTTCAGAATCAGCCAAGGAGATGTAATAGGCTATCTAACATTGTTTTGGGGGGTTACGAACTAGTTAGCTTGATATCGATAAACTAGACCATTACATAAATAGAAACAATTGAATCGTAGGCAAGAACACACAGAGTTTGTACTTGTTCAAAATATTCAACATTATTGTATGTAAACGTTACCTATACTGATATTTGAGCCTTTTGGTCTCTGAAAAAAAACCTACTTGGCTGATAGACCTGGTATTTGGCACAAAGAATCAAAGTATTCAACTTTTTACACAGGATGACCACCAAGTTGATCTTCGGTACTAGGAATCAGAGATGAAATAATTTTTTCGCCAGGATTTTATTTTTATCACCGATGGCACACATATTGTTTACAAAATAGATAAATGCGTTAGTATATAAGACTTATCAGTTAAGTTCAACTTGTCATTATTTCTAATCACTGTGGGGAAATATGATGTGATAGACAAACAATGAAGAGTTTGCTCTACTAAATTTGAAGAAGATCGTTGTTGTTCTCGTCCAACATACTGTAAGGTTTGACGAAAATACTTTTCACATACATATTATTAAATAGATTGGATACACTTTCTGTATAATCTCCAGATAAGGTCGATAGGCCTTGTAGAAGAAAGTTGTGAAATGGATCGGCTGAAAAGTTGTGGTAATAACAAAAGCAATAAAAAGAATGAGTTCAAAGTACAAATAAGTCTTTGTAAAAAGGAGCAACCGTTCAATAATACCGTGTGAATGTATACTGAAAGTGAAAAAATCGAATACATTTGTTGTCAAACTTCAGATCAAGCTGGAGTTGATGTTTTCCCCAACATAAGAACAAGAACAACCCTTGCCTAATTTAGAGGAGTAACACTGTTTATCTACCTCGCCAGGTTAAACTAAACTTATATATGAAATAAGCATTTCCATACTACGATTTGCAATCATAACCAAGTGATTACTAGGCAGCTAGCTTACCAACTGAGCCAAAATGAATAGTCATGTATCTATGAATTTATATATACAATTCAAAAGTTCCAATAGGAGTGGAGTTGGACTTTACAGCATGGCTGCTGGCATTTCGATTGTTTGATCTATTCCTGACTGCAAAATACATTGAGGGTGCAATGATCCACAGGCAACCATGTGTATAAAAAAGAAAAGTAAATGTGGGTCTATATATCTGGAAATATCAGATGAAAAATTCAGTTAATAACTACATGTCAAACTACGGATTTATTGATTCACCTTCATGTATACACACATATATATATATATGTATTTAAGAAATGGACTGATATAACGCAATTTATAATTTACATACATATATATATACACTAATATTTGAGCCATTTGAGATTTAGCAGAGAAAAGAATGCACAAACGTCCGTACTTTCTCCACTAAAACTATAAGGTCTATCAACCTAATATTTGGCATAGCGAATTAGTAAAAATCGCCTTATCACTAATCTTGGAGGTTCCTCAAAGTCAGCAGTGGTCACTCTCTAACCAATTGCCGGTTCTAAACATTGGAAACAAATGTTTTTTATACCAGGATTTTCATCCATCATTCTTCTCGTGAGTGGTACAAACATTCGTGGCAATAAAATTGATTTTTAACCAATTTCCGGTGGTTTTCCTTCATGTTCATGGAATATCAAAAACAGTGTAAGCAGCAGTAAGACAGATGTTTTTCAAAAATCAAAAGCCAAATCCACGGTCAAATTCTATCACCCTGTTCTTTTTTAGCCAAATAAATCAGCTTTTTTGAATGAAATTTAAAGTAATTACAGGATATCCAATTTTGCAGTTTTTTTTTTTTTTTGCAAATAATTGTTACATGCCCACTCCTCACTTGTCGTTCATTCGCGCTAGTCGTGGCTTTAACAAATTGTCTAAAAATTTAACCGATTTTGCCGCATTCAATGACTATTCCTATAAGTAAAGAAACAAATTTCGGTGTAATATCAATAAATCTAAATGTATCTTTAACTATTCTGATAGCAAAGTTCCATAAGATATATAAGATGGAATACTACTTGTTCTGAAAGGCATACGCATAATATAAAATGGAAATGAATCTTGTTTGTCAAACAATTCATCGGCAAACACTACATTTTCGATTTCAGTATCCAAATTCAAAAACTTCAGAGTAAATAGCACTATAAGATTTTACGACTTCTCCTCCATTATTAAAACAACATGGGTCATCAATAAAACGAGCACAACCTGAAAATACATATACTTGCTTTATACAAGATCTAATAAAAGACAACATGAACATATATTCATGTCTATGTAAATACGAATTTGCCTAAATGGGTTCAGGATCAAGCGCCTATAATCTGATGAAATAATTCATTGCCAATTTCAAAGTAACATCCCCCAATAAGATGAGTAACAACCGCCTTCAGGTAAAGTAAGCCTTACATCTTCTGTTTTACACCAAGAATCTTCAGAGTTTGTAAATCCAGTATATATTCTATTTCCACCTGCAAATGGCAAGTTTATTATTTTATCCAATTCTTTAATAATATCTTCTTGTGGGATATTGGTATAAAGAGAACAAAATCGTAGTTTGACATAGATTTAGCCCTTTTACGTGTATTTATGATATTCAATTTTTCTTGAACAGGCATAAAATCATTTACTATCCAAAAGAGATAAATATAATTTACTTCTGAAATAAATTTTATTTATTTGCTTGTATGATAATTAACTTTAGAAACTGCTTTTTAGAAACTGCTTTGCTAATAGTTTTAGTACTACAAACTCTAAAGAACGCTGATTGGATTTTTGTACATTTTAAGTAACCGGTACATAATTGGTAATTTTTGTATATTTTCATCGTCTCAAGTCCAAATTTCTCACATAATACGGTGTAATTAAAGTAATATTATCAGGTTCACAAGTAGACACTTTATACAAGGGTGGTGGTTTTCTTTTAATACCTGCTTCAAATGATATCCTTTGGATACAATATTTTACTTGTAAATGCTATATTATTTACCGATTTATCAATTGGGACCATAACATATCTATTATAAAGTTCCAAAAGATCTGCTGATAGTTGAAAACTTTTTAGCGCCCGACTCGTTTGTTGAGGGTGTTTTAAGCACTTCATGCGTTTGATTTTTCATTTGCAAATCCAATTTTTTTTCTTTCCATGTGTCGAACGCTGATTCGATATCTATTTGACATAGACACATGTTGTTTTTTTTTCAATTTTATTCAAACATTTGCCATTAATTGGACACATTGGATCCCTATAATCAGAACCATTTGTGGGGGTTTTTCATAGAGTCTTTTTTATAATCTGTAGTTGACTAGTCAATGTTGCCCACATTTTTATCACATAACTGCGAAGCCTGGCTATCACATTTTGGAATATTAATTTTGCCATCCTTATGTATGGTAAGAGATTCTACTGCTTATTTATAATTAAAATTTTTATTTCGTAATGTTGGTCCTAGTCTGTATCTCGCAGATGGATTATTTTCTTCTGTTCTTGATTCATTTGGTAAAGTTTGCAGGACCTCCTGATGAATAAAATATTCTAAGTTAATTTAAATCATTAAGTCCTTTATTTTCATACAAAACGATGCAGACATAACAGGGGATATTTTAAGTCTTTCTCAGCTAGTGCTTCATATAATTTCGTGTCAGTTATCTCAAATATATATTCATGCCATTGATGTAATATTGTCATCTATTGTATCAATTTAGTTTGTAACATTATTTTAGATGCTATACCTTTTAATACCCTCTTTATTGTTAGTTTAATGAATTCTAATTGCAAGATCCAGGAAGATCATCATCTACACTCTTGGCAAAAATCTCGACACGAAATCGCTGATTCTCTATGAGGGCGATCTCCAGCGCACACTCTCCTTCCCTCGTTGCAAATTTTTCTGTGCTGTTCAAAACCACATTTAAAAGTCTCACAATATAATGTCCTTTTTGTTTTCAGCTTACCCTCAGCTACATTAAATTGTACAGCAATTCCTCAACATCAAAACCTACATCAAAACCTACACTAATCAAACTACTCTATTCAAGATATTCATATATATATTCTATTTATACTAATTTAGTTTCAAATTTTATCGTTTTTTTAATTTTGTAATCTAAGGAAATCAACAGATGATTTCATCAAATTTCTGCATGATAAATATTTATAAATAAGAAAAACTACCAAGTACTGAAGGTTGCTCTTTCCTACCGATTTTCTAGCCGAGAAACTAACATAATGAAATATCATTATTAACACTGAGTATCTCTGTCTATATATATATATATATATATATATATATATATATATATATATATATATATATATATATATATATATATATATATATGTATTTATATATATATATGTATGCTTTATATATATGCTTCATATATATATATAATGTGTACTGTAGAGAGTGAGACAGACTCGGGAGTAAGGTGTTTAGAGGTAAGGTTTATTAATCCTTAGATGTAAATTGTCCAGACATGTTTCGGGATTCTTCCCATCATCAGTGGTGTGTGCTGTGTGAGTATGTGTTAAAAGATTCCATGTGGAACCAGAGTCCACAATCAGGAGCTATGCATTGTGGGTAAATTGTGTTGTAAGGGCTGCTGAGTGGGAGAATATATATATATATATGGAGAGAGAAAGAGAGAGAGAGAGAGAGAAAGAGAGAAATATGTTGTTAGAACAGCACAAAACTATCAACAAAGGTTTCTTCAATCTTTATGCTTGTCTGGTTGGCTGACTGTCTGTATCACGCGTTCAAGCTACACCAATGTCGCCAGAGAGCTGAAAATATAGACATGCTTTCATTATTAAGTCTAGAGAAAACATTTTTTTGTTTTTTGAAAATTCCTTCCCACTCAAAATAGTGGGAGTTCAATTTGCAATGTAAGTGTATGCTACATTTGGTCCTCACTTTGTTTTCACGCTTATTTATTGAATATCTGGACTTTCAAACAAAATAAGTGATCTATAAGTGATAAGTGATTTATTCATTGATAACCCCTTTTCCCAATTTTTTAATTGATCACCAACAACACGACATGCTGCCAAAAGACGTTAGTCGTGTGACGGTTCCTTTTGAGTGACCAATTATTCCTGCTTGAGAATTCATTTGGTTTTAACATTGGTACAAAAGTTCCCTGAGTCAACTTTTGTACCATACGAGGGAAATCTAATTTACAATCAATCAACTGTAGTAAGCAATCCTTAGAAAAGATTCACAAGTTAAAAATATTACGTTCCTATTGAACTTACGGAATTGTCTCCATATTCTACATTGATTCTTTCATATCGGATTCAGGGTGAGAATATATATTCAGGGGTCGAGCTTAAAGAGATACACTGGGAATAAATCTTAGTGGCAACTCTGATTATTACTAGCGAAGAACAATATCATTTTTTGATATGAGTACCACAAGTTGGAGTTACATAAAACAGTTGTATAGCACCATTATCTATTATTGACTATAAGTTTCCAACTTTCAAACCCCCTAGGGTAAGGGGTTACTCTCTTTGCCCCCGTTGTTCCCTTCAGAAATTCAGAGGACTGAAGGGTCGTGATGAAGACAACAAAGACAAGGAAACTGGTTCGGAATAATCAGTGTATGATGGACCGAACAGCCTGGGACGTCCTTAGCGTTTTTAACTTCAATCCCCGTTAAAGTATATTATCATCTTTTTTATTTACATGTTACCTACCGAGACTCTCAGGACCCATCTATTGTCGGCACCATCTCCCAAAACTAGCTTATCTTGATGAGGTTGTCGTTGGTCAAGAGAATTCCCTTTGCCAATCGTTTCTATCAGTTTCATCACAACAGAAAGTATTTAACTGTCAGATATTCCAGAAAAATCTGACTTCACACCAGGGAATTTTCTTATTTTGACTTTTCATTCTGTTTAATTGATTCACTTTCCCATTTTACCATTTGTAATTTGAAAGTCCTACTGTCTCAGACACCTAGCGTCCTGGGCGACTGCTCTTGTTACATATACCTTGTAATGGCTTTGCTAACCCCACGCTGAAAATCTCCGACAGGCATACGATGTATATTTCTACCTTTCTGGGTTCATTCCTCGCCATTCCTGCTGTATATCATTTTGACGAACTGGGAAAGGCCGACATAATCTTGTCCCGTCTAAACTTGCTTTTCGGCTTATTTTATTAATGTTGCACTTAACTGATTGCCTTCAATGGTGGCATAGGCCTCCATTCTGTCCTCACTCGCCTTCGTTCAAGGAGCAAAATTAAACTGGGCGGACAATAAAAGAATTATTTTCTTTCGAACTTCTTAAAACAAAAGTTACTGGATGGTTGCAAAGAAATAACGATAACAACACTGCCATCACCACCACCACTAACAACAACAGCAACAACAACAACAACAACAATAATCATAATAATAATGATAATAATAATAATAATAATAATAATAATATATGGGGGCACCCAAAAAGACATAACGTAACACCGCAATGGTTAGGAAACATGAGAAAAGAACTAGGAGATATAGACAAGGGAGAACCAATAGTACTGAATGAAACCACATTGAAACATACTCTTAGGAAAGTAGCCAACTGGAAAGCACCGGGTCCCGACGGGATCCATGGGTATTGGTTCAAAAAATTTACCACGTTACACGGCAGACTCACTCACCTACTCCAAAATTGTCTGAATGAAGGCAAAGCACCAGAATGGATGACTAAAGGCAGAACCACCCTCATCCAAAAAGACCCGGGAAAGGGGAACATAGCAAGCAACTATAGACCAATCACTGGCCTACCACTTATGTGGAAAATCCTGACCGGGCAAATAGCAGAGAGAATATACATGTCAATGGATAAAAGGGGGCTACTACCAGAAGAACAGAAAGGGTGTAGGATAGGAACCAAAGGGGCAAACGATTTACTCTACATAGACCAGATGATCTTAAAAGAAGTAAGGAAAAGGAGAAAGAATATCGCAATGGGATGGATAGATTACAAAAAGGCATACGATATGATTCCACATAGCTGGATACTCGAATGCCTTAGAATGTTCAAAATTAGCGAACCGGTGGTTAAATTCATTGGTAATTCAATGGAAGACTGGAAAGTAGATTTGACAGCTGCAGGGGACAAACTAGCCGAGGTAGGGATAAAAAGGGGGATCTTCCAAGGGGACTCGTTGTCCCCACTGTTATTTGTTCTAACAATGATACCGCTTAACAGAATCCTGAAAAACAGCAAAGGATACCACTTCTCTAAAACAAAAGGAAAGGTCAACCACTTAATGTACATGGACGATATTAAATTGTTTGCGAAAAACAGGGGAGAGCTTGAGACTCTGTTCAACGAAGTAAGGGAATATAGTGAGGACATAGGAATGGAGTTTGGGATAGAAAAATGCGCAATAATGGTGATGCATAAAGGAAGGCTTTCAATGACTGAGGGAATTGAACTTCCGGACAACAACAAGATTAGGGCATTGACTGCACAAGACCGATACAAGTACCTAGGTGTCCTTGAATGTGACACGATAAAACGGGAAGAGATGAAGGAGAAAATTAAGAGGGAATACCTTAGAAGGATAAGGAAAATATTAGAAACCAAATTAAATAGCAGAAATCTAATAAAAGGAATGAACACCTGGGCTGTGTCAGTAGTTAGGTATACAGGACCATTCCTAGGATGGACAAAGGAAGAGCTCCAATCAATGGATAGGCGAACAAGGAAACTTATGACGATGCATAAAGCATTACACCCTAGGGATGATACAGATAGACTATACGTTAAGAGAAAAGAAGGTGGTAGGGGGCTCATCAGCATAGAAGATTGTGTCCAGAGAGCTAAAGTAGTCCTAGATAAATATGTGCAAACAAATAGTGAAGAAATCATAAAGAGCGCGAGGGATAGTGCAACAAACAAAGTAGAAAGCAATGGAACGGTACAGCAAACTAGAAAAGAAAAGTGGGAAGGGAAAAAATTGTACGGCGAGTTTAAAAGACAGATAAAAGATATAGCAGACGAGAAATCATGGACGTGGTTACGAAAGGGAAACCTTAAGAGAGAAACAGAATCGCTCATCATGGCAGCCCAAAACAAAAGCATAAGGACAAACTACATAAAAGCTAAAATCGACAGAACACAGGCAAACAGCAAATGCCGCATGTGCGGTGAAAGAGATGAGACAGTAAACCACATAACTAGTGAATGTAGTCAACTCGCCCAGAAGGAGTATAAGCATAGACACGATAGAGTAGCAACGATGATACACTGGGAACTAAGTAAACAAATGGGATTCAACCATGGGGAAAAGTGGTATCAGCACAAGCCAGAGGCAGTTTTGGAGAATGACAACCACAAACTACTGTGGGACTTTGACATTCAAACTGACCACCTCATCCAGGCAAGAAGGCCGGACTTAGTAATAGTAGACAAAAAAAAGAAGGCCTGCCAAATAGTAGACGTGGCTGTGCCTGCAGACCATAGAGTAAAAAAGAAGGAGGGTGAAAAAAGGGAAAAATACCAGGACCTAGCAAGGGAGTTAAAGAAAATGTGGAACATGAAAACCAGGGTAGTACCAGTCATAGTGGGAGCACTAGGAACTGTCCCCAGAACGCTGAGGGAGAGACTGGAGGAGATCGGGATTAGGGGGAGGATAGAGACCGTACAGACCACAGCACTACTGGGAACTGCACGGGTACTGAGGAAGGTGCTAGAGATATAAGTACTGCAACGAATTGTAGCTCTGTCATGATATGCGAAAGAGGGAGGAGACGTTAGCTGAAGACCTGAGGAGACTTATTGTCACTCAGCCCTCAGCGATAACCACTGGGCAACCGGTGTGAAACTGTAAATCGCAGAATTACTGCGACCTGCTAGTACTAGGAGAGGAGGGCTGGAGACTTGAGGAGACTTGCTGTCACTCAAACTCCAGCGGTTACCACCAGGCAACTGGTGTGAGATTCCAAATAATAATAATAATAATAATAATAATAGCAGATCCTTTGAAAAGAAGAAAAGAAGATGTCAAATATTAGATTTCGCTGTTTCTAGGTTGCAGAATAAGTCGTTGAACATGACGGTGACGTTGTAGCCGATCATTGTCAAGGCAGTCCCTAAGAACCTGGCAACACGTTTGGAGGAACTAGGCCTCTACAGAAAAGGCTATCCGGACAACAGCATAACTGAAGTCGGCTAAAATATTGTGAGCAGTCCTTGTGGAAACCAAACATCATTACTGGTATGAAAACTTGACGAGTGCAAATAATCTACATACATAGTAAAAGGCAATGTGCATATCTCTTCTGCCACGCTAAGCGATGCAACTGACGTAGTAAAATAGAATTTCGTTTATGTTATAATGATGACGTAATAAAAATGCTGAATTTAAAGAATTTGGATGGACATGCACATTCAAAAGATGCATTCAGTTTCGTGAAAATCTTCAGGAAGTTTAAATTTGAAATAATGAGACGCTGTTCTTTGCTTATGGCGTCGTTATTTAATAGCAACAACCAGAACAGAAATATCGTCCTTAGTAATAATATCAATCAAAAGAGTTTATCTTTTTAACGCAGTGACTGTAATTAATTTAATCTTGTTCTGTTGAAAAAGATCAGCAGAAAAGAAGCAGATTCTCCCCTCCCCGCCTAAACTCAGGATCGTAAGCGTTTGTGACGTAATGTATAATCTGAAAAAACAAACTGTATTAATTTCAACATGAATATCTATTGTGAAACCTGTCTGGGTCAAAGTTATGATAAAAAGCAACTAAGATTTAAATGTACAGAGAACCTACATAACCCACTAATGAACTAATTGAAGAAAGCAAAATAGTTAGCCTACACACGAACTTCAGTAAAACAAAAATCATGAGCAACGACCACTTTGAGAATAAGGAGATAGCTGTCAAAATCGAAGATGCAAAACTGGGGAAAGTAGACCACTATATATACCTACCTAGGACAACGAATCTCCCTGAAACCCACGAAATCACTCAAGGATGGCAAGCCTTTGGCAGAGCAAGCTCAACCTTCAAGAACAAGTCGATCCCAATAATCCTAAAAAGAAGAGTATACAACCAATGCATCCTTCCGATAGTCACTTATGGAGCTGAACCAACGAGCACATGGAGAGATATCAAGACAGCACACTATATAAAGAGGAAAACAGGAGTCAGAGACTTCATAGAATCTATTAGAAAACTTAAATGGCAATGGGCAGGCAAGAATTATGGCGAATCCTGGGGAAGTCTATGTCCAGCGACGGACGTTAAAAGACTGATGATGATGATGATGATGATGACGACGACTACGACGACGACGACGACGATGATGATGATAATGATGATGATGATGATGGAAAAGTTGTCGAAATCAGTAATCAAAATGTTGTCTTACAATACTTTAACCAAAAATCAAACTTAAAAATAAATGAAACAAACTGTATTTGTTTATGTTTGTTGGTAATGTACGACGTGACATCATCCAGTGAAGACTCAAAATGTGTTTTTTACCAATTCGATTAATTTTAGGGTGCATAATCGCTGTTTTTCAGATATTTTCATATATTTTTGACGGCATGGGTTAATTAGTAATGATGATAAAAATGAAGGCTTGAAGAGTCAACTGACTGTGGTAATTTTTTTTGAAATGTTGAGAAATAGAACAGCGAGAAAAATCGAATCTTCCTTGCTTTCACATACCTCTATATTTCGATTCTAATACTGTATCAGATACTTGAGTTTATTGATTAAACAGTTGAGAGGTGTTAGCGAGAAGATCTGAAGTGGTAAAGGAGTTACATAGAAACGAACAGGCAATTGAGAAGAGAAGAATAATTTGGAGACTCAAAGATATTGAAAGTAATGAAGAAAGAGACGCAGAATATCTAATTACATCTAAAATATTAGTCGACAACTGAACATTTTACGAAGTTGACATTCGCCATATATAGTAATCAGCACACAAAGCAGTGCAGTGTTGAGTTTGAAATTTTTTGATCAGCGTCTTTCGAGAAATGTAATGCACCTCGATTACTCGATAACTGGCGAAGTTGATCAGCACTTTTCGGGAAATCTAATAAAAAAGATAAGAATAGGAGATTATAGATCTTTCTTCGTTGTTTCTATTAATTATCTCTATTGACTTGGCTTTTTAGAATTATCTAAATTTAGATATAAAGTATATAAATTCGCGACAGTTATCTACGAATTATCCAAGTTTAGATATAAAATGTCTAAATTGGCAACACTGGAGTGAAGTAACTGAATTATTTCGAAGCCATAGTTTCGAAGAATAGATGTAAAATCGTTTTACATGATAATTATGGCAGGTGCTCCACACATCATAAAATCGAACCCCTTCTAAGTATAGACCTTTAGAACAGTGTTATTGATTTTGATTACTTTTTACCTTCGTCTCAATTTTCAGTTGTTTTTATCCCCCTTTCATCTCTGGTCGTCATTTTACGGCTATGAGCTAACAGCATCATTTTGTCTTTTAGCATTCGTCGTTGGACATAGCCCGTCCTCTAAGATTCAACAGATCTCTCTGTTGCAGTATCAATAGCTCCTGGACCTGTCTATATTGTCACGCCATCTGACTTTCTGCCAGCTGCTATTCCTCATATGGTCTCTGGGGATCCATGTTTCCTTGTGATTTTAAGTATTATCCTCTCTCGTTAACGTTGCATGGTTCTTACTTTGAGAGCCAATCTTTTTTGTTAGGTTTCATGTTTATGTTCTATACATGACTATTAGGAGGATGCATTGATTGTAGACTAACTTTTCAGAATGTACAGATATTTTTGTCTAAGATGTCGTGTTTGCTTACCAGCCTACGGTGATTCTCCATTTGATTACTACTTCTTTTGAGGATTTCATGTAGATTCATTGTAGTGGTCTACTTTCTTTAGTTTTGCCTTCTCGGTTTTGATCGTTATCTTTGTCCTTCACACATTTGTTGCGCATGGCATTGGTTTCACTAAACTTCATATGAAGACTTACTTTCTTGTTTTCTAGAAATTAAGATGAAAGCAAAAAGTAATAAAAATTGATCTTAAAAATTTGTTTACAATACTTCATCTAATAAGTATATATGTCAAAAATAATAAGATCCCATTAATCCTAAAGAGAAGGGTGTACAACCAATGCATCCTCCCAATAGTCACTTTATGGAGCTGAAACATGGAACTTAACCAAGAAACAGACCCGTAAGCTGAGAACCATGCAACGTGCACATGAAAGAATAATGCTGGGCCTCACATGGAGAGACCACAAAACAGCACAGCACATCCGGGAAAAGACAAGAGTTAGAGACATCATAGAATCCATAAAAAATCTCAAATGGCGGTGGGCTGGCCATGTTGCAAGAATGGCTGACAATCGATGGACATCACGACTCACAACATGGATTCCCCGAGACCATATGCGCAACCGAGGCCGGCAAAATGTTAGATGGAGAGACGAGCTAGACAAGTTCAGGAAGTACTGGCTCCGTGACGCTTATGATAGAGAAGTGTGGCAAATCCTGGGGAAGGTCTATGTCCAACGACGGACGCTAAAAGACTGATGATGATGATGATGATGACATAGTCTCTCAAAAGACTCATTAGGCTAAAGCATGCGGGGCAAAGGAAGAGGGAGAATCATCAGCAGGTCAAAAGTTTATAACGTAGGCTATCCAGACCACAGCGTTGCAGAGGTATGAGTTTACTGAAAAATGCTGGACATTAGAGTTGGCTTGCTTTCATTCAATCTCCAGCGATGACCACCGGTATTTGATGGGGACATGTAAATGCATTGTGTACCCTTCATGGCCTTCAGAAGGGACACAGTCGTTACCAGGCTAATGTTGGCAAAAATCCCAGCTCATGCCACCCAGAAGGAGTACAGCCGTCACCGAATTGCAGTTAGCTTGAACAAGAAAAGAAAATAGTCAAGAAAGGAGAACAGGTTAGTAATGTATTGCCACGTCAAAAGCAAACCATCTGTGCAGTGTTATAGGGAATGCATGCTCAGAATATAGAGGGAAAAATCCGCCATGGAGGTATCAAGCCAGCGTTTGGTTGATCAAATAAAACAAACTCTGAAAAACAAATGGCTTCCAGAGACTAAACTATATAAGATCTGCATTGAAATAGAAAAAAAGAAGAAAGTGGCTAACCAGGAGAAGAATCTCTCAACACAAACAATATAGTAAATGACAAAAAAAGAAACAAGGAAAGAAATAAACTGAAATAAGCAACCGAACATGTCAACTGCCTCCTATCACATATCAAAACGAACAGTCTAATCTATGCTGGAGCGAAAATGGTAACGGAACTTTCACAACACGAGTAAGAACCCCAACCTATAATCCCATCTCAGAGAGAAGACCAGACGTAGTAATTTGGACAAGAACAGGAGAATCTGAAAAATAATAGGTGTGGCTGTACCTGCAGATCACAGAGTAACTAGGACAGAGAGTGTAAAGCTAGGAAAATACCAGGACCTAGCAAAAGAGCTGAAGAAAGTGTTGAACATAGAAATCATGGTAGTACCAGTTATAGTGGGTGCTCTCGGAACTGTACCAAAAACACTGAAACTGAGATTGGAAGAACTATGGATAAAAGGAAGGATCAAGAATACCCAGACCACAGAATTGCTAGAGACTGCACGAATACTGAGTGCTAGAAGTGTGATATTTATGACCCCAGCTGTTAGCAATGGCCTAACAGAGAGGAGAGATGAGGAGAAAGGGAAAAAAACATCACATCACACACCACAAATGGTGGTGGGAGCATGAATCACAGCGCTGCCGTGGTAAGTGAGGGATAGATAAGGGGAGGTTTGGAGACCTAATGAGACTTGCTGTCACTTTGTCCCCAGCTTGAACCACAAGAGAACTGGTATGAAAATAATTATCTTTGATAATAATAAAAATAGTTATAATAATAATTTAGGAATTTAAGAAACCCTGATCTGGTTATCGTGAACAAAGAAAAGAAAACACTAGTCAGAAGGTTTTGCTATTCTGCAGTAAAATTGGAAGAGAGCGAAAAGCTAAACAAATGACTTGACCTCGCCAGTGAACTGAATAAATTGTGGAACATCAAGGTAACAGTTGTGCCCATCATTGTTACAGCGCTTTGAACAGTCCTAAAGACCCTAGCAAAATGGATGAAAGAACTGGAGTTCGGAAAAAAAATCAAAAGCTGACACTGCTGAAAACAATAAGAATAGTAAAGAGTGTCAAATTATTTTGGAGAATTTCCTCCCGTTAATCTCCAATGGACGCAGACAGTTATTACTGGTGTGAATACTAAGTGAGATTTATATCTCTCTCAGAGTTCTCACCGGTAATAACTTGTATTTTCTAAGTGCACACTAATGAAGGTAATATTTTCATCTATTATAATAGATTGTAGTCATGTCATCATCATCAGTCTTTTAACGTCCGTCGTTTGACACAGACTTTCCCCAGGATTCGCCACAATTCTCTATCATGGGCGTTGTAGAACCAGTATATTCTAAATTTGTCCAGTTCATCACCCTATCTTGTTTTTTGTCGGTCTCGGTTTCGTATGTGATCTTTGGGGATCCATGTTATGAGTAGTGATTCCATCGGTTGTCTGTCATTCTCGCAACATGACCAGCCCATTGCCATTTGAGTTTGCATGCTTCTCAGTTTGCAGGTCTGTCTCTTGATTAGGTTCCATGTTTCAGCTCCATAAGTGACTATCCAGAGGATGCATTGGTTGTATACTCTTTTTAGGATTATTGGGATCGACTTGTCTTTTGCTCTGGAAAAAAAATCACATTCAGAGAGTATACCTGAAGAAAAACGTAGAATGAAATGTCGTGTTCACAACGCATTCAACAAGAAGGAATTAAATTCAAATGTAAGTGATCCTTTTCAAAGTTATAAGCAGTATCAGTCATACCGTCAGATCGTTTTGTTGTTTTCCCACAGCGCATGATATTGCCATTACCACTATGTATCAGACGCCAAAGATAGCTGCGTAATTCTCGTCCTGCCTTTTTAAACAATCACTGCTCCATCTTACAATGTATTTGTTCCACTTAATTTGGCATATTTTGCTTTCGACATTTCTATATCAGATTGTTATAAATGAATGAATGAATGGGAGTTAGAAATCTGTCCCATTCATTTTTCTTGCTGAAAACATTCGTTTTATTATATTATCTTTAATTTTTTTTAAAACTCACTGATCATTTTATGTTTATTTTCTCACATTTTTTCTCAACTTTGCTTTCATCCATTCAACTCACAACGTAAGATAAAAGGTTGGCATTGTGGTTTTCCAAGTGTTAATAATAACCGGCTGTTCAACTCCCAATTTGGACATACATAAGAAGGGGGCGTAAGTTTTTATACGTTTTTGTTGTTTTGTTATGTAATTGTGCGTGAGTGTGTGTGTGTGTGTGTGGTTTATTTGAAAAATGAACCTACATACTTTTATATCTCATTTCAACCAATATACAGCAATACCTTGAATGAGGTATTGCTGTGCACATGCGCATATGTATATATATATATATATATATATATATATATATATATATATATATATATATATATAGATGTATATATATATATATATATATATATATATACATATATATATATATATATATATATATATAAATATATATATATATATATATATATGTATTGATCATATTCAGAGATTATGAGTTACATTAATATTATTTCACGACAATAAGTTTCTTGCAAGTGTCAAAAGAGGATGAGGATGGTGCATTTTGTCAGTCTGTATTTATTGTTTAAAAGAAGTAATAGGCAAAAAGTAAATGTTGGAATAAGCATACACTGTTATTAGTCCATTGGAAAGTGGGAGTTATCATTTTTAAGGGCAGAATCTTGACAATCAAGTGAGATCGTATGTAAAAAATTACTGGATTGATGAAAAAATCGTTGCCAGTATCCCCATGAATCTTAAGGTCGGCTATGGTTAGATTCGGATTTCTTCCAATTGAGTCATTGGGCATGATTCGTTACCAGATTTAATCACTTCTTTCTTAGCCTATTGTCCAGCCTCCCCTCAAAATTTCATTGAGATTTTTAGAGAACTTTTGTAGATATCGTGTGGACAAAATCAAAAATGAATTCCTGGATCTGCCCCAATTTTAATCAAATCTTTCAGCGTACAGAACTTTTGATACGTCATGTGGACAGAGAGGATCGAATATAAAAAAACACAAAAAAAATCTCTCGATGGAAAGCGAATTCCCGGATCCATCCTTAAATTTAATCACTTTTTCCATAAATTCTCATTGAAATTTATAGCGAACTTTCTGAGATATCTCAAGGAAAGACAATAGTGAATACAGATATCTATTGAAAAAACAGGAAAATTTCAGTCAATCAATGATCCAACCCGAAATTGATCACTACCCTCTTACCCCATGACCTACCTTTCCATCATATTGTATTGAAATTCATGCATAACTTTTGTAGGTGTCGTACGGAGAGAGAGGAGTGAATATAGAAGAAGGAAAAAAGGAAATCCCTCAACTAATTTCAATTACATTTGTGGAAGGCTTGGTCAAATTATCGTAAAAAAAAGCAATTGAATTTTGACGGATCCAGGAATTTGTTTTTGATCGAGATATTTTTGCGTTTTTTTATATCCATTCCTGACTGTTTCGACATTAACTCAAAATTTGTCAATGAATTTCAATCGATTTTTGAGGACAGGTAAGACATGGTGTATGGAAGAAATTGCTAAATTTTGCAGCGGATCAAGGATTTCTTTCATAATCAAGATATATTTTTCTGTTTTAATAATCAGTTGAAATTCAGGGAGATATTTTTGCAGCTTTTTTTTTCTGCATATTTCTGCATTCGCTCCTGTCTGACCACTTGATCTCTATGAAAATTTTCAATGAATTCCAATGAAATTTCGAGGAAGGCAGCTACAGTAAAAGTGATTAGAATTTTTGACGAGTCCATGGTCAGTGACTTTGTCAAAAAAAGGAATAAATATCCATTTACGTCCATTTTGATTTTAAAATGTCTGACCCTAAGGCTCATAGAAAAACTGGCATATATATATATATATATATATATATATATATATATATATATATATGTATGTATGTATGTATATGTGTGTGTGTGTGTGTGTATGTATACATAGATATATATATTGGAAAGAGAATATCAACGACATGAGCTGGTATAAGTATCATCACGTTGTATAACCTCACTTGCACCGAAGATACAAATTGACAAGATATCCCGTTGGAAAGATGACACAATTTATTTCCAATGATACATCATGTCATTTGTATAAACATATGGCTTCCTGACCCCAAGCATCGGTTGACTGCCATTTTGAAAATCACTGCAATTTTGGATTTTTGACAAAACTTCTTGGAACTTCTAGTATGGTATTCCGCGGATTACATTGGAATTGATTCTATAGAAAGAGAATTATGATTTGGATTTTTTCCAATTTTCACCCCTGATTACCTGGATGCAGGTGACAGGAATTTCAGTCGCGGCATTTCTGTGGGTCAACTGCGAATGGCAAAACTTTCTGTCGTGTGATTGTTAGCTTGATAAAACCAACACAGTGTATACGTCATGTTTGTTTCAAGTGCTTTAGGCATTGAAGGCGAGGAGGAGAAGGTAAAAGAGCAAACACTTTGCCGAGTCGAGAAATACTTCAGTTTATGGGAAAGATGTTCAAATATTTTGTTTTAAGAAAAAAGAGAAAGCCTGTCTAAATGTATGATAGATTCAACCTAAAAAAATTTTAAAATATCTAAAAGCTCAAAGTTATATCAAATTTTATCAAATTACTTACAGCCGAACGGGATTTAGGTTTAAAGGAATAATTGATTTTTCTGATCTTTGAACTGAAAATATTGGAACTACTAGTAGACAGAATGACGACATCGCAGAATTAGTCTGAAACATCAAATCTTTTATTCCAAGCAGGAAACCTAAGGAAAATACAAAAGATATTGAAAAAATGTTACTTCGCCGTCTTCGAAAAAAATCCATTTGTAGAAATGTTTTAATGGATAACCATTCGGATTTCATTCGAGCGAGAACGGATTCTGGCACGTAGAATTTCGGAATGAGAGTTCATTTCTCGAGTGATAAAAATACACTCTGCTTAGAATCACTTAATCAATGGACACAACTGACCGAAATGGGTCCTGCTCTTGAAAATAGAGGAAAATATTTCGAATTTTCTGTGCTTTCAATCCATCGAAATGTTACTCAAGTCTTAAAAAAGGGGAATATAAATCATGCAAGCTGTACTTCCGTACTAATGGCGGAAAGTAAAGGTTCAGTTTAGCATTATAGTTACTTTGTAATTAGAAAATCCCTTTTAAACTTTTTTCAAATTTCCTGACAGATTTCCTGAGGAAACAATGGTTTTATGGATTGATAGTAGAAAAATTACCTGCGGAAAACTTTTGTTTCTATTTTTAAGAGGCAGGTCCCATTTCGATCAGTAGTGCCAAGAGGAAGAGACTTTGAAGCTGATAAAAATGAGCGTTGAAATTTAAATTAAATCAAGCACTTTTCTCAAAATGCATCAAACGATTCATTATTTGATTTAATAATTTACTCATTCATAGCAAGCGTGTTCTTCGAAATTATTACATATACCACTAAGGTTATCTTAGTCTTGCACAAGACCAAATGGTAGATAGAAAGATTATGATCTGCAAATATTCCAAATGATGAGAAGACTTCTTTTTTTAGTTATTCTTATTCAAAATCCGAGATGTTTACTTGAATTCGAACACCGACTAATAGCCCCACTGGGAAATACACAACTATCACAGCTGCGAATCAGGTCCACTATCACTATGTATACGTGTGAGTAATAGTCTATGATACGAGCTTACCATTTGTGTGAGTGAGAGAGGGGGGGGGAGAACCAATAAATATGTATAATTGTTTTCTTGGTTATTTGGAAAAGAAAACGCTTTTTGGTTGTTTGTGTCACTAGACTTTGTTCGATTTTTGAATATACAATTTATTGCGAATTCGACATGAAGTGTAGGGAAAAAATCCATTTCAAGTCAAAGAAATTGTGGGAATAGTAAAGAGATCCACACTGTCTCTTATGCGAACAATTCGATGAAATTAGAAAAGTTGATGAATTATGCAACTTTACAGGACGCTTGCATTATCTTTTTAGCAACGTATCGTTGAACTATTTTAAATCTGAGACTCTTTTTCGAAGACAGTAATAACAAAAAGTTTAACTTTAAAGATGTTGAAAGTGTTTTCCTTGGATGCCGGTTACATAAACGTTTTACCGCATTGAAAAACGACACAGATGACATAACACAAAGGAACGGGTGCTTTAGCACTTGAGACAATAATTTCAGCTGCAAGGTACCGTTGTCTCAAAGTGGCAACCCATATGACTAATATTGAAGCATAAAATTTACGTGCGCGTAATTCTTTCCCCCTTATCTTTACGGTTGAGTCATTTCTGGAACACACAGTAAAATTTGTCAGAAAGTTATTTAAATGGTGATTAATGATAACAAAGAAACGCTGCGTTATTTTTTTAAAGAATAAGGACATGGGACAAAGGGACTGCTAATGTCATCGAAGAAGTTGAAAGAGCAGATTCTTTCTTTAAAAAAAAACTCATACGCACCCCAAAAACATTCACAAGTTTTTCTGATCTGTCATTCGTCGTTTTGCGTAAAACAGGGGAAAAACTACCAAAACAAGAAAGGAGTATGAATTAAAATGTGCATTCACTAGTACGATTTAAAATATTTCGCTTCACTCCATTCCGCTTAGCTTTGAACTGCGTCTATGAGCATCTGTGCTTCATCTCCTGCGTCGTTTTTAATCAAACATGCATTTATACGCATCCTACACCACCCGCGACACACGCACACACATATATATATAATGAAGAAGAGGATTTGCTACACAAACACGAACATATATATGTGCGTTGAAGTGAAGGATTCACTATGCAAACACGTTTATGTTTCTACCCTATTCGAGCGTCTTCGGGCAAATGATTTGGTTTATTCTAAATTCTTATCTAGGACATTTGGTGAGAGGGCTATTTTTTCTATTTTCATCTTATTCTATTTATATATCTTTGCTTTTTTCTTCTTTCTTTTTGTGCAGTGGATGGTCATTGTTTGTTATATCTTTCTGTTTTATTTAGTGGAAATACTGTGATTTTTGGTAGTTATAAATAATAGATTAGCTGGATATAGTGTAGGTGTTTAATTTATCAATATGTTCTTAAACCATCTGTTCTTTGTGGTATGTTTCCTCTCTGAAAGTATTTTATTCCCACTTGACTCTGTGTTTGGGTTCACTTTTACATGACCCTTGTTCTTAGTTTAATTATTCTGGGTTCGGACAATCTCTACATGTCCAAGATAGTTATGATGCTTGGGTTATTTTTTAAAGTGGCTTCGAAAAAGAGACACCCATCCCAAAATGTCCTAAATGTGGATCTAAAATAAACTGAATCATTGTATTTTAAGCTCTACTTTAACTCAACTTGATGTTTTATGTTGAATTTATCAAGCACTTAATGAAATAAACACATCGATATATATATATATATATATATATATATATATATATATATATATATATGTGTGTGTGTGTGTGTGTATGAGTGTGTGTGTGTGTGTGTGTGTGTGTGTGTGTGTGTGCGTGTGTATATATATATATACTATCAGGGAATCTCGATGTAAAAAAAGACAGATTAACCGACAGGCACATCTAAAAATAAAAAGTAATAAATTTAAAAAAATTAAAAACGCAATTCACTATTCTCCACGCTAGAACGCTAAAATGAGATTCTTCAGGCTCGTTGCAAAATCTCCGTTATCCAAGTAGGTAAAAAGCAATGTGTATCCATACATTTAATATAAGCTGTCATTTTTGCCCACATGGATAAACTAGTCATCTTACTATTTCCAAATCAGACTGTAACTTTGCTAAACTCTTAATCCACATTGGTAAGTGTCTCTTAACACGAGCAATACGTGTTATTCAAGTCGTACAATTTAACAAACATGTTTTTTCCACATTGACTATACGACAAGCGAATTGAAAAGAAAGTTACTCCCAACTTGCATTTACGATCATCGAAGCTAAGCAACGTCGAGCCTATTCAGTACCTAAATGGGTGACCGTCTGGGGATATTAAGTGCTGTAACCATCTGGTGAGTTGTCCCTAGTAACCCAGCTGATTTCCAAACGTATTGAACATTATTTCTTTTTGAAGCCTACAGTATGGTTAAGCGGATTGGGGCTAGAACTAGAGCACAAAACTTCTTCCATTCTAACAGCGGATGAGTGAGCCAGTGAGTGAAAACGAGAAGAGAAAGCAAAATGAGAAAGAGAAAGAGAGAATTAGAAAGGTGTTGGTGAAGTGCTAAAGAGTGAGAGAAAAAATTAGATGGAAAGAATAAGAGATTAAATGAAAGAAAGAGTGAGAGAAAAAATGGGAGTAAGGGAATGAGGCAAAAATGAGAGATTAAAGATTAAAGGGTAAACAAAGAGTTGGCAAGAAAAATAGTGAGAAAGAATAGAAAGCTTATGAAGTACACTAACTTCAAGTTAATTTGTGCGATTTTGTATTCGAATGAGCAGAAGAAAAATGGATTGGAAATGATATTGACTGAGCTTGGAATCATATAGAGTCGTGTCTGTCACACCTGTAGTGTCAATTACAGTCATCAGCTACGACAACACCAGTCATCATCAGAAGCAGCCTGGACGAGTGTTAAGCGTTGGGAGTTAAAGCCAAATCACACGCCTACTTTATAATAAAATATATAATAATATAAAAGTCTAACATTCATGCTGTCTTGAAATATATATGCAAAGAAGGGAAAAGATAAAAAGAAGGGAAAAAAAGGAGCAAAAATCCAAACCATCAGCAACCTCAAGCGGACAATATCCAAGCCGATGAAAAATAAATTCCACAATGACACAACCAGTAGCCAAGAAAAAGAGACATAGAAGAGACATTAAAACTTTGAATACGACACTGCAACAAACCTATTTAACTATTGGCATCACGTGAATGTACAGATGGGAAAGAGTGCCAAATACTCTTACAGTGCTTGTAATCGGAGTTTGCACTTTTACAAGTTAGACACGCTGTCAAATTAGAATCCTTGAGGAACTATTGTCAGTATTTACTTAGCTCAAGTCAGCGCAGCACAAAATCACGTGGAGTTATGGCGGCAGAATTGTATCGCGTTATTCAACTCTCTTTCTCTGTATATTAGTTTGGTTGCTTTCTTGGAAATAGAAATCTGGATTCAAGCAGATGATCTTACTGATGACAGTCTGGCATTCTAATCACTGGCACACAAACACGTCAGTACTTATTATTTTGTTTTTAGATGTGTCTGTCGGTCAATCTATCGGTTGGTTACAATTACTTTAATCAACAGAAAGATGAAGGAAGATGTAGGATGACATTAAAAGAGTAGACGTCATTGAAAGAATATCTATTCCGATCGATTTTTTCATCAGATGCTATGATGTCATCATACAATGTACGGGGTCCACATTTTTCTATTCAAAACACGCCAAAAACAACCTAAAATTAAAAATTGGCTCGTTACGATTTCTGTTGAGAATGACACACGCAGAATATTTTCATATCGCAATATGCTTCATCAAAGACATTTGAATAGCTCAAGACTTCTAAGTTCTTAATAGTTATACACTCTCCTCTAATTATGTCATCATGATTATTTTTGAAAGGGTCGGAGATATATCTTTGTAAAATGTATTTGCCAAGTCCACCCGATATGACACACGACGCAAGATTCTTCATTGGTAAGATGGATGAAACCAATCTATAGACATTGAATTTGGAATGTATAACTATTACTTAAGTTTAAACATTAAGCAATGAAAACTACTTTGTTTTTACTAATTCTTATTTTTCTCTCTTTCTCTTTTTTTCTAAAGGCCAAAAACCAGCCGGAAGCATCGGACTGAAATCTTGTTTGCTCTTCCACGGAAAACACATCGTTCCATGATTACAATTGCTTGTGATCCGGAGATATGGAGAAGCTAATAAGGATCAAAATCAGGAAAAACAATATCAATAAGCGAGTCTTGTTATCCTAGAAAGAATAATAAGTGGTTAAAGGAAATGCCTATTTCTTAATTCATATATTTCTATCATTTTCCCTAACATTCAAGAGTGGATTTTATGAAAATTCTCCCCAAGGTGGAAATGAATATCAATAAATTTTCGTTGAATCCCCAAACGAAAATACAAGATTAATTTCATTACTGCAGTACAAATAGATTTATTTGGTTAGCCAACAGATTTTGAATACGATTAACGATTCTATGGTATTATCAATAATTAAGTCACAGCAATAAAATAATGATAAGATGTTCGGAGAGGGCCAAGCAGTGAACCCTTGAGGCCTTTTCATATGATATCCAGCCCAACCAGTTGTGCCATATAATATTTCTATTGATTCTTATTTTTTTTACCTGTTGCATAAAGTAAAAAGTGTGTATATTATTTTATTGAACTACATAGGACTTTCTTTAAATTAATCATATATATATATATATATATATATATATATATATATATACATATATTGTATTTTAAATAAGTGTATTTTTTCAATGATTAAAAGAACTTATCTGCATCAGAACCATGTTTTATCTCCCTCTGATAAGGATGTTTCTGATAGCGAAATAGGAAAGTGACACATTAATTTCGTTGATCTACTAATTTGGTTGCGAACGATATCTTTAAAAAATGAACTGGCATGTATTTTGCTCAACTTACTTCCTTTAAATGTTTTTAACTATCAATTTCACCGTTTCCAATATTTTTACTCCAAATCAAGAAGAATGTTTAATCAATCATTTTTAAAACACTACTTGGCATGAAGAGCAGATATACAATCTCAAACACTATAAATTTGAATTAACAATACAATGGAACTGATATTTTTCGAAATAATGGCTTCATTCAATGAGTTGTTTTCTTCAATGACATAAAGGAAAAAAGTGAAAATGTCTTACAGAAAAACATATGAGCTGAAACAGTTTGGGAACCAGACTCGTTAACATGAACTAAAGCTTTTTTGATGAAATACGTAAAAACAATTGAATGGAAAATATAACTGTAGAAGAACCTAGTTCGGGAAGCTCTTGTGATTTCGCCCGATGTTGGACCGTGGCCTTGCAAGTGACCCTTCTCGGGCTTATTTCCGCCGTAGGGACATTCAGTAACTCACTGGTCATTTTAGCCATCTTTCTTTACGATGATCTTCGAACCAAAGCTAAATCATTTGTGTGTAATTTAGCCGTAGCAGATTTAATACTGTGTCTTTTCGTCATCCCTTTGAGAACAATGATGATGTTCGCCCGTCAACCATTCGGGCTGTGTCATGTAACTGTCGTGGCGCAAGCAACCTTTGTCTACACATCCATCAACACGCTGGCCGCAATATCCTACAACCGCTTTGTGCTGACAATGAAGACTCGCTCGCAGTATGAGAATACATTCACCAAACGCAACGTCTTTCTGATTTTGTCCACTGTTTGGTGCTTAGCGTTCGGCGCCTCCTTTATGGCTGTTATGTGGACTGGGGCTTTGAACGTAACTTACGACAACAAGACGCGCGCGTGTGTTTTCCTGCGGGGCAACGCCACCATTTCTGCTTTGCTCATGGTACCGCTCTCATTACTCTTCTCTCCACTGCTCCTCACGCTCTATTTCTACGCGCGCATTTTTTACTACGCCAGACACTCTGCTGTCTCTGTGACCGGTCACCGTCCAGACGACATTAGTTTTACTTATAAATTGTGCTGCATCACCATTCTATTCGGCATCCTTAACTTTCCCGCCTGTATACTTGCTGTTGTCCAAGTGTTTAGCAGTCCAGACGCTAACGAAGTTCTGATCCGATTCTCTATAATCATTCAACTCCTCAATTCGGCTGTCAATCCGGTTATTTACGGCTGGAAAGTTCCCAAATTCAGAAACGCTTTCATTCGAATGCTGCGCCTGAATGTGTGCTGCAATCGAGCCACAGTGCAACCAATAAACCATTGATCATACATACATTCATTTATTTATATAATGAACAGTGTTATTTTTGTTTCCGTATCTACAACTATGGACTCTTCCATTTAAAGGTAACAATTTTGCTGATAAAAATATCTCCTGCACAATATTTGAAACAATAGACTCTTCCACTAAAACGACTTCAGTAGATTATTTTCTTTGAGGAAAACATAGAAAACATATTCGTGAATTTTTCACGGGGATTAACTAGTAAAATGTAATAAAAAGCCAGATTGTGACAGTTTTAGATTCAAAATAGAGATCTGAAACTTAGTTTGATATTTTGCTGTTCATTTGATACTCTTAGTAGCGTCCAACAAATGTAATTGTAAAGATTAAAAAAGAGAGACGAATGAAAAGCGGAAAAAAAGTTAAACACTGCGAATATGGTTAAATATGATTAAAATTTTATGAAAATATCCTTTTTCTTACTTTTTTTATTTTATTCGCCTGAAAGAGAAAATAAATGTACAACCATCAAAAAAGTCTGAGTCAGCACAACGAGAACTCGTGAACGGTGAAAGAGTAAAGCAAGACGAGCTCGCAGATCAGATCGATTCCACGTGTCAAGCGGCAGAAGCACCAATGATGTGGGCTGAGTTTTTCGAACGATCCGTGGAGACTGAATCATTGTTTGTAAAAATTGTAGGTTTTTACGGGACCAGAGTGCAAGCAAAACGTCCGTGATAAACTGCCTTACAAAGCTAAAGCGTCCCAACTGTCCTGCTATTTACCAACAGAGGGAGAAATAGATTCATGCCAATCCCAGGGACATTAGTACTAAACGAACGCAAACTGTGCCAGCTGGAGTTTGAAATGAGTTCGCCGAGTTCCTCCTCTGTGCCATTAACCGTTAGGCCAATCCTCAAGACGAAGAAGTTTGAACAAAAGTATAATTGATAAAAATGTGCAACTATCAACTTTTTGGTTAGTTCTTCTTTTTTTTTTTTTTTTTGTGGCTTATCATAACGATGGTGAAGGTGAAGGCGCTGTGACAGGTGAGGACCAAATAAAAGGAGGACTGGAGACTTGAAGAAATTCTCAGCCCTCAGCCATAAGCCCTAAGCAGCTGGTGTGAAACCGTAATCCACAACTGCTGTGGACAGTAGGAGAGTGAAGAGGAAGGCTGGAGACTTATGGAGACTTGCTGTCTCTCAGTCTCTAGCGGTGACCATCAGGCAACTGGTGTGAAAATGAAAAAAAAACTATACGAGAACTGAGAAAACATGCAGGTTAGGACCAGAAGTAGTTGATTAATTATCTGTCATAACCCAGTATTTTAGAGCAGAATAAACAAATCAAATTCGCCTAGAAAGAAAATGTGATCAGGTTTAAAGATCAATGGCTGGTCAATCCAGATGTTCATCTGGGGAAAGTCGGCAAATGCATCTTTTACTGAAATCGTTTTGCATCAATAAATTTGTTTCACCGAAAATGAAAGAAAACAAGAAAAAACAAACAGGTCTGGTTAGTCATTCAGTAGGAACGTCACGTGACCAATGTCTTTTGGCAGCATGTCTTGTTGGGATGATCAATTGAAAAATGGAGAGGAAGATGATCAATCAATAATTTCCTTCTCTCGCCCTCTGTTGGGCAGTGATTACCAAAAAGTCCGAATTTTCAAAAATGAACTAAGGGATCGATTTAGCATAAACTTATATAGCAAATTTAACCCCCACTAAATATAATTGGGGGTAAGTTTTTCTATACTAAATAAAGAATAAATGTATAATGTTCAGCTCTCTAGCTCCATTGGCACAACCTGTACGTGCGACACATACATACGTAGATAACCAGCCAGCCAGCCAGCCAGCTAAGACCAGATCAAAAACTGGAAAACCCATGTTGACAGTTTTGGTGACAGTCTTCTGATATTACTTGCATATCGATGAAACTTTACCTCGCCTGTCGCCTTTGGAGAACAACAGCGACAAATCTCATATTCGATCACAGTTTAAAAGCAATTTCATAAAATCTGGCTCAATGGAATCTTCTTGGTATGTTGGGTATTTCTTTTTTTTTTTCTATTTACATTTGCGTATCATACGTATATCTCTGTTTTCCTGAGTAATTGTGTGTGTTTGCATTCGGGTTCGTTTCCTGGCACATATTTTCGATTTTATTTCAATACTCTAGATTTTCTGTTGAGGGAAGACGAAATCAATTTTTTTTTTCCAATTTCTTATGTTTTTTTCTCCTTTTCGAATTCAGCAGAAGTCATGGGTGATTTTTATTAAATCTAATACTCAGCGATCACCGTCGGCCTTCAATTCTCTTACCAACAGAACGTCACTTTCAAATGAAACGCTGGAGGCTGACGTGTCACTTTTTATTGATCGACACAAACTTACATTTTTAGGCTTCCGCCACAAACTCAATAAAATTACTTAAGTGAAAATGCTAAACGCTTTGAATGAATTCAATCGATTAAAACATTTCTCTCTTTCGCTCTCTTTCTCTCTCTCTCTCTCTCTCTCTCTCTCTCTCTCTCTATATATATATATATATATATATATATATATATATATATATATATATATATATATATATATATATCCTTTGCATTTTTTAATGCTGAAAAATAAAAAATTCATTATTCAACTTTTACATAGCTCAAAGTATCCACAACCATGTGCCATACATGTCATTTTAATCCGTTCAGTGTTTTTTCAACGCGTTATCTCATAACTATCTTTTAAGATCTAATTTTAGGAACTTGGTGCATGTAACTTAGTTATGTCTGTTTGTGAAGTAGTTCTAGCCTGTTGCGACATTAATGAGCCACGGGAAATGATTTTGTCCATTGCAACTACAGCATCCCCATTATTTAAAACATTATTTAAAAAGATGCTTAAAAGTGACAGTTCTTATAATAGAACACCAGACGCTTTGGTAACAACAGCAAACTCTCATTATGTTCCCGATAATCAAATGAAATAAAGTAGAATGAACAACAAAATTGATGTTCTCTAAAATCATAAAAAGCATGTTTTTCTTTTTAAAATTTGATATGATCATGATCAAAACTACTTTTTTTTACGAGAAAGCTTTTATCAAATGTGGTTATGGAAAACATTTGATTCATGGGAAACTTGCATTTGAAAAAATTCAGTGGACACAATATCATTTTTATGATGATGTTAACAAAAACAAATTGAACATTTGTTGATGATTCAACTTGAAACAAATGGTATGAAGTATAGGAAACTTTCATCAGAATTATTTTAGTACACCGGCGCCCACAGGGTATGACAATTTTTTTGCATCGATTAGGTGTTATTTTTTTTCCATTCAGTTTTTTCCCATAAATTGGTTACAGAGCTTAGGTTTCGTTACCTAACCGTGTCTCCTATTATCTTCTAAAAGTTTTCCATGAAACTCAAGTCAGAACATTGTGCAGGTTATCTCTTGACTTCAGTGGTACCTTCTCAAGAAAATCTTTCACTCGTTTGGCACTATGACAGGGGGCGTTGTTCAGCACGAAAATAGACGGATGGTTGGAAGATGCTAATAGAAGGAATAGCATGTTGCTTCACTAAATTCCACCTAAGTTACTTCACCAAGTTCCCTCATTAGCATCCATCTTCCCATTCATGCCCGCAATATGTCCAACACCTCCAGAGGAGAACATCCCCCATACCACCTGGCATATATTGGTTTGAGCCTGTTGACTGTACAACATCGAACAAACAGTCCGTTGTCAGATCAAACTAAACAATTTACTTTCATCGCTGAAATGAACTTTAGACCATTTATCATCTTTGCAAACAACGTGTTCTTCTGCATATTCAAGTCTAGACATTTTATGCTTTTATTTATGATAAGTTTAGTAGCTTTCGATCAAAATTTGTTCAATCGTCAGGACATTGTACGGAGGCTCGCCTCCTCAGCTTTGATTTGCCTTCGTTGAAGGGATCATTCATGTCTTTGTCTTTTAATTACTCTGTTCCCCCTAAAGGTTGTCTTGATTGACCGCACCAAGCCTTCTTAAAAGTGCTGACATGCAATTAGCTTTCATCTCAAATACTATTGTCAAAGGGCTGTAGTCACTTTGACGTGTTCCGGTATGTCTGGCAGCTGATGCAAAACTGAGAACCTTGGTACTTATCATATAGTTTGGCCAATATTTCCATACGCACGTGAGAAATTTCTAGAATGTGAGAAAACCCTAAAATCTATACCTTATTTTTCCACTGTATTTTTTCAGAGGTTTACTTTGAATAATTTTTCCCTATAATCACCTTTGATAAAAGTTTGAAGTCAACACATGAATTCTCTACTTTGATAATTTCAATGAATTTCAAGATATTGTGGCAATTATTACAAAAAAGAACTACTCGTTCACTTATTTTGACCGATACTGTATGCTATGTCACCAACGTTCACGAGTGTGCATTTATAGATTTTAAAAGTTTGGGGAGTGTGGAGAGATATAGAGAGAATGTGCGTGAGAGAGATGTAGAACGAGAGGAATATAGAGTGAAATAAAAAGTGTGAGTGAAAAAGAGTGAAAGATAATCATTTTTTCCTGCCAAATCTTTCGATAGGACGAGATTGAATTGAACATACTTACATGACGTAATGGCATAATTTTTTTATAATTCTTCTTTGATTATTACTATTAACGACATTATAGATAAAGAACAGCATTTCATTATTTCAAGTTAAAACCTAAAAGTGAGATAAAAATTCTTCATCCATTTTCACTTCAATAAGTGGAAACATTTCCCCAGCATTTCGACCTCAAAAGTGGGAAAAAGATCTGAACTTTATATTGACCTCTATTGACTATATAAAAAAAGCACTCGACACGATAAAACAGGAAGAATTAAGAAAAGAATAAGAAGAGAATTCCTTAGGAGGATAAGGAAAATATTAGAGACCATACTAAACAGCAGGAACCTTATAAAAGGAATGACCATATGGGCAGTATCGGTTGTGAGATATACAGGATACACCATTCTTGGATGGACAAAGGAAGACTCCAATCAATGGACCGGTAGACAAGGAAGCTTATGACAATGCACAAAGCCTTACACCGTAGAGATGACCCAAATAGACTGTACATTAAGAGATAAGAAGGCGACAGAGGACTCATCAGCTTGGAGGATTGTGTCCATGAGCCAAAGTTGGTCTAGAAAAGTACTTGCAAGCAAACAGTGAAGACATCATAAAGAGTACCCGAAGCAGCGTATCGAACAACCAAAAAGTAGAAAATAATAGAGCAGCACAACAAACAAGGAAAGAAAAATGGGAACAGAAAAAAATTATACGGAGAATGTAAAAGACAGATACAGGATGTGTAAGATGAGAGATTTTTTGTGTCTGTAACTGTGTTGATAGTATCCTTCTTAAATTGAAAAAAAAACTATTTTCATGTAGGCCAAAAGCCAAACAGTTTGTAATACTTATTTCCTTTTTGTAATTATTCTGTTTCACTTTTTCAATAAAGTGTTTTGTGATATACTACTTATTTGTATCTCTCACTGATTTTGTGATGTCAGTTTCTCTGTTTGGTTCTAAGTCTGACTTTAAGAAATAGTTGCATTTCTTCATTTTCTAGGCTAGTTAAAAATAATTTCTCATTTTTGCTTCGGTCAAAAATTACCGTTGATGGGTCCACATTAGATGCTAATACCACAGCAAATGGTAATGCATAGAATACAAAGGGAAAATTTGATCTAAAAGTTTGTGAAACATTTGAATTATTAAATAGGCGTACACATTCATTGATTAATGTCGACACAAAATGATGTGCACCAGTGTGATAGAAATGAATGGTTGGATTGGATGATAGATCAGAAGATCAGCATTCAGAGAAAATAAGATTGGAATTCAAAACGCGAAAAACCTTTCTTAAATCTGTTATACGATTATAGATTCCAACCTGCTTATAATATATCCTCTTTCAGTGTTGGTGAGATTGAAAGTTTTTATCTAAATATTGTAGGAGTTGGTCAAATTCCGGAAATCTTTTATGTAATGATAATTCCTGTATTGATGATCGCTTCTCGGATGTATGCTACTGTAACCCAGCAAAAATGGCGCATGGTAGATAGAATCTTCATTGTATCGGATTTTCAGGGTGCTATATGAGAATAAAACAAATCTGATGACTTTCGCCCGTAACAATATGTTTTAGTAGTGGTGTTCAATTGACTATAGAATATTATTACGACACCAGAGAATAAAAGACATTGTATTACTTTTTACCATTACTTCTAATCCTATTTTCTCCCCAACATTTTTTTTACGAAAAGGTGAGGGAGAAATTTCTTAATCGATTTGGAAAGAATATCAAGTACTGAGTAGTTTCCATCATTTATTTGTTTACAATTAATCATAATAATTCGAATCGAACTTAATGATAGGCAAAGACGGCCTTCAAGCGAATGATAATAATAATAATAATAATAATAATAATAATAATAATAATAATAATAACAATCATTAGTAGTAGTAGTAGTAGTAGTAGTCAATGACCTTCTCCTGTATCGTAGGTGTGAATGAAATGTTGCTGAAGTGTGGTCAATACATTTTGGGGTGGATCTGAGATTTTTTCTCAGCCATCTCCCTTGCATCGTAGCTATATGTACACAGTAAGATATATCCTAAAGTTGTCAAAGAGAAGTCGTCAAATTCTCTAAGATTTTGAAAAGGATGGACAATCGGCTACGAAAGAAGTGTTTACATTTTGGGGAGAATCCAAAAAATTTCTACGACCACCTTTGGGTAAAAATAGTTACATTGAAGAAATCCTTTTTCTAAAACGCAAAATTGTAAAAAAAGAAATTGCGTATGGATTTTATTTATGGTGTATATACCCCACTCAACCAGACCGTCTCTTTCCCTCCATCACTCAAAACTATGACTTCATTGAGAAATCATTATTCCAAAACATGTTATTTGGGGGGGGGCTATATTCTATAGCTCAATGGTAAGAGCATCGCTATGTTAAAGCAGCTACCCTATCAGTGATCGATTCGATTCCTGCAGTAGACCCATCTTCTTTAATTGTTTATTCTATTTACGTGGTCTAGGGTGAGTGATGCGTTCTTTTGCATTACTGTCGGCTATTGAGCTCAATAGTTAGAGCATCGTTGCATTGTAGCGGCTACCCTATCGGTGGTAGGTTTGATTACTGCAGCAGATCCATTTTCTTTGATTGTTTATTGTATTAACCTTGTCTAGGTTGAGTGATACATTAACAGTGTAATGATGGGTGATCATTTCAAAAAAGTTTCTATATAATATAACGCAAGTTATAATCATATATATATATATATATATATATATATATATATATATATATATATATATATATATATATATATATATATATACACATAATCCAAAGACTGATGAATTGCAATAGTTTCAAGGTCAGACAAAGTGACCCAATTATTACTCAGATATGTAAGAAAAAGGAAAGAAACGGAAAAAAAAGTAGTTCTCATTTTTGAAATTACAATTTATAACTGAACATTCACCTGATGATTGCAGACCCACATTTCAGTCACTGATGCTTGAAATTTGAAGCTGCAAAATAAATAATATAATGTAACTTATCATTTCATTATATATATATACAAATATATATATATATATATATATATATATATATATATATATATATATATATATATATATATATATATATATATTGGAATGAGTCGTTATTTATCTTGCAAGCATTATATGATATTGTTTTATCAAGGTTTGTTAGCTCAGATTACATTACAATTAGCTGCTTTTGCTTTCAGTTGTTTTATGATGCATGTTTTTTTACAATTGTGAATACATAGTTTTATTCGTTTGTTGAATTAAAAAGTATTTTTGTTAAAGTAATTTTTCATGCATAATTCACATGATTTGCCTGTTTTCAAGCATCTTTTTGGTTTGTATTATCTCGTTTGTTTTTTGTTTTTTATAAAAAGAAAGATTTTTTCTAATCAAAGCAAATGACTTGACATTGACTATAAGTGAATAATAAACTGAAAAGTGGTACCAGCAGAAACTGGAGACGGTTCCGGAGAATAGAAACCACAAATTACTTTGGGACTTTGACATCCAAACGGACCACAAGCGAGAAGATCGGACCTGGTAATCGTGGACAAGAAGAGGAAAATCTGCCAAATGATAGAAGTAGCCTTGACTGCAGACCATAGAATAAAGAGGAAAGAGAATGAAAAACTGGAAAAATACTTAGATCTGGCAAGAAAATGAAAAAGATGTGGAACATGGAAGTCAGGGTAGTACCAGTAATAAAAGGCGCACTCAGAACTGTCCGAAAGACACTGAGGGCGAGTCTGGAGGAATTTGGGATAAAGGGAAGGATTGAGACTGTACAGACCGCAGCACAGCTAGGAACTGCACAAATACTGAGGAAAGTACTTGAAATATAAAATCTACGACCCCAGCAGTAAGCAGAGGTCTAAGAGAAGGGGAAGGACGAGAAAAAACACCCTAATAGTAGCGGATGTGATAGGTAAGGGAGAGAAGAAAGGAGGGCTGGAGACCTGAGGAGACTTACTGTCACTCAACCTTCAGCGATTTACTGGGCAACTGGTGTGAAACTGTAGACCACAGTATTGCTGTGGACTATGAGATTGTGGAGAACGGGGGCTTGTGACTTGAGGAAACTTGCTGTCATTCAACCTCCAGCGGTAACCACCAGGCAAATGGTGTGAAACTGCAAATTATAATTTTGAAAATCTTGACCGGACAAATAGCGGAGATAATGTATATATCAATGGAAAGAAGGGGACTATTACCAGAAGAACAGAAAGGTTGTAGGAAAGGAACCAAAGGGGCAAATGACTTACTCTACATCGACCAGATGATCTTAAAAGAAGTAAGAGAAAGGAAAAAGAACATCGCAATGGGATGGATAGGTTACAAAAAAGCGTACGATATGATCCCACATAGCTGGATACTCGAATGCCTTAGAGTGTTCAAGATCAGTGAACCGGTGGCTAGATTCTCTATTGGTAACAACTGTATTTTTTATTGGTCACACTAGATTTGGACCATACCATGATAGAATTTATCTGCTGTGGTAAAATTCAAAGTAGGCACCAATTTCTGATATGACACCGATAAACCTTTGCAGGGAGTCTAGTGGTATGTTGGCCATAAGATGCCGAATGCACTCCTCCAGCTGATCCAGAGTTAGTGGTTTGGTATGGCACACCACCTCCTTTGTCCACCCCACATGAAGACGTCGTTGGAGGTAAGTTCTGGGCTCCGTGAAGGCCATTTATTCTGATACGGGGCTTATTCACATCCCTGTAGTTTAGCAAACCATCGATACTGTAGTGAGTTTATTCCACACCGGTTTCCTCATCAATAAGCAGCCAATGAGAGAATCCAAAAATGTAGAATATTTTCTTTGCACATATATGCAATTTATTCATGTTTTCTATTCTACTAAGGTTCAGCAAAATATTTGTTTCACATATACAAAATGTGCTGGGAGAGCCAGGACCTGTGGTGTATTTGTTCGAATGCTTCAATCGTTAAGTGGGCGTTCTCTAAAACTTTGCACTTTTAAACGAGATCAAAAAACTTCAGCGAAAAGACTTGGAGTCCTGGTAATAATCGATTGAACAATTTCCATATTAAGAGACTCTGAGGCAGCTGAAGCCCGTAATCACGACTGGATTTTTGCTGTATTTTGGCAATTCTCAGCTCTACAAAATTTCTGCCAAGTATTAATACAAAGGCTGGAATTAGGTGGATTTTATAAAGTTGCATTAGAGCCAAATCATGAAATTTGAAATTACTCTTACATCATTGATAGGAAAGAGAAAGAAGATAAAAAAATGACTGGTATGGCTAGTCCCTCAATAGAAACCATGACCACTGTCTTTTGGCAGCATACTGTGTTGGGAGTGATTAATGATCGCCCTGGGCAGCGATCAGTGAAAAGTTAGATATTTGAAAAATTAGACAAGAGGGCACGAAGCAGAGTGACCGTTTTAGAATAAAATTATATAACAAATTATCCTCCTAACTCAAAACCTATTGGAGGAAAATATTCAAAAGTCAAAAAAGTTTTGTTTCTAGGCTTAATAAGGAGTAAATGTTTCTATTTTCAGCCTTTCAGTTTCCCTGGGACAGAGTGGAGCCTTATACATTCAAAGCCAGACAGACCAGTTTGAAAACTGAAGAAACCACTGTCGACAGTTTGGGTCACAGTTTTTGTTGACAGTTTCTAAAAAGAAAGCTTGTCAAAAGAAAGGCCAAAAGTAAATAAAAAAAAGAACTGAATAAAAGAGAAATTAGAGAGGGAGAGAAAAGCAGAAAAGAAAAAAGAGAAACACCTAATGACACAATTATAGCAGCAGACGCAGTGGTGATTAGAATTGATTGCTGTCTGACAATAGGCCAAAGGAGGAATAACTTTTGCAATCTTTCTTCTCTCTTCAATCAGTTGAATATGTGGATATTTTTTTCTTCTATTGACTTACATATAAAGGCAGCAGAAACTATAGTTATGCAAAATTCTGACGAACAATTCTTCGTTCCATTGGCTCTAAAATATTTTTCTTAAATCGTCGTTAGTAAAATGAACTCCATGAGTTACATTTTATTGAGTATCTTTTCGATGACTCCCATCCAGGGACCAGCCCGTCCGTTAGGTGAAGTTAGAAGTCACCTAGAGTGCAAAGGCCCTAGGGGCGAGCTCCAAACTGAAAAAAAATGTCTATAACAGGAACTCATTCATAATTTCATTTACTCCAGGAATAAAGTGTAATCAATGGATTTTATCAGTCAGGTTTAGGGTGGTGTAATGACTAGCGCGGTTGCTACAAAAGTAGATGGTCCCCGTTACGATTCCAGGTATAAGAGCGTGAAAAACTGCATTTTGAATTTTTTAATATTTTTTTAATTATAATATTTTCCTTTATACGTTCCTCCCCTGTCTGAAATTCCTTACCAATTACTACAATTTGAGAATCACTAACTTACAATAGAATTAAAGTTTCTCTGATCTGTCTCGCCATTTCTTTATTAGGTTAGAGATTTGATAGACAGTCGCCTACAGAGGGAGGTATCAACTAAGCGAACATTTGTATGCAATAGGCATAAAGAGCAACAAATGAGAATCAAATTCACTCACAAGATTATGCGTGCCTAGCACGTGACTAACTACAAGTGAAACGAAAGTTCATTTCTACTCACAAAACCAAAACAGTGATTCTTAAACGGAGGCAATTTGCTTCAAAAGAAGGAATTTTCGGATGGGGGGGGGGTTCAGTCAGGGGAGGAGCGTTGATGGAAAGTATAATGGGGAAGAATTTCTTGATAACACTTCAAAATAGGAGAAGAATTGAGGACTGTGACCAGGAATTCTGAGAACACTTCATTAGAGTATGTCCGATTCTCTACTTCAATGGCATTAACAGTTGGGTACGAAAACATATTATTCTGTTGGGCCTTTGTTGGGATATTTACTTGTTTCTCAC
Organism: Thysanoteuthis rhombus; assembly: GCA_963457665.1. Classification (NCBI taxonomy): domain Eukaryota; kingdom Metazoa; phylum Mollusca; class Cephalopoda; order Oegopsida; family Thysanoteuthidae; genus Thysanoteuthis; species Thysanoteuthis major. Next base: position 26,670,990 of record OY735229.1, on the reverse strand, counting down.
TTGTGCTATCAGTTGGAGTTCAAGTCAAAGTGCAAAGCCAGGATTCTGAATGCTGATAGACACAGAACGACAGACCGTTTCCACTTCAGCCATTGCCTGGAGTTTATCCTGTTACAACCGATGCATCATCTCGATATAGAGCTGAATCATGGAATCTAACCAAGAGACTGACCATCAAACTGAGAACCATGCGACGTGCCCATTGAGAAATCACAAAACAATATATTAGAGAAAAAAACAGGAGACTGAGACATCAAAGGATCCATTAAAAAAAACTCAAATGGCAATGGGTTGGTCATTTTGCAAGAATGTCAGACAATCAATAGACATTATGACTCACAACGTGGACCCCCAAAGATCATATGCGAAATCTTGGCTGGTAGAATATAAGATGGCGAGACAAACTAGACAAATTCATAAAGTATTGGCTCCGCAACGCCCATGATAGAGAGGTCTGGCAAATCCTGTGGAAGATCTCTGTCCAACGATGGGCGATAAAAAGATGATGATGATGATGATGATGATGAAGATGAAGACTACCTAAATGTCAAGGATTGATACAGGAGTCGAGGTAAAAAGCCAAAATCACAATAAGATTTACTTTTATGAATTAAACAATGAAAGAATTTATGTGCTGTTTGGGTGTTGAAAGTTTTTTTCTTTATCCAGGAGAGATAACTAAATGAAGAGTAAAGTGTAAATATAAGTCATGAAGTTGATGGCAGTTACTTCTCTTTTTTTCTTTTACATTTTCACACAAATTGGCTCGTCATTATTCCATGATTTATTACAATGGTTCCCAAAGGGTATGGTGCGCCACATTAGTGCAGTCAGAGAGAATGTCACGAGTGGTATGTTACAATGATGGGGACTATTTCATTAAATATTCCATTTCTATTCTAAAATATTTGATTTGATTTTTAATAATGCTTTTGTTGAAATATACTTCTGTGTGAACATATGCCAACTACACTTATAAACTTGGTCATAGATACGTTACTTATATATATATATATATATATATATATATATATATATATATATATATATATATATAATTAAGTCATCCACAGAGAGCTGCTTTGTTGTATTACAACCTTTCAGTATGGCTACAGACTATCCGATATCCCTTTCAGTACTGCGAGGTAGGATCGCTCTAGACCCAGAGGCAGATATTCTCCCCTTGCCTTACGCAGAATTGGACGATCAGTAGGGCCCAATTTAAGCGATACATTCATTATGCACAATTACCCATCCACTGGAGTGCTCCATTTCAGAGTTAGAAGAGCTATGATGGGGAATTGTACGTAAGTAAATATATCGCCTAAAATCGGTCCCATTGACGGTCTAGTTCTGGGTAGGGCAGGGTTAAATTATCAGCCTTTGGGTCTGAAGCAAAGGTTTCGGTCCTACCATGTATCCCAGGTACCGTGAGATAGGATCAAAACCATCGCTACAGACCCAGAGGTTGATATGTTACCCCTGCCCTACATAGAACTGGACGGTCGGTAGGACCGAATTTAAGCGGGTAATCATTTTCGCACGTCCAAACGAATGATAGAATCATATTAAATAGATTTATTTGACCAACAGAATAGATAAGGCATGCTTGCTTGGAGTCCCAGCAGATAGATAGCCAGTCACAGCCATTTAATTAAAAAGACATTCGGTGAGAGAGAGTGAAAATGAGTAGGAAACGAAAAAAGGAACGTAAATGTATTCAAAAGGTCGAAGTCAGAAAGTTAGACAGTAGACAGGTGCAAGAAACGAAAGAAAGCCAGGGTGGGAATTAAAGAAAAAGGGCATATTATTATTTAGTTCCGGTGTCAAGTAGAAGATAATAGTCTAAGGGCCAAAGTTTGTCCAGCAGAGTCGGGTTGATTAACCAGTTTCACCCCCTCTCTCTCTCTCTCTCTCTCTCCCTCTCTCTCTCTCTCTCTCTGCATTCTTTGGTTTTTAAGCGAAAACTACACGATGAAATAATAGGCATAACGCTAGAGTATGAAGAATCAAGTACAATCAGAGAAGGTGTTCCCATATTTTATGTCATCTCTCTCTCTCTCTCTCTCTCTCTCTCTCTCTCTCTCTCTGTTAAGTGAGACGTTGGTGTTGGTGAAGAGATGAGAGTTCGACTGTCTCACATTCATAATTATAAACATTAGTCTTTTATCGTCCGTCATTGGACATAGACATTCCCTAGGATTCACCACAATTCTCCATCATGGGCGTTGCAGAGCCAGTATTTCCTAAGTCTGTCTAGTTCATCTCTCGTTCTTGTGTTCTGTCGGCCTCAGTTCCTTATGTGATCTCTGTTGTGAGATGTGATGCCCATCGGTTGTCTTTCATTTCTACAACATGACCTGTCCATTGTCTTTTGAGTTTCTACGATGTCACTGACACCCATTTTCTTCCTTATATACTGTGCTGTTTTGTGATCTCTCCATGGAATGTTGAGCATGATTCTCTCATGCGTGCGTTGCATGGTTCTCTGTTAGTGGGTCTGTCTGTTGTTTTCGAAAGTTGAGCTTGCTCTGCCGAAGGCTTGCAATCCTAGCGTGATTCTTCGCTTGATTTCCTCTTCTTTTGAGCATCTCATGGAGATCAGTTGTCTTTGGTAGATGTAGTGGTTTACTTTCCCCAGTTTTGCATCTTCGATTTGGACAGTCATGTTCTTATTCTTGATGTGATTGTTGTACATGATTTTTGTTTTACTGAAGTTCATATATGGGTCGACTTCTTTGTTTTCTTCGTTTAGTTCATCGAGCATTAGTTGGAGGTCGTGTAGGTTCTCAGCGAAAAGGACGCTGTCGTCTGCAAGTCTAGGGTTGCTCAGAATAAAAATGTGATTACCCGACAGAAACAAGCTTACTCCTCTCTTTAAGTTCGTATACTTGAGTTTAGATATGAAAGAGTCTCGTCTCTAAGTATATTTTTTCGGAATGAAGCAGATTTTGATGTAGCTTCATTGTTTCATACCTTCAGGGTGACCTATGATAAAGTAATTGTGACTTTACTTTATAAATCAAGCACTAATAAAAAAATGTTTTAAATGTATTTAGTATCAATTATTCAATAATTCGGTGTGGCACGAGATTTTTTATTCCGTAAGTGCGTCCCAGAAAAAAAGTTTTGGAACCACTGATCTATCATGACAAGACGAGGTACTATTCTGAATGATAAATGGAATCAATTATTATGACTACTTATGATAACTTTTCATGACTATACGAAATACTATTCTGAATGATTAATGAAATAATAAAAATATCCCATCTCAGAAATCAAATTTTGACTGGTCTCCGAGGAAATATTGGGATATTATGCAAACTTTTCATAATCTAAAGATTCTTTCGATTTTCTGGATAGATTCAAAAGATTCCTTGATTGAAAAAAATTCCCACTAAATTGAGTTCTGTGATTACTAATTGGCATCCTTGGTTGAGCCCTAATTATTTTAGGGTGCGTTATTCGTTTGTTTAAGGCAAAATAAATACTTTAAGCTTGAAATATGAAACTATCGAGTAGATGAATTCAAAAGGACTATTTCCATATTTCAAGCTAGTGGAATTTATCTGGCCTCATCTACTCATAAATACGTAATTCGGTCTGCAGAGACAAAAAGGTTTCCGATCCGTGTGATATATGATACAATCCTTGGGGTTTTGTATCAACAAAATCGTCGTCTCTTATTATTTTTAGTATCAGTAATCTAAGTTATGGAAAGAGGCCTCGCCGTGGAGCAGCGTTTAGTATTCAATTACTTACGCTTAGTAAATTTTAGCCCCTCTTCACTAATTTCAGTAAATAGTCACACGAGGAGTTTGTTTCTTCCATAAGAACTAGCTGGACCCGTGGAAATTCCACGGGTGCTTACAACTAAGAATATCCATTATCTCATGCCTCTGCTCTTCTCTCACTTTTTGCCTTTATCTTCTCATTTTCTCCTTCATCCCGTCAAATCTTTGTTACTCGTCCATGTTTTTAACTAAATGTCCATCGAACTGGTCTGATCAGTTATTCAATAAAAATCGTCATGTGACCAGTGTTTTTGGCGGCATGTTCTGTTGGGGATGATTAATTAAAAATGGTAACGGGTTGATTAATGAATAAGTTACTCTTCTTGCCTTTTGTTGGGCAGTGATCATTGAGAACATCCAATCATTTTTCAAATAAGAAGCAATAATGCGTCTGTACACAAAATAAGGGAGCAATTTAGCATAAACTTACATTATAAATTGAACCTTCATTAAAAACCAATTATGGGGAGGAGGTGTTGAAAAATAAGTCTTCAAGATCCATCGGCGTGGCCTGTGCGTGATGCATACACAGCCAACCGGTCAAACCAACTCAAAAACTGAAGAAACCTTCGTTTTGGTTGACAGCTTGTTTTATAACAACCACCCTCTTTCGGGCACTAGACAAAAAAGCAGATGGAACAATGAGAAGGAAATAATGCACTTGGGAGGCATAAGGCCAAGAAAAACGAGTTCCTCTCATCCGAAGATATAAGTATCTGTGTTTTGATCTGTGTGTAAACATGTGTGAGCGTTTTGTTGTGTTCCCCACTACCAAAATAACAGGTCAAAGCATTTGACCTAAAGAGCTTAAAGGGCCGACCTTTCCCATAGATATCCACTTGTACTTTGAATTAGTTGGCTGCAATAGGGTCATTAAGAAGATTGTCAGAAAGTGTGAGATCCGAGCTATCCTATCGGATTTTGACGACTGAATTTCCTCATCATTTGTTTTCGAAGGCAGAATGAACCTGCATTTTAGCTGCAAATCAATCAATACTTCGTGGTCTCTGGAAAGAATAACACCTGTGAATTTTGAAGAGAGAAGTAAAATAAGAACATGGATTACTTTTCCAGATCTTGTTCTTCATTTGAGACCAGTTACTTTTTTTCCACGGATATGCGTTTTTTGTAACGTTTCCCTTTGTAGGACTATCACGATGTTCCAGCAACCTGTTAAACATACAACTGCTTTCTTCGTATAAGTTGCATCGGCACACGACACAATGCAGATGCAGCAAATGCACTCATTGAAAACTACATATCCAACATGTACGAATTGTTCGCCAAAGGATCGGCGGACCCCCATTTTATAACTCGTTACTCCTTAAAAACTTGAAGAACAAATGCACCAACAAAATTTAAAGTCTGGGGTAGATTTCACGTATAGAACATGCAAAGTTGTTACTGCAGGAGACTAAATTTGAATAAGTGTATTTAATGACACACGCGTTTCAACGACAAGTTTGTCGTTATATTTCATCACTTGTTGCCTCAAAATCGTGGCGTTTAATCAGTTAATCTATCTACATGATAAACAGCCTGACTCTTTTTATCCGTTACATTGGACTCTTTCACTTGTGAAGGTGTAATTTTTGCTGACTATTTACCCCCACAAATTCTTTAGTCGTTGTTCAAATCTCAACTCAGACCATCGAAGTACACAATCAAAAATTGAGATGAAGATGAATCGTAGTCAAAAGTTAATTATAATAGTTTACAATACTTTATCTAATAAAAATAAATAATAAAATGACAGCTCAGTAGTAAACCATTCAGCCTAAAAGTAAGTGAGATAATGTGAAGAAACTGTTCGAATTCCACAGAAACACTAGTAAATATTTTTTTACTTTACTTTGCTTAGTTACTTTTTACTTATCCCTCTCATATATATGTATAATGGAGGCCATTGTGCATTCGTTGGTTAAACCACGGGACGAGAACATTCCGTTGCTGGTAGATACTTGAGTTGGCTATAGGATTCTACCTTTGAAGGAGAATCGGGACTGTACGGCTGTCTGCAACTTTAAGTACAGTTCATAGACACTCCTACATGGCAGAAGTATACTGACTATAGAGGTCTACTACCCCTTCAGAGGAGTGACCCAACTGTTTAGCAGTCTGAGCATATTGGAGCCAACGTCCGAATATACATCCCTAATTATCTACATTTTAGGCTGGGCTACTTATTTAGTCCAAACGTTCTCTTCCAACCAATCTGTTCATTAGCCAATGTTAACCCTTCCCTTTGCGGATAGTAGTCGTGGTCGAAACAATGGAAACTTTGGAAATCATTTGATCTCATTGCAGAGGTGGCACATTATGCCACCACTGCCTCCTATCTGTATTTGTACTAGTGTCGAATATATATATATATATATATATACATACATATATTCTCCTGAAGATAAGTAATCAGAAATCGAAATACCGTATTGAGATTTTTTTCCAATTTTTTTTCTCACCATATCTGGTGTTTACTATAAAGAGTCATCGTACACTCTTACTGATGATTTTTTGGGGGGAGAAAAAATCACTGCCCAAATGTTTACCGATGAAAACAAAACACTTCCCAGATCTAACCGTTACTTGTTTCAATTCAAACATATTGGTGAATTTCTTCAAAGGTAATAACTGATCCCTAATAAATATTTCTTATGTCACCCTTTTTTTATCACACTTCTGTCCTTTTGACTCAAATACCAGTCATTTCCTGTGAAAAACATGGATACATTCGAATTACTTTGAGATGACTTTAGTCTGTCTGTCTTTCTGTCAGTCTCTCTCCATTTGAGGTTTCAAAAAAGAATCCATCGTTACAGACAGAGAAACAAAAAATCACACCCCATCTCTGTCTTTCTATCTGTCTCCCCCCCCCCCTCTCTCTTTCTCCATCTCTCTTCCTTCACCTGAGGTTTTATTGAAAAGTACCTGGACTCATTATAAGATTAGGCAACAAAAAAAATCAATAAACTTAATAAGTTGATGAAACTCAAAGAATCGAGAATTCCCGTAATCCACAACTTATGGGTTTCAAACTTCTGTATGGACGTATCTGTGATTGGACGTTAGTCGGTGTTGCGTAAGTCGATGAATGACTGTAAACACTATATGAACTATCGGAAACCTAGATGATACTAATACGTACAGATTTCCTTGTTATTTTACCCTCGTTCTCAGCTTTCTTCTGCTGACCTTCACACAATGGGTGGCGAAGAAAAGCTTGATCTTGGCAGGTGTTAGTGGAAAATACCCTGAAACTGGATACCTATTGTGTATGACTGCTAAATATCAGCAAGTGAATTTGGAAGAAGAGGTAGTGGATGATTACCAAAACAAAAAAAGATTGGAAATATCAAGTTGTTATTTATGAAAGGTCGTTTTTTTTATATAGTAAACAGAAAACGGTAAATATCTAATCAGCCATTTAAAGCAATAAACATTTTAAACGACCTTCTGATGATGATTTACAAGTAGTGACCGTCAACCTAAACTGTCACCAGAACTATCAATATAGCTTGCTTCAAATTGATCTGACTGACTTTGTTTCACACGTGTAGACCGCATCAATCGAGCTAGAGGGATGAAATTTTAAACATTAACTTCTCATTATATCCTTATTATTTTCTTTTGATCACGCCCTGAATAAGTTTTTTAGGGGAGCGGTAAATTTGCCATATAAGTTTATGCTGAATTGGTCCCTTTGTATGTATCCTTCAGCTTTAACGCTTGTTTTTTTTTTTTAATTCAGACTTTTTTGTGATTACTGATAAACAAAAGACAAATTTATTGATCACCTGTTTCTCAATTTTTTTAATTGATCACCCTAACACAGCATACTACCAAAAGACGTTGGTTAAGTGACTGTTTCTAGTGAGTGGATTGTTAAATCTGTCTGTATACTTTTTAGGTCAAGTCGTCACAAAAGCATTAATTACGGCATCCTATTAACATTTTAGTATGGATTTGTAAGGGGGCTTGAAAATCAAAATGAGCTTTTTTTTTTACCTTCAGTGTTGCTCATTAAAAATTAGAATGAAAGGGATTTTCTGTGGTCAGGCATTACGTCATGTTCTACTGACAGAATAGCACTATCATATGTATAATTCAAATATAGTGATAGTGATTTTTCCATGGGAATTCTCTGCAAATCTGAAAATAATTGTCATCGGTTAGGAATTTATGCAAGCGCATACCTCTACCAACGTTGTACGCAAACTATGGAAACTGAATGAAAATTTTAAAAATTGGAAAAAAAGGACGAGAATTTTGGATATACGGATATTGAATCACTTTGCCGTAAATTTAAATCTAGCTTTTTCACCTCTTTATCAGTTGTTCATTTTAATCTCTTCCCCATAGAATAATGAAAGAAATGTTTCAATTAAAAACAAATTTTTGGACCCACCCCAAAATTTAGTCAATGCTCCTGTAGCCTATGACCCACCGTTCCACAAATTTACATTGAGAACTTTTGGAAATACTGTGTGGACAGGCAGACTTTGTTGGTAAATTCAAATGAGAGAATAGGTGTTATGTGTATAACTTTTTTGTTCATTGTAATTGTTTATTCACTCTTAACGGTTCTTTATATCGATTACTTACTCCCACGCATCGAAAACAATATTTCAAATGTCGAAAGCTCGTATGACACTATTCAAACAAAGAAACCAATGATACCTTACTGCAAGATTTTATCAAGAGTATACTATATCTATTTGGCTGGCAAAGTTTAATGTATTCTTATCCTCTGAAGTATATCGCATCTCCAAGTAACACTGGCAATCCAGTCGTATTCTTTTTATTATATGAAAGTAATCAGTGGATCAGCGTACCTTCCAAACACTTTCTCCACTTCTGATTTGATCTTTTAAATGACGGAATGCAGGGTGGTGTTGTGTTGAAGACCCTATTGTATTATCAGAAATGTAGAGGCTACTTAGATAACCCTTTGACTATCGAGTCATTAATCGGTGTGAGCGCGATTACTGACATCCATAATATTATTTTTCAGTGGCAAATCAACCGGACTTTGTTGCATTCCGTAAGTTAGCGCTATCTAGGAGTACCTTTATTCAATACCTCCAACTATCTAGGAGTCAAATACAGATAAACTCAATCAGTCTTTTGGTATTAGATGGATAGATACATAGATAGATAGATAGATAGACACCATATAATTATCGGAGTGAGCGCGAACGCTCACTATCACTATCAAGTTGCAAATCCTCATGACTTGATCGCATTCTTTGAGTTACCACATTTTAGGGGTATCTTGATTGATTACATTCGGCTACAAAGCACCCTTTTGATTACTTAAAGGTTACAGATAAACAAAATCAGACTTTTAGTGTTATATATATGTGTATATATATATATATATATATATATATATATATATATATATATATATTATATATATATATATATATATATATATAATGCAAGGTTAATTTACAATATAGTAATAGAATCTGTTGTATACTCAGGATATGACACAAAATATGTCAGCCTCGCCTTTATTTCGAGAGATGACCAACCTAGTTTTAAACTTAGTCGACAAACCGGTCATTCGTCCACCGAAGTCATCTGATGTAATGGAGAAGAAGGTCTCAGACTTTATCACCTGTATTAAAGTCATTTTATTGTTAGGTTTTCGTTCACCTCCCACTAATGACCTTGAGAAGACCATGAATTCATCTGTTCCCCCTTTGGTACAGGTATTCTAGCCTGGGAAGCAATCATTATATTGTTAGCACAAAGTAAAGTAGTAATTGGCTAAACTGACTCAACTTAAGACGTAGCCAGGACGCAGTCCCCGTAAAATATGACAAGCAACGAGAAGCAAAAGGAATGTAATTTTCAAAAGCTCATACACAGAGGTCTCCGGTGATTAATTCCATAATCAAGGGTTAGTGTTATTCACTGATTAGAGTGTTTTACTGGTAATAAATGATATCTTTGTTGAGCTTTTAGTTGCTTCCCTTTGCTCCTCGTTGCGAGAAGCAAACTAAAGTGAATATTTTTTAACGCTTTTATACAGAGGTCTATAGCAATTAATTAAATGTTTTAATGCCAAGGTTAGGAATAGGATCAGGCTTATTAATTGATTAGGCTAATTTTTATCGGTGATGAATATCTGTGCTTAGCTTCTCGTGGCTTCTTGCATTTTATCCGGTTCCACAAAGCTATATTTCTTCAGAACTGAACGATGAGAGGGCTATTAATAGATAATTGGTGCATCCAAATAATTGGAGGTGCGAGATAATCGATCGGATAACAGCTGAGGAATGGACTCAGAAAGCTGAGTTCAAACACACTAAAGCCCTTGGAAAACGTATCATCCCATCTGGCCCGCCCCCAGCGAGGGTTAAAATTGTGAACGATGAAATGAGTGACAACACTTCGAGTGTTTGTCGCCTCTTAGTCTCTCTCACTCATTGTAAAGAGATCAAGTAAGTAGTATATATGTGGAGCCTAAGGAAGGATGGCTGGAGCCGTAGCCAGCGTAGAGGCACCACGTACTTAATAAGTTATCTTTGACACATGGCTGCATTTTTTTAGCACAAAGCAAAGAGTGGATTCGTTCTTATTGCTCGTGGAACCAACACGCAAATCACTGGAGAAAATTAAGTTTGATAAGATACAACGCCATCTCCACCAATTTATACGGTAGTGTATGCTACGATTGGAGGGCTAAATCGTGGAATGATGGTCAGTGAGTAAATCTATTTAACCATTACTACTGAATAGTGAGTCCGATCCTCATTAGGTGTCCCATAATTGGGGCAAAACTCAGCTAAACTCAATTAATAGCTTCCAGCAATAAGTTCATTATAAAAATACGCCACCTATATGTATATAGTTTTTTTTTTTGTCTGAAACAGGACAAATCAATAAAATAATTAACTGCAAAAATTTGCTCCAGCTGCAAAAATGAAATGAATTTGACAAAACATTTCAGTAGCCAATATTTGAAGATTTGCATATTAAAATCTTCGGGTAATAGTAAGAATTTATCCAGGCTCGTGCAGAGACTGAAGTAAGTCAGGGTTTCATGGGAAGAGTAGCTCCCACCTTTCAAACTGCTGATTTTTTTTGTAAGTGCTAAATGAAAATGATTTGGATGTATACACATGTTGGGTAGTGTATATGATGCACTGTACGTAGAAGTATATTATGATGACTAGATGCTTCTTTGAACATTAGGGTCAGCTATTTATGGAGTGAGTGATTTGTTCTCAACAGTTTATTTAGAAGATGAATTTCTTGCAGAAATAGGCAACTGGTGTGAGATTCCGAAATAATAATAATAATAATAATAATAATAATAATAATAATAATAATAATAATAATAATAATAATAATAATAATAATACAGATAGACTATACGTTAAGAGAAAAGAAGGTGGTAGGGGGCTCATCAGCATAGAAGATTGTGTCCAGAGAGCTAAAACAGTCCTAGAAAGATATGTGCAAACAAATAGTGAAGAAATCATAAAGAGCGCGAGAGATAGTGCAACAAGCAATAAAGTAGAAAACAATGGAACAGTACAGCAAACAAGAAAAGAAAGATGGGAAGGGAAAAAATTGTACGGCGAGTTTAAAAGACAGATACAAGATGGAGCGGACGAGAAATCATGGACGTGGTTACGAAAGGGGAACCTTAAGAGAGAAACAGAATCGCTCATCATGGCAGCCCAAAACAAAAGCATAAGGACAAACTACATAAAAACAAAAATCGACAGAACACAGACAAACAGCAAATGCCGCATGTGCAGTGAAAGAGATGAGACAGTAAACCACATAACTAGTGAATGTGGTCAACTCGCCCAGAAGGAGTATAAGCATAGACACGATAGAGTAGTAACGATGATACACTGGGAACTAAGCAAACAAATGGGATTCAGCCATGTGGAAAAGTGGTATCAGCACAAGCCAGAGGCAGTTTTGGAGAATGACAACCACAAGCTACTCTGGGACTTTGACATCCAAACTGACCACCTCATCCAGGCAAGAAGACCGGACTTAGTAATAGTAGACAAAAAAAGGAAGGCCTGCCAAATAGTAGACGTTGCTGTACCTGCAGACCATAGAGTAAAAAAGAAGGAGGGTGAAAAAAGGGAAAAATACCAGGACCTAGCAAGGGAGTTAAGGAAAGTGTGGAACATGAAGGCCAGGGTGGTACCGGTCATAGTGGGCGCACTAGGAACTGTCCCCAAAACGCTGAGGGAGAGACTGGAGGAGATCGGGATTAGGGGAAGGATAGAGACCGTACAGACCACAGCACTACTGGGAACTGCACGGATACTGAGGAAGGTGCTAGAGATATAAGTACTGCAACGAATTGTAGCTCTGTCATGATATGCGAAAGAGAGAGGAGACGTTAGCTGAAGACCTGAGGAGACTTATTGTCACTCAGCCTTCAGCGATAACCACTGGGCAACCGGTGTGAAACTGTAAATCGTAGAATTACTGCGACCTATGAGTACTAGGAGAGGAGGGCTGGAGACTTGAGGAGACTTGCTGTCACTCAAACTCCAGCGGTTACCACCAGGCAACTGGTGTGAGATTCCAAATAATAATAATAATAATAATAATAATTGACATGGCATTCATTAAAGAAAAGTATGACACGGGAAAGTATTTGTAAAAAAAATGCCAAAAGCAACCCCCAGCCTTTATGAGTGTGTTTATTAGTTCCTGTATGTGTGTGAAAGTAGAAGTGGCAAAAAGTATGCTAAGTGAAACATTGTTGCAGCCTACAGATAGTTGAGTAACGAAGTTCAAGCCGACGAGATTTGGTCACTTGGTACAATGTTGATGCTTGAGAAATTTGAAATTTTTAAAAAAATGTTTGTTTCAGTGTATGTTTTACATTCTCTGTTTTCGTTAAGAAAACTAATCGATTATTGATTGTAGAAATAAAGGTTGTGTCTCTGTTGAAAGCAAAAATTGATTAAGATGTGCTGGGTTTTGCAATCTTTTTTTATCGAAAAAAAAATTGAAAATGTTGCATTTAATGTGTTCTTTTAGTACTTTAGAACAGAATTATGATAACTGTAATTGATACATACTCTCATAGCTGTAAAGAATTTTATCAGATTAGATCCATCAATTCATAAGAGCAATATTTGGGGTTCTTATCAACTTATACTGTCAACACAGATTTTTTTCAGTTCTCAAGTTGGTCTGGCAGGCAATCTATATGTGTATGTATTATGCACACACGCTGCACTGATGGAGCTAGAGGGTTGATCATTCAATCCTTAAAGGTTAAGGCATAATTAATGACTAACATGCTATCCAATTTTGCGTCTACGCAATCAATAAAAAAATCCCATACTTGGGCAGCTCACTTGCATCGATCCTTTGTTTTGTTTATACAAGGCAAACCTTTACCTTTTCATTGTTAGCAAAATACTTTTTTGTTTTTGATCCTTCTCTTGTATTTCTCGACATGAACATTTAAGAAATATAATGTATGTAAAATTTTCTATTATTATTATTATTATTATTATTATTATTATTATTATTATTTTACAATAAGATTATTTGGAATGAATATAAGAATGAGAAGGTGAAAGGTAGAATGACGAAGTGAAAGAGAGAGAAAGTCTGGGTAAGTTGGTTTTTTTTTTGTTTTGTTTTGTTTTGTCGGTATGCATCTATTTTTTAACACCCGTCCCCGTTTGAAATTGAGAACCCCAAACAGCTGCATGTTGATCTCTTTGATCACTGTCCGGAGATTCGAGTTGAGTAAGTGGGCCTCAGAAAAGTAAGAAACAAAATTGACTATTGTGACAAAATTTTAGTAACGATGCCGATAATTCATTTTAGGCAGAGGAGACGATATTGTTTTATAATTTGAAATCCATGTAAATATCTGCCATTCCCTCGTCATCCTTGAGTCTATCATTCGAAAATATGAACAAGGTGTCTGGAGTAGCCCCTGACCCACCTTCAATATCATTGGCCCGGGCTAAATGCCCTCACTGCCTCCGTCTACTCAGCTCTTAAAACGATATTTATTCCGAGTATATCATCATAGTTGACGGTGCAGTGAACTATTTCTGTTGAATAATTCAGTCAAGTAGTTCTTTGTTCTGTAAATATATAAAATTTCTTTCCGCAGTACAACTATAAAACAGAAAAATGACAAGGTGTAGATCAAACCGGAAGTTGACAGCCACTGAATAAAAGAGGTAGCATCCAAATAGGCCACGTCAACCCATAAATTGCGACAGGAGCAGCTCAGTAGCCATGCACTAAATACGGCGATAACTCTGATTATGCAGGGTGGTGCAAAATAAGCTGATCAGTTTTCTCTATCAACAATGGGCCCTTCCTCTTGAAGTTACGGACACGGAAACATAGGAACAAGCAGAACAAGTCGTCTGTAATATCTAGTGGAAGAGTTTATTGTGTGTCTGGTCGAGATTTCCGTCACAGCAGAGCGACGTAATAACAATGACTGAAATTCCAGTCATATGCAGTTAATGAATGAATAAATGAATGAAAACAGCAAAGTAACGGGGATTATGAGTTTTAATTCTCTTCTATGACTAATAATGGGGCCGCTTTAACCAAATAATTGTGCATTTTGTAATAAAGGCATAAAATTTGGTACTTTTATAGCCCAAGGCATTACAAAAAAATGACATTGAGCCATTGTGAATTTCAAATATGGCCGCCATTTCAGAAAGGCTGTCAGTGACAACAGTTTCCGGGCCAATTCTCCCATCAGCAATGGATATGATTAGATATTGATGCCATGATTAGGCAAATTCATTGATCATGTATAGTTTTAGGGGATTGTCATTTGGATAATACATGTAAGTTATTGAAATTCAAGATGGCCAGCACGACTGGTATGGAAATTGTAATTGCGTTGAAGTTGCGTAAATTAGTCTGATATGGATAATATAGGTATTAAATCATGCATTTTTATGACATAGAGTTCAAATTTGGAACTTTAAAATCACCCAGAATCTTCTTCCTACTTCACAATTCAAGATGACCAGGGTCAAATGCTGGTGTCAACACAACAACCATCTTCACAGTGTATATGAGGTTAATGATATTGATCATGATGATCAGGGTGATAGTGATGATAATGACGATAATGTTGGTGATGATAATGGTGTCTGTGATGGTGGAGATGGTGGCGGCAGCGATGATGATGATGGTGATGGTGATTACCAGCACTATGATTACCATCATCACCATCATCAACACAACCACCAGCATCATAACCACCAACACCATCATTAAAACCAGCATCATTATTATCACCACTGCTGCAATCGCCACCATAAACATCACCACCATCAACTTCACCACCACTATCATCACCAATATCATTACCATCATCATTAGCACCATCACTATCATCAGTACCACATTCCACCACTATCAGCGCCATAACTACCATTATCGTCACCACCACATCGACAATCATCACAATCGATATCACTATCATCACCAACATCATCATCACAACTAGCACCACCATGATCACCACCATCATCATCAGTATCATCAGCCCCATCTACAGCGTGAAGGTAGTTGTGATATCAACACCGGCATCTGACCCTACACATGTAGGTCATCTTGAAATTTGAGACAGGAGAAAGCTTCTCTGCATCATGAAAATACATGATTTGAATTCTGCATTATCCACATCAGATTAGTTTATGCAACTTTATCGTAATTATAGCTTTCATAAGTCACGCGGCCATCTTAGATTTTTTCTGACTTACATGTATTATCAAAATGGCAATTCCCCAAAGCTATGCACGGTAAATAAATTCGACTAATTATGTCCCCAATATCATATTATATCGGAATACTTAACAGAAGCAAATATAACTGATAATCGATAACTATTATTATATGAGTTTAGCTTTTGGTTGTTTTTTTTGTTTTGTTTTATATTTGTTTTTTTGTTTTTGCTCTATAACTGATTTAGAGGGGTGAAATTCTGTCGTAGCTTAAACATAAAGCTTCCTGAGAAGATATAACGGACTTATATCAGATGATGATCGAGGTATACGTAAATTATTAAATGAAAGAATGAAATTAAACATTTGTTTACATTCAACACTCTTGATCTGCTTTAAGGGTTTTAGAGCCCAAAAAAATGAACCGAAGCTAAAGTCATATTATTCAAGTTGGCGCTTAGCGCTTAACCTTGCTTTTTAGCGATTTGTCAGTTTAGCGTTTTCGTTGGCTGTCACCACCCAACAAAAGACCCCCTTCACCCCCTTCACTCTTTCAATTTTCTAAATTGATCACCCCAGCACGACATGTCGCCAAAAGACGTTGGTTACGTGACGGATTCTGCTGTGCGACTAACCAGATCTCCTATGGAATACCATCGATGAGCGTACAACTTGGTATTTAGTAAACTCGGCTAAGATAGGCACAAGGCCAAAATTGTGTAGTGCACACAGTGAAGATCGTTAATCCTCGCTCCACGATAAGGCACCCTGAGTGTATACATATTTACTAATTTTAGTTTAGTTTGGCATAAGGCCACAAGTATGGGACACACTGCAAGGATCGGATCGAACAGTGAGTAATGAACTGCTAGACGAGTTTGCTAACTACTATTACACTGCGAGACACTAACATATATATAAGCCCTCAAGCTATTAGCATAGACGGCGAGTACGTAAGTAACGTCAGATTTGCAGACGTTCTCTTCTATAAGAACTTCATGATCTCCAAATAATGCTAGACGAACTAAATGAAGCAAGCAAGAAAGTTGGCCTCCACATGAACCTCAGCAAAATAAATATCATGTACAACAAATATGTTTGGGACAAAGACACAACGACCGAAATCGAAAATGCAGAGCTGGAGAAAGTCAACCCTCCATGAAGTCATCAAAAGAAGAAGAAATAAAACGAAGACTTTCAAGAACAAAAAATCCCAGTAGTCCTAAAAAGTTCCAGTAGTCCAAACCTATGTATCCAATCGATAGTCGCCTACGGTGCTGAAACATGGAACCTCACCAAAAGATTGCACCGTGCACATGAGATAATCGTGCTCAGCCTCACATGGAGTGATCATAAGACAGCAAAGTATATTAGAGAGAGGACAGGAGTCCGAGATATCATAGAAACAATTAGAAAACTTGAATGGCATTTAGGCTGGATATGTTGCAAAAATGTCAGACAACCGCTAGACATCACGACTCACAGCGTGGATCCCCAGAGTTCATATGCGAAATTGTGTCAGAGAGAAAGTAAAATGACGTGACGAGCTAGATAAATTCAGAAAGTGTTGTTTTCGCGATGCCCATGATAGAGAGGTCTGGCGAATCTTGGCGAAGGTGTACATCCAAGAGGCTGATGATGATAGTGATTCACCACGCTAAGGTTTATCTGGTGTAGGGCAGCAAGTCTAAACACATTGGTAATGGCTTTCATCGCCTTGGGCTAAATGGTTTGTAGGTTGGTGTCACAGATGATAATATTCGGTGGCCAGAAAGTTGCTCACTTGAAAGGAGTCCACACAAAAATTCCTCTCAAACAATGAAAATGAAAACTAATGAAAAATGACCACACAGAAAAAAGTTCACACGGGGAAAGGTCCCCGAAGGAAAAAGCCTACACTGCAGGATGCAACATTTTAACAGACAAGAAAAGATTATGTATATTTAATTCAAACAAACTTTTAAAATATATAAGTGAAAAGTGACGTCCGAGTGCTAGGAGATGCTAATTTATTACATTCAACCGTTACATTCAACCGTTGAATTTCGACGTTGACCATGGAAATGTTTTATTAAATTTATTTTTATTCAACAAATATTACATCATAAATACAAGCCATGACGACGTACAAAGAAAGACAAATCAAATTAAGATATTTTTACTTATATGTTTCCACAGTTTATTTGAAATAGATATTGAAATTCATCATCTTTCAGGACCCGAAACCATGGATACTTTTATCTCTATGTTCAACCGCTAAATAAGGTTATTTAATGGCCACTCATCAATGATTGAATAAAACATATTTTCATAGTCGATTCTGCTACGGTACCAGAGAGAAAGACAGTCAAAGGAATCTTTTAATCGTTCTTCCCACGTCAAGCCCGACCTTGCGTCACATATTGCTGTGGTGGGACAGTGATTAAATAGTTACCATCTACCTGACCGACGGAAACAACATCAGCATCATTGTACCCTAACTTGACTAGTTCAAAATTACAACTGCGATTCTCCACACGGGGAGACTGGGCAGTTATTTGGGCCTTTCCATCGGGCTGTTTTGCTTAATGGGAAGAGCAAGGCAGCATTGATACGGCTACCTTATCGGTCACTGTTTCGAATCCTTTAGCAGTTCCATTTTCGTTAATTGTTTATTCTATCGAGGCCAAGGGACACATTGTCCATGTAATAACGGGAGATCATTTCAAATAGAGTTTCAAACGATACAACGCATCCATAATCATTTTGTCGGATTATACATCCATTCCTTATATATATATATATATATATATATATATATATATATATATATATATATATATATATAAGATGTACACTGATGACATAATCAGAAATTTTGCAATTGAAAAATTCCGGAAAAATTTGTATTCAATATATTTTGAGATATTGTACGTAAGTAATTTTGTTGAATGTTGTTATTTTGTTTTTGTTGAGTAAGGAATATTCCTGTGGGCTTTTATCATATAAGCATTTTCATGGGACTATGATATCCATTTGTAATTACTTTTCTTATTTCATGTTACCAACATTTTCATGAAATGAGTCAATCTTCCCGTTGTCCAATTGAAAATCACTTTCCTGACCGCAAAAGCAAAGGGCATGATTGACATTTTCAATAATTTTGCACTTGCTATTACTCATAAGTTGAGTTTGATCCGTAGCGGATGTCCAATACTTGTGACTTTGTATTATGCTGAATTAGTGAATGACTCATATAGTTAACATTTTTTGGCGTTCTTAGGGTTGGAGAATAAATGATATCAAACCAATGATATCAATTTACCTTCAGAAAGACTGCCTAGCGTCAGTCAGGCAAAGTGTGGAGCAAAGTATGCCTACTACGATATATATTTAGCTCGACATTCTACTTGGATTGGAGCATTTTACTGATATTTTCTCTTACTGTGCGTATATAATTGTATGAGTATATATATATATATATATATATATATATATATATATATATATAGATAGATAGATAGATAGATAGATAGATATGTGTGCTTGTGTGTGTGTGTGTGTGTGTGTGTGTGTGTGTGTGTGTGTGTTTGTGTTGCATGCACCTAACAAACACAATTGTACATATGTCTTCATACCTGAAGAGGATGTACCACTAAGAGTCCATCACATGTGTATGGCTTCCGGTACGATTGGTATTTCAGGGCAGGCACGCCAATGGTAGATAAGGACGAAACATGATCTTCCCTAAGACATAGCCTGTTATGAAGTCTTGATAGTTTGGTTATGCGAGGTTGATATCTTGCTCACTCATTTTTTCTCGTCTGCCACTGTCTCTCCCCCTCTCTTTTCCTATTTGTGAATAGAGATTAAATGGTTATGGTTGGTACGCTCAACTTACAACCTGTTGCTTGTTCGAAGCCTACTCTAGATGCAAGGTAAGTGAACTGCTCTTGCAGACCATTAGCTGTCATCGTCAGTTCAATCCTTACTATCTGTCTTATAAGTGTAGTCTTGTGCCAGATAAATCAAAGTAAGCTCTGGGCGTCTTTGTAAACTCACACACACACCTGAATGAAATTGTGCCACATGGCATCGCCATGGATTCAAATCTTCATTCATGCACTCCCTGAGAGATAATGTTTCAATTATTTAATAGTTTTACTTGATCTTATTATTCCTACTTTTTCGTCACAACACTTTGGTTTGAGATACTCTTCAACCGCAACAGAAAACCTTGAAATTTGTAAGATGAAACATTTTCACCGATATTATTTTGTAATAATTTTACTCCCTCTTATCATTGATTTATTTTGTCACAGTGCTTGGGGGATGTACTGATCAACTTCCGAAGCAAATGGCGCAAAATCTGGAATAAAGAAATAGCTTCCAACAAGACTTGAACTAGCATCTCCCACTTGATGAGCCCGTCTTTCATTTCATGCAGTCGTATTTGGAGAAGCTTTCCCCATCGTCACAGTGTACAGCAGATAAAATATGCTGTTTATTTATTTGCATACTTTTCATAATAGATTTGTGGTGGATGGATCTAAAGGTAGCTCTTTAACGATTGAAAAATTCACTGAATGGTATGGCATTTGAATCAACGCGTGACCTATTTCGACAACGTGATATTTTATTTGCACAGCTTGTTCGTGTCCCGGTCTTTTCCCTTAGATAGTTTTTTCGAAGTGGTACATAACAAGGCTTCCATCGACGCTCACTGACTAAAAATTGCATTGTATGAAACGTAAATGGAGAACACACATTCCGACAAGATTAGAATACAACAACGAAAGAAAGCTGTTATTGTATTCTGAACAGTGACCTCTAACGGCTATTGGAGAAACCAAGGTCTAAATTAATGTTTAGAGACTCAATTTCTATAGAATATTTATGAGAAGGGCACTGCTGTACAACTATAATTTACCAAATATCTGCCCGTCTGTCTGTATGACAGCGTAACTCGAGAAGTATATACCCAAGAAACTTTCTGTGTATACTTGTGGAACCCCAGGTATGTTTTAGCTGGTGTTGGAAAATTCTGTCTCGGGTCAGCTAGAGTAATCAACTCAGAGCTATTTTGCGACTAATTCACATCTTTGCTATGTTCTCTCACTAAAGCTAGCATTCATTTTTGACCACTGACAATCTTTTTGTCTCAGATTTTTAGTGCGGAGCAGACAGTGACAAATCTTGCTCAAACACATTTTAGCTAAAACTTCAGTGTTTAATCTTCAATTTTTCCAAAGATGTTTAGTACAAAATTAGAATAAAACTACTAAAATAAGGGGTGGGGGAGCAATAAAAAAAAAGCTCAAATCTTGCCAACGTATTCCGATTCAAATGCAATGGGCGCTAAAAAACAAACATCAGCAGCAGCTTTTATACAATTGCTAAAGAGAGGATACGATTTTTAGAATTAAATTGATGATCAAATCCTGTACCCAAGTCTCTCTCTTCCGATACTTTTGTAATGGTTGCTTTCTCAATGTGTATCCATAACTTATTTTTTACATTACTTTACTTTTAAACAATCTAAATTAGAAATTCCACGTAGACTCCCACAGATCAAACTTTTTAAAGATATTCCTTTATTATTTTACATCAATTTGATCCAACTAACAATTTTACATCACTGCAAACCTTTCAACTGAACATTTTAATTTATCTAGAAGATTATTAATGAGCATTGGGAACAATACTAGTCCCAATTCAGACCCCTTCGGTACACCAGACATAATTGGCATCGTTTCAGAGAAAAGTATCCTAGACTCTCCTCTTCGTAACTATCAAACAAACGTCTACAATGTTCATTTTATATTTCAAAATCCCAAGATTTTCCATTTTCACAAGTTATCTATAATGCTTACACACTATCTAAAGTTTCACTGAAATCTAAATATTAGGTATATGCACAGCCTCCTATAAAGTATATATATTATAACACCAATAGTTTTTAGCAAATTGGATTGTGTTGATTTACCAAACTCAAAACCATGCTGATAACACTATTATGTTGGTCACAAATTCAAGTACATGCTATCTGACAAACTCCTCGTAAATTTTATATAATAAGCATGTTCATAGCACGCTGAATGTATTGAACATATTTTTATGTAAAGCTACAACTATATCATTTTCCAAATTTCTGATATTTTACCTCCAATAATACATTGATTGAAAAATTTTATGAAATTTGAATTACTGCCAAGATAAGCAGTTTTAGGTGAATTACGTCAAGGCTGACTTCCTTGGATATATCTAATTAACTTAATTTACCACCTTCCAGTCGCAATAATTAATTTACCCGTTTCATTTGATGAATTTAATATTTTTTCGACGCAATCTTTCTACAAAAGGAAAATGAGAAAGATCAACTAATGTCTGAGCAGTTTCCTTTGATGAATATATCATCAATGAACTTATAGTTTTCTCCGTTTTGTTTTTTGACTCCAGATGGCGAAAAATTGATTTTCTCTCATTGAACTCCTTATTAAATCTTGTAAAACCTCCCTGGTTACACCCAGGACCGTTTACAGTCGACAGTAAGCCCAAGACAGGTATAAAAAGTTGCTCCCCTAAAAGTTTTTTTTTTCTTTTTTTTACAAGAGCCTTGGGCCGATTAAAAAAAATTAAAACTTTCCACCAACTTATATGTGTCCGATAATTACACACACACACTAAATTTTCAACAAGACGATGGAGCGCTGTAATGCATGATCACATGAGCAAAAATTTCCGAAATTCGGAATGGAAACTTTAAAAAAAAATTGCCATTTAATTCCTAAGGACTGAAAAATGTTACTAACATCCAATAAATAAGTGATTTTTGGCATTTCTCTCACCGTATTCTCCGCGTAACAGGTTTTGTGCATCGATTTTATCGATCTTGAACGTTCGATGCTTGCACCCCATCCCATTTTGATCCCTGAAAGTAAAAAAAAAAGGAAAATTCTCTCAGATTTGAACACCTAAAAGTGGGAAAAATCTTCTCCTTGAAAAGAGTAAAGGATAAAAAAATCCCCTCCTCAACTTTGACCCCTAAATGTAAAAAAGAGAATTTCCTTGGATTTCGACATCTGAAACTAAAAAAATATGACTCCCAATTTTAACCCCTTAAAGTGAAGAAAATCTTCCCTTCGATTTTGACCCTTAAAAGTGAAGAAAAATGCTTGAAGTTTGACCCCAGAAAATGGAGAAAATAGCTCTTAATTTACACCCCCTCCCCCGAAGTGAAAAAAATTCTCCTGATCTTACTCTCCTAAAGCAAAAAGAAAATCTGATCTCAAAAGTTGAAAAAAAAATCCTTCCCTTGATTTTGACACCTAAAAATGAAAAAATCCCCCCAATTTTGACCCCTAAAAGTTTTAAAAAAAAACACCCCCTTGATTTCGACCTCTAAAAATGAAGATGAACCCCTCGTACCAACTTAAACGCCTGGAAGTAAAAAGAAAATTCCCCATGAAGTGAAAAGTGAAAGTGAAAAAAATCCCTCGCCCAATGACCCGTAAAAGTAGGAAAAATTACCTCTAAATATGAACCCCTATGATTGACCCCCCCCGCCACAATCTTATCCCCTAAAAGTAATTGAAAAAGAAATTCCCCAGGATTTCGACACTTAAAACCTAAGAAAAATTTTCCCCTGATTCTAACCTCTAAAAGTGAAAAAAATATTTCCTCCTTGGTATCCATGTACAAACAATAGACATGAGGATATGATATATGTTCAAAATGATTTGCTTCTTTCTTAATGAAGAATGCATTTTTGTCTCCAAGCTCCAAAAAGGAGTAAGACAAGGTGATACCAGCTCACCCAAACTCTTTACAGCCTGCCTTGAGATGATCCTCCGAAACATGGACTGGGAAAATAAAGGAATCAAAAGAGACAGCGGATATCTGAACAACCTTAGATTTGCAGACGACATCGTCCTTTTCGTAGAGAACCTACACGACCCTTAACTGATGTTAGATGAACTAAACGAAGAAAGCAAAAATGTCAGCCTACACATGAACTTCAGTAAAACAAAAATCATGTGCAGCAATCATGTTGAGAATAAGAACATAACTATCAAGATAGAAGATGCAGAACTCAGCAAGGTAGACTACTACATCTACCTAGGACAACGAATCTCCATGAGATCCTCAAAAGAGGTGGAAATCAAGCGAAGAATCATTCTGGGGTGGCAAGCCTTCGGCAGAGCAAGCTCAACTTTCGAAAACCAGACGATCCCAATAATCCTGAAAAGAAGAGTATACAACCAATGCATTCTCCTAATAGTCACCTATGGAGCTGAAACATGGAACCTAACCAAGAGACAGACCTACAAACTGAGAAGCATGCAACGTGCGCATGAGAGAATCACGCTCAACCTTAAGTGGAGAGATTACAAGACAGCACAGATATCAGGAAGAAAACGGGAGTCAGAGACATCATAGAAACTATTAAAAAACTCAAACGGCAATGGGCTGGTCATGTTGCAAGAATGAAAGACAACCGATGGACATCACGTCTCACAACATGGATCCCCAAAGATCATATGAGAAACCGAGACCGACAAAACACAAGATGGAGAGATGAACTTGACAAATTCAGGATATACTGGCTCTGCGATGCCCATGATAGAGAATTGTGGCGAATCCTGGGGAAGGTCTATGTCCAACGACGGACGTTAAAAGACTGATGATGATGATGATGATGATGATGATGATGATTAAGTTGAGGAAAAATAATAGAAAATATTCTTAGTTACGTCGATTTTTCCACCTCCAAGGTAAAGAGAATAAAAAATATTCTTTTTTTTTCCATCATAGAAAAGTATTTTCACCATTGATGAATAATCATATGAATAGAGTCCACCCAATTTGAAATTCCCTCAAAACATGGGAGGGGTTCAAAAACCTATTTATCAAAAAAGACTTTCCGGGGATCGAATCCGTACCCTGAAAATGTTATTGGTTTGTATCAAGTAGTTTTTGTGGTGGCAATTATCTACCGACAGACAGGTAGACTTTCAGCGAATTATGTTAAGGTGATTAAGAAAGAGAGTGAATAAAAAAAATAATAAAAATTATGTTATGATGTCATGTCGTGTCAACTAACGTTTGCGAATTCTCGGTATTTTTTTGTAAAAATTGAATTTATTTTATGAAAAATATCATTTTTCTCCTCTATTCAGGGTTGAGCACCCTTCAAGTGAGGTAATTCATCCATCGTAAGCTTATGCAATGCTCTTCTATAGGAATAGAACACTTTGGTGGATGAGGAATTTCTGTGTAAATAAATACATTGCTTAAATTCAGCCTTACTGACCGTCCCATTCTGTAGTCCGGGGGTAGGATATCGGCCCCTGGGTCTAAAGTGAAGGTCTCAGTTCTGCCTCGCGGTAATGGAAAGTCTATAGCCACACTGAAGAGATGTAATACATCGAAACAGCTGTCTGTGGATGACACAATATATATATATATATATATATATATATATATATATATATATATATATATATATATGATGTATTTTTTTCAGTAAAAAAACATCTTGCTACTAGGGGTATCATTAAAATAGTTGGTGTAATAATAGAACCATTAAACGATGTCAAGAGATTAGGATTTCAAAAAGACAGTAGATATTCGTCAGACCATGTTATTCATAAGTATAAATGAATCACAATTTTCATTAGTGATTCTGTGTTCAAATGGTCTTGGGCGTTCTACTAGCAATCAATGGATTTTGGAATCAAATCCCATGCGAGCAAAACATTATTTTTTTTTTTGTTTTTCCTCACTTTCGAAGTCAGTGGCGGATAATCCATGAGGCTAACTTACTATTGAGTTTTGACTTAATTTTCGTATGTAACGATGACGGATGGCAATGGCCAGAAGAAAAGAGAATGACGTCATGCATGAATAACAGTGACAAAAACTGATGTCAGATCCTCTTCCTCTTCTAAAACCTAACTCAAGTCGACTTGTTCTGCAAAAGTTATCAAATCTCATTTCCAGGAACAATTAATAAAGGACTTGAAATGAAACACGTAGTTTTGGAAATAATTATTGTATGAAGAAATTCTGTTTTGTTTACATCTTAGATTTTTAATAAAGCAAGAGTGTTTGATCTTGGCGCAGCCAAGTTTGTTTTGGATTTGTTATCATTTTTGTAGCGTGATTCTTTTGGTCATCTTTTTCATAAACTATATGTTATTGCAAATTTTCTTTCATCTCGAGTATCAGATTCTTAGTTTTTTTTAGTTATACCTTGAATGCCTCTTTCACTTTCCACTTCAACCCAAAATCTGGCCAGTTTGAAAAAATATAAATTTAATTAGTTTATTAGATTATTCGTATCAACCTCTCGCTTGCTTTAGCGTGATTAAAGGTAGATTTGCAGAGTCACACAGGGATTTTTTTAGTTGCACATACTCACACGATGTTCTTTTAGCGGCTTTAACAACACTCAAATAATCGTTCAATGTAAATAATCCAAAGAGAATGAAGATAAAGGCACTACTTGTGCGTAAGGAGATGACAAAGTCTTTTGGTCTTGCAGTTGACTTATAACGGCTACTGATGAATATTAAGCTGAGCCATAGCGAAACATTTCATGAGAGCTATGTTGAGCAAAGCAATCGCGCCCATTGCGAAATTTGATGAGATTTCCGGCCATTGAAGAATCTTTGGATCTCCGCGAAGAATGAAAATATTTTTTCTATCATTAAGCTCCTTATTCTATCTTACTGAATACACCAGGAGAAAGAACGATGTGACGATCAAACATCATAAAATGATTTAGCAAGTCCATATCAACGAGTGTCAATCAAAAGGCAGCTTGGCCTTCACTGTGAAGAATCACACCAAGGTTCTCAAATTAGCCATTTCCGGCTAGATCTGGCTGATTTTTTTCCAATCCAAGATAGCCAAAAATCTGGCCAATTTAAAATATGAAAAAAATACATAAGTTTTTAAAATCATTCGCTTCAATATTCCGATCGCTCAAGAGTGATTAAAGTAGTTGCGCATAGATACGTAACATTTCTTTTGGTTTAGTAGAGTTACACTATGATCTTTTAGCGCGAGCGGCCTTTACAACGCTTAATACACTCACTCATTGTAAAGAATCCAAAAAGAATGAAAATGAAGATACAGCGTGTACAATCATTAGGTAAGCAACACAGGTCGAAATAAACTACTACGAACGCCATAACATCTTGTATGTTTTCATTTTACACCAGTGTTTACTCGTATAATGCGACTTCCACTTTTGTAGCTGAAAATCAGTGATATATAAATATGTAATAATTTTGATACGTGACTAAATGCGGTAATAGTATACGAATGTCTTAAATCAAGCATTGTCAATTATTACGCAATTTTTTTTCCAGTGACAAAAGAATGTATGCAATTTCTTCATAGAGGATGAATACTTTTTCAATAAAAAGTTAGTGAGCTATCAACAGAATTTGAAATATTTTGTGTGAACAACATATTCTTTAGTGCACTGGTTGCAAAATGTGTTCGCGTGTGTGCACAGCTTGGAGGGAACTATGCTCGTGATATATCTCGGGTAACATTGACAGCAAGTATAAAAGAATGATGTCAGGAAATTCAAATGTTCAAAGTTATTAATACTTGAATTTTGAAATTTTTGCATACAAGCGTAAATTGTAGAGTCATGGGAAGCGTCTTTATCTTGCAAACTATTGCCATTCGATTCTCACTGGGTTCACCTTTAATCTGGCTTTGTACTAAGATTGGCTTCGTCCTAGAGCAGAGGTTCTCTAACTGTGTACTGCAACCACCAGCGTTGCGGGCATTTTTCCAAAGTAGTCAGTTAATCTTGACCTAGGCACAAAATCTCAAATGGCACCCTACAATCTTGGGCAATAAAAAACAGATTTTTGCTTGTTCAAATACTTATGAGCAGTACTTTTTATATAAACGATAATTTATCTGTTTCAAGTAAATGCGTGACAACCAAACACTTAGATTACACAATCAGAGTAGAGATAAAGTTTAAATGATATCTGTCATCTTGCGATTTAAAAAAATATTTCTCGGAATTTACCTTTGCACATCTTTAAATGTCACAAGATAATCATTGCTGTTTTTTTAAAATTTATCTCAATGATATTTATCGTTCAATATATACATGTCTTAAGACTAATGTACGCAAAGAGTAAAGAATCTGACACCCTTTCAATTCCAGAGTAAGCAATAAACATACACATTTACATTATGATGAATCAAAATGTCCTTACCGATTCAACCGCAGAGACAAAAACTAGAAAGCACTGAAAAAGCGCATACCCCTGAAGATCACAGTCACTAAAACCCGAATGATAGTTAGTTCAAAAATAGTTACATTAGCATATACATAAGGTTTCCAGGATTCAAACCAGGTTCACTGCGGCAACTAAGCGGGTCCTGTCCTTTGTAGACGATCACAGGGTATACCCCAGACTACATTTTTTTAATAGAAAGTAAATTTTTTCTCAACCAAACATAGCAGCCATTTATTATTTCAAGTGGAACATTACATAACCCAAACGGTTATTATCAGGTATTAATGTGATCAAACTCTACAGAGTTGAAACTCTGATGTCAAAAATATTTTCGGTAAGAGTGAACTCATTTTTGAACAGCAACATATTCATATTTTGGGCATCAGAGTTTCAATGCTGTAGAGTTTGGTCATGAATAACACTTGATAATATCCGTTTTAATTGTATAATGTTCACTAGAAATAATGAAACCAAGCTATGTTTGGTTTAGAAGAAAATGAGCTTTCCATAAGAATGTGGTAGGGTGTACTCATTCATGTGCGATACTGTATGTGGCACATAGCCACAAGTGGAGGGCACCCAGTGACAATCGAACTCGCTACAGAAGTAATGGTCTACTGGAATAGCTTTCTAAGCATTATAACATGAACAGGCATCAAGTAAAGTCTAGCACAAGGACATAACAGTAGAACAATTAATGATGACCGAATTCACTACACTAGTGGATTTCCCTACGAAACAAGCTCGTTGACCGTCGCGCTCCGGTAGGCGACTATACATTGTTTATGTATTTTCTCAGCTTGGTTTAGTCCTCGGCGAATTAGTCAGTGATATCATATCTACAGATAAAAATCACGTAAATAAATACATACACGGACATTTGTATTTATATTTGTATCCTTATGTATGCGTGTTTGTATATGTTGAAAGAACAAACAATTAGTATAGATGAATTGAGGTAAATAAATTCACCTCGAACAGTGTAGGGCATCCGGTGGTGTTCAAACTCACGAACGTGTCAATGGTCTACGAGACAGACAGATTTGAGTAGGTTTCTCCGACTTATCAAGGGAGATTACTCTATGACTAGTATTCAATTGTTGTCTTCCAAATAATTCTTTCTTTTTCTTTTTTTTTATTTGCAAATGCCAGAAAATCCTGGTTCATTCTGGTTGAACATGAAGTAGAAAATGCAGAGAAACGTGTTTTTGATATCTATTAAGCAAAATGCAATCGCATATTTTTTATGGCTAATTAAGCAAGTAATACAATATTAATTAACGTTTTTGCCGCGAAATTCTGCTAAAATATATCTTTTTAAATCACTGCTGTATAGCTACAGTAAGTAATCTTGTAGATTTAAAAAGCTCAAAATATATCTCACTAAACTAAATTGTGCATCTTTTTAAGGTCTCTTTAGCCACAGATAGCAAATTGATGCTGTGATCCTAACATAAGGAAGTAATGTGTACAAGAATACGTCTTAGTGGGAGATGAACAATCATTGTCGTATTTAATTGCGTATAACACGTGAAATTTAACAATGAAAATAAGGGTAAAAAAATTTTGTTGTATTCTGGTAACAAACCTACAAACAGAGAATTTTAGTCTTTATCATTAGAAAGATATGTAATCGATTCAAATATTTTGACTGCAGACTACCCGAACCTAAAAAAGAAAGGCCCTTCACACGAAATAGGATAGAAACGAAATCTGAACGAATGGCCCGGATGTGGGAATTATCATCCGAGCTTGTTACAGATAATGTGAAAGCAATTTAATTACTCCATGTACGCACGAGGAAGCCGATAGCTGAATGTCACCCATGGAGCAAGAAATGACAATCAGGAAAGAATGATTCAAACTGTAGATCCAGATGTAATGTTGCTAGCTATTGCAATTGCTAAAGCTTATACAACCAGAAGATGAACGAGGGCATTTGGAAATGGAAAGAACGTTCGATACCTTGCAGCTCACGAAATTGCTGTAAGGCTAGTGCCTGAGAATGGACCTGTAATTCTACTGTTCCACGCATTGACGGTCTGTGACCCTGTCTCAAACTTAGTTGGTTACGAGAAAGGGACTGCCTGGGCTGTATGAACTGTCTATCCAAAGCTTGCACACACTCTGTTGAAATTCTGCCTGACATATCAGGGGGTCACAATCAGAATGTTTATTATCTTGCTCTATGCTCGTACCAGCACAAGAGGAAGCTTTTTTCTGGAGAGGCACATTGTCCAATCAATACCGGAAAAAAAAATAAGAAGCTGACTGGAGAGGAACATGTTAAGAAAGCAATGTACTGAGGAGATTATGCGCGGGGGTCAGATGCTAAATTCACCGTGTAGATAGGCTTGGTCTCAAAGACAACCGATCCTTCCTTCGGTCAGTCCAGTAATGAATTGTGTCCTGCAAATATAAGAAGGGTTATGCAGTGCAAAAAGTTGCCTTAGACAGCAATAGTGTTTGTTACTGTGAAGGGAACTGCTGTATAAACTTCCTCCTTATAGATCCTAGCTTTCGGGTGGTATTGTAATCACTTTTTTCCAATCTTGAATTATGAGATAGAATTACCCAGAAGTTCAAAATTCGGATTCTGTATCATAAAGAATTTATGATTTGACACAGAGATCAATCATATCAGATTAGTCTGTGCTTTATTGTAACAATAATTCTCATATCAGCTATGGCCTCCGAATTTTCATGTTTGCTTGTATTATCCAAATAGCAATTCCCAAGATCTATGGTAATTGAAAATCCATGATGGCTCAATAACCAAATGTTCTTTGGAATGCCTTTGGCTATAATTGTACCAAATTTTATGCTTTTATCACAAAATGCACAATCATTTGGCTAAGCTAGCCCATTATAACAGATAATAAATTACTATAACAAAATTGGATAGCAATAACATATGCATGAGTAACGTGGAGTTATCTTGTTTATCAACATCCATAAAATTTCCACGGGTCCACCTGGTATCAATAGATAACGATCAATAAAAACCGTCATGTGACCAACAACTTTTGGCAGTATGCCAATTAATTTTTCTTACCTTTAGTTGAGCGGTGATCACTAAAAAACAAGAATGAACACACTAGGCACGAACTAATATCTATCATAAACTTATATTGAAAATTGAACCTCCACTAAAAACCTATTTTGGTGGGGAATTAAGAAAAAAAACCGAACAAACACACGTTTTCTTATAATGAAGAGTAAAAGTTAGAATTTTAGCCCCCACCCCAGCTTTATGATTGTGATGAATTAGCCAGCCAGACCATTCAAAATCCAAAGAAACCAATTGACTTGAGGTTCTAAAAATGAGGATCAACTGTTCATAAAACAGGTCTATTATTCACTCAATAGAAAACTTCAAGTGGGGGTGATCAATTAGAAAATTGTTGAGAAGGAACTGATCCATAAATAAGTGACTCCTCTTGTCTTTTGTGATCACTAAAAAAGTTCAAATTTAAAAACAAAATAAATGTGAACATGGCCGAACACACATACATTAAGTTACCAATTTAGCATAAACTTATATTGTGAACTGAACCCCTACTAGATACCTTTGGGGGAGGAGGATGAAAAAACTTTTTTTCCAGACATAATGAGTAATTGTTTACATTTTCAACCCTCTACCTCCATTGGTACAGCCTGCAAGCATGATACATAAATAGCCAGACTCACTTGAGACTGAAGAAACCCATGTTGATGCAGACAGTTTTGGTCTTGGGAAGGCCTGATTGAACAGTGGCCAAAACATGGTTAGAAAGAATGGTCATGCGGTCAGTGACATATGTAAACATCTATAAAAATTCAAGAAAAAAAAATAAAGTTTCTCACCCATTCCAAACAGTAGGGTACATAATATTATTTTGGTTTTTATCACAACTCTCTAGTCGTCACTCAATGTCTGCATAGATCAGAAATAAAATGAAAACTCCCAAGAGAAGTTCGAATATGCATTTTTTCTTCAAGAATCTTGCCTCACAAGACTAAGTGCATTAAGGTTTAGGCCACGAATAACTCCGGCTACAGAA
The DNA here is from genome assembly GCA_963457665.1 of Thysanoteuthis rhombus. Lineage (NCBI taxonomy): Eukaryota > Metazoa > Mollusca > Cephalopoda > Oegopsida > Thysanoteuthidae > Thysanoteuthis > Thysanoteuthis major. Next base: position 26,639,173 of record OY735229.1, on the reverse strand, counting down.
TGATATAGCTTTCATGCTTTATTTTCCTTGAACATCTGATTTGCTGATACATCTGTTTTCAGCGATTACATGCACAAGTAATGGTATTATGATATATGTAATATTATTGTGAATTTATAATTAAACTAGTTTACCCATGCTGTCAAAAAATGACAACAAATAAACTTGCAATTGCATTGTACTTGAAAAATATCAAAAACATTGTTGCATTGCATTTTCTTGTTTATTTCAAGCAGAATGGAAGTGGAATTTTTAAGCATGTGCAAATAAAAATTCTCTATAATTGGCATTTATAGACAGAAAATATAGACCATCAAATGGTCTATTATATAAGTAGATGAAGCAGGAGATGTGCCTTTGGGAAAAATATGAATTCACTTCTCACCATTGGGTAAATAATAGCATCAAAGTTAAATAAAAGAACTTTAAATTTATATATAAAATGCAATTGATACAAACAATAATTGGATCTCCATGGATCATTTTAGAAATTGAGACAAAGTCAATGTCTCATGTATCATAAGAGACAATCATTTGCACAAATTTCTTTCATTTCATATTCTTTTTTATCGCAACTCTCAAATTGTTATCACACTATCTTTAGTAAGCAATGCAAATAGGAAATAATGAATAAGCTTCAGGTGAGATTTGAACATGCTTCTCTTTCCTAATGGAACCATAGAATGACAATCTGTGAGTTGCAATAAAAAGCAATATAAATAGGATGAAAGAAAGACGATGCAAAAATTGATGATAATCAACAATCATTCATCTAATAATGAATTATAAAAAATAAAAAGACAACAACAGAAAACAAACCTACCAGTGTATAAAACAAAGATGGTGGTCAATCAGGCTTTGGTGGAAGATGAAGAATGAGAGCTGTACATTTAATTTTGAGCTTTGCAACTGATATTCTTCATGGTCTAATAAGGCAGGAGCCAGGGAAACCAGGCAAGTTTGAATCTCACTTATTCTTTATTTATTAACTAACCACCGCAGACTGATGGTTTGTAAGTTTCACTAAAAAAAAAAATTTTTTTTAAATAAAAAAAAAATCGACAGAAATCAGTAGTGCATATTTTGTGAAAGTGTATAATCATGATCTTTATAAAAGTGTCATGGGGTTTGTCTTGGGCAACCTAGTCTCATCATAAAAATCCATTGGTCAAACTTGAAGGCAATTTTGAACACAGGCCCCCACCATTCATGATCCTAATGTGGAAATCCCTTCCAAACATCTTGTCTTGTGATGTCAAGCCACTCATTCGTTCATAAAAGTATTTTAGGAATTCAATGCAAAGAAAACGAACACCATTCTTATTCTTATTGTAATGCAGATTCTAAATGGTGTTTTTCATGTCTACCAGGGTTTTCTTTTTTCAATGGAAAGAGAAGCAAACTGTGAAACCTTGAATCAAGCATTTAATAATGGACTGCTGAGGAGAAATTGAGATATCAATATTTATTGAGTTGAAAAAATAATACTATCTGACAGCTGGTAGTGAAGGAGTGGATGGGGTTAATAGTCCTAATACATAATGGAATTGACAAGAACTAACTTCTTTTCTCTTATATATGCCTGAACAAGACAACTAAGGTAAAACCCTCAGGTAGATTCGATATTGTTCCTCTTCAATTTAAATCCCTTGTTTTCACTTCATTTCTCTCTGGATGAACAGAAAGGAAATCAATAGCACATATCACCAACAAATCAAACTCTTAGTGTCTTTTGTATCCACATATCAGTCCCTCTAAAATACTGGAAGCAGCAAGAACATAATCTAAAAAAGCTTTTATAGGAGTTCCTGGTGATTAATAAAAGAATTTTGAGTTAAGGCTATACTTTGCACGGTTTCTCAACCTTTTTTCCTCACGATTGCCTACTAATATTTTTTTTAAAGCAGTCATGTCCCCTCCACCCCATCCTTGAGAAAACTTATATGACATACTTACGCGGTTTGTTCAACTGGACTCTTTTGCTCGATGCCTAATTCTCAATATTTGGATTGAATTGGTGAGTTTTTGCCTAATGTTTTTTTCCATAAATCAGTTCGACTTTTTCTTTTTTTACAAAAATCATTTGACAGTACTAAAACCATATTCAACCAAAAGTGAAGTTGGAAATCACATAGTACTTCAGCCATTTCAAATCAAGAGATGTTTAGTAGTATTAATTCAGCCATCCTAACTCTCTTAAATTTGTATTTGCATTCTCCGTTGCATTTTGGTTCAATAATTCTTTTTTTGATATTTTCACTGACAGATTCTACATTACTGTCAAGAAATTATATGTGACAATTTGTCGACACCTTCAATTCAATTTTTTCTCGGAGGGTTTGTCTTTATCAATTAGTTCAGAGTTAGATTCATTCATTGATTAGTGCAATTGTTACCTGTAACAAATGATTCTTTGTTTCACTTCTTGCTGCTCCTGTCTTATATTCCAATCCTCTCTATGTAATGTTACCTAGTGTTAGCATTTCCCGCATGAGGCTGAAGTCAGCTCAGAGAAAATATCAACTGATACAAGAAAATGGTTGCAAAACTATATATTTTCATCAGTGATTCATGTTTTCCCGGGAAGCATCCCTTTTAAATCATGCAAGAACTCTCTAACCTTCCTTCAAAACAAAAATAAAACAACAAATTGATAAAACAAATAATCAACCCTTTTGAGATTCCTTGGACATATATATCTCAAGGTTTCTATGACTGCAGGGATATATATGTCTTACCAATCTCTTTTAGAAGTCTACTTGGACATTTTAATTTAAGTACCCAAATAGATTAGTCTTGAAAGGGTTAAAAAACAAATCTGTGTTTAATCATTGACAAAATAATCCAGATTATACCAACTTTTGATTGGAAAATCAAAGGAATGAGTTTCTTGTATTGGTCTCTGTTTTTGCTTTGCACCACCAGAGAAAGACACCAATAGCTGTAGAATGAATTAGACGAAACATTGAGTCAACATCGAAGATGGGTAGAAGAGATAGGATTGTCTGAACAAAAGTTGCGGTGTTAATGACTCTCCTCAAAGTTATAGATAATAAATCCAGATTAGGCAAACATGCAAGTTAGTCATAAAAAAATAAGACAGGATCTGTGTAAAGTTACTTTATTCTTAAGTTGATGATCAGAATCACAGCACACGTCTCAGAATCCAATCAATTTGTACGAAAGAAGGCACTTGATTGCGTGTCTTCAATCAACAGCAAGTCGGTAAAAAACACGCAAGGTGACGTTCCTGTGTCTACAAGTAGCGCTAATCTAAGAGTAATTCGTTACCATAAACACGTCAACACATCAGTGCTTTTGTGTGTGTGTGTGTGTGTGCATATATGTTCTTGTATGTTGGGGGGAGGAGAATGAATTTAAAGTCCTTTCAGTTCCAGGTTAGACAATAAGCACATAAAGTGACTCCAATTCTTTTTTTCCCTCAATCTAACTACAAATCCTAGTATTAATATAAGTGGATATAACCTCTGCACATTTAAGATATTTATCACTAACTAATTTCGTGCAATTAATGTGTTTCAATATAGAACTTTTCAGGCTTTTTTTTTTTTATAAGGCAGATATCTTTTTTGCTTTTGTTTTAAGAAAAGGACGAATTGTTGGCTGTCAGCACCGATACTCAAAATAAAAGTCATATGGCCACACGCCTTCTTGATAAGCGAATGTCAGACAACACAACACACAAACAGGCGTTGCTACATTTGTAACATTTTGATGACGCTCGCTATGTTCTATTTATGCCAAGATGTTAACTTTAAAACGATTAGTTTCCTTGAAATGGCGTGATACCAGTAATGGTCGATGTTGAGAAATTTATCACAAAAAATTAGGTGACAACAAATTTTTTTTTCAGATTATCTGGGTCCTTTCAACAGTGGGCAATTTATAGCCAAGAGATGGATAAAACAAATATCGGTTTTCTTTTTAAATAATGAAGTCTGAAAAGGTAACAATTTAGAAAAACCACCAAAAAAATGGACGGTTCATTTCTTAGAAATTAACAATAAAAAATATAATGCCAAATACCTCAACAGTTTCATGATGTTTGTATTAACTCCTATCAATTGTCATTTTGTTGATGTTAGTTATAAAGATGGCATATGGGAGATCTCAGAGGGAGCAAAGAGCTTTGAAAAAAAATCTGGCAGAGGAGGAATTTCTCTTCTACACAAATTCTAACGCTCAGGAGAAACCAGGATCAAACGATTGCAGTATCTTTTATAATACCTGATATTAGAATATGATAATGGAGATGAGGAAGTGATCAAGGTGGTTGGTGATGGTGGTGGTAACAATAACTATTATAACAATAACAACAACCACAACAATAATATTTCATTACACAATTGCATATAATGCAAAAAACCTGCTCAAAAAATCTCAGTAAACAAAATCATGATCAATCATCTAAATCTGCCTGCAAGTTCAAAAACGCTCCAGCATTTCTGAATAAAAAGGTTCGTTAATGCAAGGCGTATGTGAGACAACAACAATTCTATAAAGAAGTAAAACTAAAGTATCATCATTCAATTTGGTGCAAACGTTGTTGCTTCCACTCCTACAACCCAAAAGGGCTGTCTACTTTTAAGAAAACAAACGTATGTATAGTTGGAAACGTCTATATTGAAACACATTCAAAAAGAAAATCAAATTTAATCAAGCTCTGGCTCTCATTTGCAATCCGAAACCAATCATTAGGAGGGTTCTAATAGTTATTCCCTGCCCTAAGAACTAACATCTAAAGCTTGCTGGCTGCATTTTCACAACTCTTTTAGCAGTCTACCAGCACTATACATATTTTCCTGAATACTACATCTAAAGATCATCTAAGTATTCTACCCCTTTTATCTTTTCTTTTTCTTTTCGTGACATGAACATTTGAATAATTCATACGAAAAAGGGCAGGATCAGATGTGACACCTGTAAGATGCCGAATCTGGAACATTCTGCGTAGATTCTTGGCTGAAATGAAGATAACATGCTTTGCAGATGATATCAGTTTCTGGCTCAACAATGTTACCTGATTAGTGTGACTTGTTAAGTTCGGTCTATTAGGAAATTAAATCAGGGAAAGCCTAAATATTAAGCTTTCATCAAGAGATTATGCTAGCTGTCTCTGTTTCACGTAATTTACGATCAATCTCACGGTAAAGTTCTTGTGAGATCTCACCTGTTAACAGTTTGTAAAGAAAAGAAGTGTTTGTTTTTTGACCACTGTTCCAGTTTTTACTACTACCTGCTGAAGAGCTTTGTCCAGCATTGTCCCCGTTGATCGGGATCATTCCGCGTAAGTATTTTTCCAATTCTGAAACGTCTTCTCTTTCGTTGCGAAGCGCCTGGCTCGGTAAGGGTGTCTTGAAAATGTGTTTTTTGGGGTCAGTTGTCGAAATCTGTGATGCAGTTTCTTTTGTAGTGTGTATGCTTCCAAAATATCTGCTATCAGTTTTTCGATGGATGGAGGCAGACTGGACGAAGGTTGGCTGACGCTGATTTGAAGTAGAATTAGAAGAGGTAGATGACAATGGGTGTGACAAATGGCCAGTAAGTACTTTTCGGAGGCAACTGCCTTTTGAGATGACACCAGGAGTTTCAGGAGTTGCAAACACATCTTTTTTTTTTGAGCTTCTTGGAGCTTTAATCTGGTTATAGTCCGAGTGACGTTGGGTAACCACGGACGGATCAGAATGCGACTGTAATCTTACACGGCTGTTGGTACGACTCTCTTTGTCCTTATCGTGGGAATAAGCCTGGAGCTTCTTTGAGAGGCTTCCAGATTTGCTGCCTGATTTTACGAAAAGTTTCGGTGCATGGTAAGAATGTTCAGTAGAAAACCTGCTCTCCGGCTCACGAAAACAATCAATTTGTTTTCGGCATGTGAGTAAGATATTTCGCGAATAGCTACTGGAGGAGGAAGAATCAGAGGAGGAAGAAGATGCTAGAGTAGGGGATGTTGCTGAGAATGTTGAGGAAGAAGATGATGAGGATACTGATTCCGATGCCTTTGGACTTTCACTAACCATGGGAATTGGGTAGTCCATGCCATCAAAGTAATTTGTTGATTCAAACATATCTGCTGAAGAACTTCCAAAAAAAGATTGTTCTGTAGAAGACTTGTAACCATGCTCAAAATTGCCGGAACCGGAACTAGGCTCGGGAATGTCACTGCTCTCTGCAATATCTTTAGAAGATGATACAAAATCATCAAAAAGTGGTTTTAGTTTATTATCGAATAAATTTGGAGTTTCCCTATAACTAGATGTGCATATACTGGTATTTGGATCACCGGAAAATAAATCACCATTCATAAGATCAGAGCTAAAGAAGGTATCAATGTCAAATGAAGCAATCTCCTCTGATGGTGGGATCTCAGATTGCAAATAATTTGAAATATCAGATTGCAGATCCCCAGAGTTGCTCATCAGCTGATTTATCAGACTTTCAATTCGTGTGTTATCATCACTCTCAAAATCATTCAGTGAACCTTCACTGAAAGCAGAATCTGGTGATGAAACTTCAAAATGGCTTTTATCAAACGACGAAGGCATTTTTGAAATATCCAGTGATCCGGAAAGTGAACTCTCATCAGCTACTTGATAACAGGGATCTGTGAGAGTGATCTTAGAGTCAACAGATGTTGAAAGTATAGACTCAATGCCTCTGTCTTCAGAAATAGAGTCTTGGATGAGTGAGATGTCTGAAATAAAACTGTCTGCATCAGAGCTGGAAGAACGCCCATTTTGCTCCATGAAGTCATTTGGAAATATTACATTCTGTTTGAAGTTTTCGCTGAAGTAATTATGTTCTCTGGTCAGATTACGAGTAATGCTACAATCAGTGATTGAACCCATACAGTCGGCAGTGCGCAAGTTGTGGGATTCCTGCATGATGTCCATCAGAGTGTCATGGTTACAGGTGGTCACAAAATGTTTGAGTGACCAAAAATGTGTCATAAATGGGAGAAAAAAAAAATTGGTGTGGAGATAGGAGTCTGGTCAGTACAAGCTGCTGTTCAGCATGACAAAGTCTGCTTAGAAGGATTAAACCCAGAAATACAAAGTTCTTTAAAAACGGCTTTGGAATGATTGTCCGAATTGGTAGTTGTTTTTTTTAATTAATGGTTAATTGCTATAAATTCGCAAATTTCAAAGAATGAAGATTTCAAATATTGGTCAGCTCAGAGAATATCCATACAAGATGAATGAAAACAACTTCAACAACAAAAACAGCCAATGTGGAAGGCAAATCTGGAAAGAAATAAAAAAGAAATGTCTGATTAATATATAACTATTATGAATTATATGTATAGTAATCATATGCAAGCAAAATAACATGTACAAAAATCATGACAATCCCAAATGATATGGTAATATATTTTTTTTTTCTTTTTAAAAATTAAGAGAAAAAATATTAAAACAAAAATTAAAAGTGAAAAATAAATATTAGTATATTTCATGGCATATATGATCACTCTAGTCTTATTTCAGCTGACTTCTGGGTAGCGCCTCATATTTGCAACCATTAAAGTGAATGAAAGTTTTGACTTGTTTAATAAAGCCTACAGGTGACAACATGGTTTGCACAAACAACTGGTGATTTATAGATATTCATTTACTAAACTTAATTTAGTGTAGCAAAAAGTCATGAGTGTGGGGTACCTGGTGAGGACAGAATTTACAATACACAAACAATGGTGTAAAAGAGCAGTATATCTCAATTAAGAATAAAAGTTATTATTCGAAAAAAGAATCTACCTCAGTCCAGCTACTGCATGGAACGTTGTTGATTGAAGAACAAAATCCATTGTCACAATGCAATTAAGAGATAGATTGCTTTAGTTACCCAAAAGAATAGAGCAGACTTAGTAAACGCAATTTTGAAAATTTTTGTTCAGCTCGTATGGTACCACTTCATCCAGCTGTTTTGCTTTTCCAATTTAGAGCAAATGTCGAACAACTGTTGTTTTGTGTGGGTCTGTCTAAATAATTGCCCCCAATAGGAGATTGTTAATCACAGAAAGACATCCATGACTCTCCTAACCTTCAAGGCTATTGTCTCTATCCTGAAATTTTTAGAATCAATGTTGAGCTGTACATTCATTGACAGTTCTCAGGCCAAATACTTGGTTGATATTGCAAGCAGTCTCTGCTGCTCTATGCCCCATTTTGAACTCATCTTTGATTTGACAGCCTCAAAGAAACCAGAAGAAAAATCGCAAGAAAACATTCAGCTTAAAATAAATAGAGTTCACGCTTTAGAATAGTATATTCCATGGATATACTTAAAGAATACTTTATTCTGAAATGAGCATCAAAGATTAAGATAACAAAGATGCATTATTATTGCATCAACCTGACGGAATAAATGAGGTTTATTCTTTCAATAATCAAAAAGTAAATTATTAGTAGTGCATATTTATTAAAAAAAAAAATCTTTGATGTTTTTATTTTCATTTTGCTATAAAAACAAGCCTGAAAGTCAGACCATTGATGCACCAATTTGATCTTTAGAGCCTTTTGAAAAAAAACTTTTCTTTTGGGGCCCATTCCTTTCAAGGCTCTCGTCTCTAAAAGCTCTTTCCTCCGAGAGCATCTTCATTTAAGAGCCCCTTACTTTAAAATTTTGTTTCGTTATGTCAGGGAGTGAGTAATGTCAATCTGTACGGACAATGCTCACTTATGAAAAAATTAAAATGAAGGTAAATAATTGTCAAAATGAATCCATGTATATAATAATTGCCAATGTGCTGATATCTTCCGTCACGCTGATATCGTAGTAAAATGAAAATACATTCATACAACCGACAAGTGTTTGTCTTCTGACCTAGTAAAATAGGATTCCATGTAATAAAATGTCACTTAAGCAACATCAGATGAGAGTATATAGAAAGAATATGACGGAAAGCTTCATAGACATAGTGAGAGATGTTTGCTAAGTAGATTTGTCAGATTGTTGGTCAGTCAGTCAATGACAGTTATCGCTGTTATAGATTGTGCACGTCTAAATACTCAAGTGACAGAAGGCATAATACAGTTTCACTCAATTGTTGTACACTCTTCTGTACTTAAGCTCAATTGTCTTCCGCTCATTTGCCACCACTATTTTGTCTCATGCTTTGTTGCCAACGGATTTTTAAAGGTAGATTGACGCTTCCCACTATTGTGATGGCAATCTTGCTCTTACAATTTGGCCTTCTTCTTAGCAAATATTCACTCAAAAAATTTCTAAAGCCACATCTTTGCCATCAGTATTGTAGTAGAAGATAGATGTCTTAGGAAAAAAAAAAGGATACTAACAAAATAGAAAAGCTGATCACACAAAAGGGAAAATTTATTGTCTAAGTTTGGGAAGAGTCATTAAAATTCTAATTTTGTTTGGACAACGGAACTCCATGTTGATACCACAATATTTCAGCCAATCCATTCCACAACCTTCTTCAGGTGTATAATTTGTAAGGAAATTCCATATAAGAAGAGGGAAGAGAACCCCTTATTCCTTACATATTAGGCACCCAAAAATGCAGTAGAATGAATCAGCAAAAACGTTGTGGTAACACAAGAGTTCAAGTATCAAAAGGAAAATATATAGAATCTCATATAGGTAATATTTTTAGCTACCTGTGCCTTTTCAATCAACCGAGGAAAATGTGTTGTCAGATAATAATACCTACTTGTTGAAAATAGTACACTGTTCAGAAATATATTTGGGTAAACATAGATATTGTATGTTGGTGAAAATGGATCTAACTAAAAGTGGCAAGTGGAGAAGCCAGAGGTTTGTTCAATTCCTATAGGTCAGATGATGATGATTATTCACAACGTAAACAACTCACATTTTAATAAGCAGTGAATGCAATGTAACCTGAGTCATGAAGAACAATGAGCAGGAAAAAAAAACAAAACAAATTCCTTTGTTCATAGCCAAAAACTTTGAATAACTTCAGTTCCATTGACTAGAAATTACAAACGGTTATACAAATGGTTCACTCTGGTCATTTGATATCTACTAAGCTTACCAGAGTGAGGCACAAACAAAAAATACTTGTGGAGCATGGGGCTGCATTGCAGTTTCAGAGCCAAGTTGGTTCCATGGGGTTACAAGTTCTATGCCCAAGATGAACTGTATTACAAGGTTAAAGGGTACTAACTATTCTGCTATTTATTCATGGCTCTGAGGCATTAGTGTGAAGTTAATATAAGCATCTTTTTGGCGGAAACTTAAGTTTGGTTTGTTGATTTCATTTTCCGTACTTACACCTGCTACATCATGCCACACCTCACCGTGCTGTAATGGATAAGTTATTCACTAAGCATTGCTTAGTCTAGCACAATACCACATCTTACAGTACCTGATGTTCCTAAAATTTCACCCATCCAAGTACTGCCCAAGTTTGGTGCAGCTGGACTTTTTGTTCAAACTATTGTGGCCTTGTGCCAGATTAAGCAGAGGCATCTCTATTCATTATTATCATCATTAAATTTGTTTTTCAGGTCAAAATAACATTGTAGATAGTCAAAATTTAATAATAAATGGCTTGATATTTACTCCATCTTAATTTAAGTTGCTTTTCATAGGAATTGCCAGATTGTTATGCAATGATCTTTAGTTAGCAGCATGCATCAGCAATAAAGAATAATCCTCCAATGGCAATCAAACTAGCATCTTCATTTGCAGGAGCCAGCCTTTCCTATTAGGCTACCAGGCACAACTGGCCGAAGTCTTCTGTTTACAAAATAGTATAGTATTATCTGCAATATCATTTGAATTTCTTGGATGAAGAATTGTCCATTAACAATTATTTTTTACATATATTTCTTAAATCTTAAATTCAGTTGCTCTTTGATGCACTTCCTAGATTGCCATCCTACTATCATTAGAAAAAATGTAGAACATTCCTATAAAGAACTTTTCATAAGCTGAAAAAGTGTAAAACTAAGAAGCAATTACCATTAATTTATACAGGGGAAAATTTTTGAGCGTCCCAAGACCCCAAAATTGGCAAAGATAGTATGTTTAATCAAGTTGTTAGAGGTTGGGGCAATGAAAAGTCCAGGAAACTGTGCACTGTTTCTATAATGGCTAACTGGAAAACAAATGCTGAACGCTATTTTCACTTTTCTCCTTTTTTGGTAAAAGCGAAAAGGTGGCATAAAATGACCAATTTTCAGAACAATCAAACATGATAAGGCTGAGAACATTGATATTTAACATACTTTTGACCAGCCCAAAAGTGTCTCATGGAGATGCTTGGATGCACCTAAAACTAGTATATTACAGGTGCTAGTTTCTACCACGGCCAGAAATTTGAGTGGAGTAACTCAATTATTTGATTTGCTCTTGGCTATGAGTTATCTCCTCCAACAAAAAAGCCATATGTAATAAGAAAAAAAACTTTCAAATCATATAAGAATTATGTTCATCATGAGAAGTATTTATGTTATTCGTAAGAATGAATGAAGAATTTTTTAATTTGGAAGTTAGTTGTTTTCTCTGTCTTTTTCAGAATTAGATTTTTGTCATTGAAAATAAAATTTTAAAAAATTGTTTACCTAGAAATGATCTAAAATTCAGTTCTTTTAAAACAGAGTGATTTTTGTCTAAAGATTTCTAATAAAATTTAAGAAGAGGCCAGTTTTAGATAACCATTTTTTTCGTATTTCAAAGACAAAGGACAAAAGCAGAAAAATAAAATTGAAAAACAAGGAAAGACCTTCTTGTGATGAATGAATGTGTAGTTTGAATGAAATAAAATTTCTTTGCAATAGAATTCTCAATTTAATGATTAGAATTTGTTTATCTGATATTCAAAATTTATGTAAGAATCATGTTCATAGTGCCTGCTTGGTCATCCATCTGAATCCTGTAAGCATATGCTTACACACACACTCTCATCTAGGATTATCAACTTGAAAACCCCCCAAAATATATAATTAATCAAATGAGACCAGACAGTTTCATTTAGAGTTGTTTTTAAAATTCCAAAGTAAGATATTTCTACAGAACTGCAAGGACTTATATCTCGGAATTTTTGAGATGAGGTATTATTATTATTTCTATTGATATTCAGACCATCCTCATCTTTGTTGTTTTTTATACAACGTTTCGGCCGTTGCACTCTACGGCCTTCGTCAGGTATCATCTGGGAGATTTTTGGGAAGTAACGAACCGATCCTTTATTTATCCGATGGGGGTATAATGACCGTACTCCCCTCTTTTAGCATTAGTAGTATTGTTATACTGTCTCACACTAGGATCGAACCTAGAACCATCAGATTACTTAACAGTAATTTGTCTGATGCTGTAACCACTGTGCCATGTGTCCATGTGGACGACAGGTGCTAATTTTTAGGAGCCTTAAACCTCAGGTGACAGATTTTTTTTTTTTTTGATGTTATTGTTTTCTGTCTTTTATTATTAGAGGTTCCCATATGGTATCCATTTCAATGCTAGGATTACTAATTCAGTTTTGCTTGCCTAGCATATGGGCCGACTCTTTCAATTTACGAATTTTTCAGGGTTCTTCCAGATCAATTATCTCAACCTTGTTCCAGAGGGGTAGGTGGTCTCCCTTTTCTCTCCATACATGGTCAGCTATACCCGATTTATTGGTTTCACCTTTACTCACCGCTTTTCGGTGTTCTTCCACCCAAACCTTCAAGGGGTGACATGTTTCACCTGTGTATTCGTGCCCACAGCTGCACGGTATTGAGTATACACAGTTTTTAGTGTTCGATAACTCAGTGGGTGGTTTGGTGCGGGAGAGGTAGCTGCGCAGCGTTGATCTGCTTCTGAATACGGCCCGGATATTATATGGGGCGAAGATCTTCTGGATCTTCTCAGACACATTCTTAAGGTAGGGGAGACAGACTGTTGTTGGTTTATGATTGTCATCCTCCTCATCCGTCACTCTCCTTTCACTAGTGGTGACAGTTAAGCCTTTGGGATAAGCATTTTTCTGGAGATTCTTGCTTATGTTACGCATCTCACAGAGGTATGTGTCAGAGTCGCTACTTATTAACTTTGCTCAGTGCTGTAAGCATCGGACGATCCCTTTCTTAACGCTGTATGGATGGTTAGAGGCAAAGTTGAGATATCGACCAGTGAACGTTGGCTCACGATACACAGATGAATTGAAACCTTGTTCTGATCTTGTTACCAGTACATCTAGGAAGGCTAATTTATTGTTACTCTCCTTTTCCATTGTGAACTGTATAGAAGCTCTGATTGAGTTCATTTGGTCAAGTAGTAACTGTGGGTCTTCCAGATGTGGCCATAGTACGAAGGTGTCATCTACATATCGAAGCCACATGCTTGGCCTTAGTGGTGATGTTCCTAAGGCCAATTCTTCAAAGTACTCCATGTATATATTTGCCATCACTGGTGATAGCAGTGATCCCATAGCTAAGCCTTCCTTCTGTTGGTACATCTCATTCCCCAGTTGGAAGTATGTTGTTTCTATGCAGAAAGTCAACATTTCCATTAGGTTGTTAAGGGGGATGCTGGTGCGTTCATCCAATGTGGGATCTGAACCTAATTTATCCCTAACTACTGATAGTACTTCGGATGTAGAAACTCGTGTGAAGAGACTCACCACATCTAGGCTCAACATTCGTTGTGTTTGAATTGGAGCCCCTCTGAGTTTTCCTACGAAGTCAGCTGAGTTCTTTACATAGGATGAGGTCTTACCCACCAGCAGGTTGATTATACTCACCAGGTACCTGCTCAATGGATGGCATGCTGAGCCCCGACAGCTTACTATAGGTCGTAATGGAGTACCTACCTTGTGAATCTTTTGGAGGCCGTACATATGTGGTGGCTTACTATATCTTTGAGCTAACTGTCTGTAGGTTACTGGGGGGAAATGATCCTTGTTCTTGCTTAGGATCTGTGACAGCTTCCTCTTGGTTTTCAGAGTTGGATCTCTTTTTAACTTGCAGTAACCACCCTCCCCAATTATGTTGGCCAACTTTTCACTGTACGCTAGCTTGTCCATTACCACAGTTGCGTTTCCCTTATCCGCTGGCAGTATGACTATACTTGTGTCACTCCGAAGGGTCTTGATGGCCGCCCATTCCTCCTTTTGTATATTGGGCTCAGACGCTCTGGCCTTTTCAAGGACCTGTCTCACTTTCCATCTTAGCTCATCTCCCTGGGCATGGGGGAGATCCTTATTCAAGGCTGCTACCTCGATTGGAGCTATGATGTCCAAGTAAGGGACTCGTTTACTCGGGACTGCGAAGTTGAGACCTTTATTTAGTATAGATTCTTCAGAGTTTGATAGTATCCGTTGACTCAAGTTGATCACTGCCTTTATGGGTTGTAGATTATCGATCTTGGACTTTAAGCATCGTTCTTTCATGTACGACTTTTGGAGACAGTTCTCGATTCTAACACTGACTTCGGTCTGCGCTAGGTCTAGGAGCGCTTGCTTTCGAGTAACGATCTCATCCTGTAGCTGCTTTTTTCTCCATCTGTTTTGGCATATTCTCTCTCGTACTAGGGCATGACCTAGTTTTTCTGCAGCCAGTTGAGCTCACTTCGATCATACCGGGGGTTTTGTCATTAGGCCTGTTGGAATGAGCCAGTTTTTGATGGAGACGTTCAACTCGTCTCCATTCTTTAACCATTTCGGGTCCGTACCGATTAGTTAGTATATCTTTGAATTTTTGAGATGAGGTATCATTATTATTTCTATTGATATTCAGACCATCCTCATCTTTGTTGTTTTTCATACAACGTTTCGGCCGTTGCACTCTACGGCCTTCGTCAGGTATCATCTGGGAGATTTTTGGGAAGTAACGAACCGAACCGAACCCTTTATTTATCCGACGGGGTATATTAAAAGAGGGGAGTACGGTCAATATACCCCCGTCGGATAAATAAAGGGTTCGGTTTGTTACTTCCCAAAAATCTCTCAGATGATACCTGACGAAGGCCGTAGAGTGCAACGGCCGAAACGTTGTATGAAAAACAACAAAGATGAGGATGGTCGGAATATCAATAGAAATGCAAGGACTTAGTTTCAAAAAAAAGTAAAAAGAATTTATTCCTTTTAAATTAGAGTGTTTTTTACCTTAAAATTTCAAATGAAAATCAAGAGGAGGCCAGTTTTAGATAACAATATAATTTTGTATTTTAATGACACTGGGAAAATGTGGAAAAATATAATCGAAAAGCGTGAAAAGATAATATGTAAGCATAGTTTGAATAAAATGAAATTTCTTGCAATGTATCTAATCATTCTCATTCATTTGGAGCATGATTTCACAATTGAGCCTTTTTTCATAAAATGATTAATAGTAATATAACATGATAATGATGATGATAATGATTCTAGGAAATCGATATGCAACGAAAAAATCTTTGGTATTTCAATTTTGGATTGTGCAATTAAAACATGTTTTCAGAATGTATATAGATAAACACATTTCCAGGGTTTATTTTTAAAGAAAAAAAAATCTCCAGTTCTGAAAGAGGGCAATTACAGAAAACTAATTTTCAGATAAAAAAAAAGAAAAAAAAAACATCAATTCATTCTCTGTACAAATGGAATAAATACTTCTTACAATACACATAATTCTCATAAGTTTTGGACAGATTTTTAAATCACATATCGCTTTTTGGTTAGAAAGGAGATAACTCATAACCCCGAGCGAGTCAAATGATAGAGTTCCCTCGCTCAAACTTCTATCAGGATGTCCTCATTGGCTGGGGTGGCAGGTGCAAAAAGTAACGCCGACCAAACAGTGGTATTGAGACAGTCATCCTTAAATGCAGAGAAAAATAACTATGTATACTTGATTCAATACAAAAGAATACCTTTACAATTGTTCAAATTATTATTCGGCTTGGCTTGGCTTAGCTTAGCCTGCTACAAGGCTAAAATCGTGGTGGTACTCAGTGAAGATCGAACTCACTACTGAGTAATGATCCAAGAGTTCAGCCTGCTAATCATTACTCGTAAGTGAGATGGCCATAATAAAGAACCTTTTATATACTTATTTACTAAGTTTAGCTCAATTTGGTACAAGGTCACCTACTGAAAATAGTATTCACTGGTCAGAGGTGATTTTCGAGACGAGCATACAAATCATAACCCAACAGCAAGGGGTCCCGTTCGGGTAGTTGTACAGAGAACCCACGTTATCAAAATAATATGCCAGAAATTCTAACTCGCCTTTTACAGACAAATAAGAATTCCTCAGCTTTTCTTTCTATAAACCTGTACTTAACATGGCAGTATTAAGGATTTATATGACATTCCTAGCGAACGATCATGGTGAGTTAAGCTGCCTTAACAGATTGATCGCCGTTCATGGTAATGAAAGACATAGCCACGATTAATTCTAAGAGAAAGGAGCAAAAGTTTGGGACAGCTGTAATAAAACTCGGTCCAAAACAGATTGGCTTCCGGTCATGAGCGATAATCGTTCCTAACATGATTTCATTACACTTTAAATAGATGGACTTATATGAGAGCGTCCAAAATATGAGTGACCTGGGCTAAATAGTCTCTTTTCATCAGGGATCAGTATTCACATGTCAGAGTACACTCAAAGGTGATCTTATTGAATGAAGTTCGTCAAAATTACAATCAAATGCCATCTAACAAAAAGAAAGAACGAACTTTTGGGCAAAGACAACAGGTGCAACAGCATCCTCAAACATGTCTGTTTCTCATTGTTTTATGAAGTGAAGCCCCAAGACTCTACAAAATATAAACATCAACCCTTTCTCGTTATTTTTTCTTGGGAAACTAGTTCCGTTTTTATCAATATATCGATCAATCAGATTTCCGTATGGATTTACAATTATTTTTTGTCGATTGAAGAATTTATCAATGTAAACAATTCAAATTTTAAAATGCATAAAGTTTCAAGTTTAAGTATTCGAGTATTTAAAACAAATCTACATAAAGTATCAAGCCATAAAGGTATTGAACCCTTTTTTGTTAGCACAACGTTTCAATCGTATCATTGCGATAGCACCAAAACAAGAAAAGGAAGAGAGTTCAAAACCTTCGACGTTTTATACATATTTTTGACAGTATTTGGTTATATTTGATGACATTTGTTTCTAAAATAAGATTATTTGCTTCTAATTGATTTTTCAAGTTAATCTCTGTAGAAACGTCCGAAACAAAATAATACCATCAAAAATAAAACGAAAAATACCGTCCGGAATGCAACACAACTCATTGGAAAATAAAACAAGTTATCAAAATATGAATTTGATCTCAAGAATTGATTAAAAAAAAAAAATATGGCCCCTCTTATTATGATGAAATTTTACTTATTTTTTTAGGAACGTTGTCTATCTCTTTAATCACTCACTTTTAGGGTCATCTAATTGTTTACGAACACCATAGATTTTAAATCTGGTCTTAGATAAATAAATAAATAACAAAATTGATGAAATCAATGATCCAAACAATTCCTGGATAATGATTCCACGCAAAATTATAGCAAAGTTTTTTCATAAATGTATTCTTTACTCGATATTATACAGGCAATGTCAGTGAATAGCCCAAGTTTTTGTGTACAATGACTATCAGAAAACACGTACTGTACAGGGTTAGTAAAAGGTTTGTCCCTTTCTTTGTAGATGAGACAATGGCTTCTCAGCTTAAAAATTCAATTAAAGAGCCTGGTTATAATTGCCCATGGATCTTCAATATTTTTGGAATATACGAAAAAAAAAGTACGATGTTAGTAAGATTGGTTATTTGGACATTCATAAAGTTTCTGAGAGGAGTTTCAATAAAGTCACCAAACCCTAACAGTAGTGGTAGGCGAGCTGATCTCGCAGACCATTGGTTCGATCTTTATGCGCGTCTTATACCGAACAAGCTAAATAAATATCAATGCTAATGAAATTGAATATAAGTTGATGTTAAAGATTTACTCATCAATTGTTTTAATTAACCATTTAGAGGCGGCTGACAAGCTATCTTGCGATATATTACTTTGTTCATGGATCTCCTTACGCTGTAATTGAACCGGATGGTGATTCAACATTACATGGATGGCGTTTAAAGTAACGATTACCCAGTTATAGCTGACAAAATGTCTCCTTCCAGGACCTTCTTACTCTAGCTGAGAATCAAATAGTGATTCAAGACAATTCATAGGTAGTGATGAAGGCAGTGGAAGCAATGATTATCCTAAAACGACTGAAGAAATATTTCGCCAAAATGATGACACACAAAAAATATCCCGGTCCCAATTGAATAATGCTGAGCAAATTCACTTACTTGGAAAAACGATGTCTATGACAAATGAAAGGATATAAAAGCAATATATTCCCAACCTTGAAAAAAAAAATTAAAGGCTTGCATTCGAAACTCATTCAAAGTTACTGATGTGATATACACCCCAAAAAGGCTAGGGAATGCACCAACAAAAACGTCATGATTGGAAGATGGCGAACCTCGTCAAAATGATTTAAAGAATGAAACGTGTCGCCACTTGAAATAATAACAAAGATTATAAAATGTTTGATTGTAAAAGTTTCATTAGTGCTGATCCCTTCAAGATTGTCAATAGGTGGAACCTTTTACAGTTATTACTACCAAGGTGGTAATTATGGGAGAGTGGTTTGCCTAAGTGTTGACTCATTCACTCGTTTAATCGTTGCAGCATGCCGGAGACGAGACATTTTTGTAAAGCTATCTAGTGATGGGAAGCAGGGGGAAAGAGTGGATTCATACTTTTCCCAACGGCTTAGTTCTAAGTTAATAAAGCCAACTTGCCTGATGTAAGACCGACATGTGATAAACTTCAGATATTTGAGGGCCTGATTCCTTTTCTCGACACTGGAAAACAATGCCTCACTCAAATCTAGCATTAAATTATTCAAACCAGGAAATAATTATAAACCTTGATTAAAAAGAAAATACCCTATAAATAAAGGGAGCTCAACTAACATATTCCAACGAATTGCACATCAAGGACATGCAAGTGAGTCGCGAGACACTCTTGGCATATCTATATGATGTGTATTAAAATGAATACCGGTGTAATATTTGTTCGAATGATAAGAGAATTAACAATTAAAAAAAGAGGTCAGTATCGATTAACTGAGACGAGCTGGCAGCATGGCGCTTTACAAGATACGAAAAATGACTACAATAAAAAACATAAAACAACTTTTTATCATATTATAAAATTTACAGAAGATGAAAGACGGAACGAACGAAAAATAAGAGAGGTACAAGTGAGCGCCCCGCTTATCTGAAAGAAAAAAGGCAGGGGGGATAGTGCGGAATGGAGTAGGAGTCAGCAAAGAAAAAAATAGATGCAAGAGGGGCAAAGTACACCTCCCTTCTTCGCTACATCCTGGCACCTTGCAATGCTACTTACTCTAAATTCCAACGCGAACTGGCGTTCAGCCTACTCTGCCTGGCTAGGCTCCTCGCCAGAGTCAGGCTGAAAGTTGCCATTAACGCAAATATCAATGAGGAACATTTCTGAGATGGCTCACCTTAAAGTAAAAATGCGAACCGGGAATGGAGACCTACTTGCATTTTTAGATATATATCGTAAGCTCCATTTCCGGTGAGCTTATGTTGTCTCAAATGCTTTTTAACCTACCTCAAAATACGAATAAAAAAATCTCTCCCTCTCTCTCTCTCTCTCTCTCTCTATATATATATATATATATAATACAATACTCAGATTTGCTAAAAAAATGAAATAAATAAAATAAAATAGATTTATTAAACAGAAAAGATGAAATAGCATTAAAATGCTGGCATCGTTCAAAATTTCTATTAATAAATATAACTCGATAACCCATACATTAGTACACCAAAAATGATATAGACAGTTAACCCACATACTCATCGCAAAGAACCATTTAATCAACATTGTCTACTTCCATCTGTCAAAGTAAATTGAGAACAAAATAAATCCGCCGTGATTGTAAAAGACCCTAACATAGGCGATAAATCTTATGTAAAAATCAAGGTTAAAATCAAAACGTCCTTAGAACACAATTCAGCATCCACTTATAGATAACTCCTACACCCAATCCATACCCCTTGATATGTAACCAATAACCACCAGCAAAACACACTACAAAAATAACAATAAAACGAAAGAAACTCCTCCCACCATAGCAACACCCACAAGAATTTCCCTTAACAGGAACCAAAAACATACATAATCATTCGCCTGATGAGGCCAAAAAAGGGCAGAAACAAAGGTGTAGCGAATCTACATTATATATATTATACATTAAGTACAAATTACGTTTGCGATATTGCAAATTATAATATAATGTAGAGCAATGTCTGATATATGATGGATTCATTTCGTGGAGAGCTCCATACATTCAAGTGTTAACTTGGTTTACAGTACCGCTGGAATAGTAGAAAGTAGATTCGCTACACAAGCACGTTTATGTTATATACGTATATCTATCAATATCTATATACATATCTCCATATGAATACCAATATCCATATGAATATCCCAAGTTTGAATATCTCTATAAATAACTATATCTACATATATATACCTATCAATAATTGATATGTATGCAAGTATTTGAGAAATCAACAAATTTTGTACGACAGAATGACTTGCATAATATTAAATAAAAAAACCTACTTGAAATAAGCTGCTTAACACGGATAATATATAATTCAATTTACATAACATAAATAGAATGGACAATTAAAGAAAAGAGGGCTGCAGTAGGAAACGAACCCGCTACAACATAGCGATTCGATATATATATATATATATATATATATATATATATATATATATATATTATAGATGATATTGTCTACCACTAACAGCTGTTTCGTTGTATTATTACTCTTCAGCATGGCTATAAACTCAACGCAGGCAAGCAAAATTTAGACCTTCGCTCCAAATAGAGCCAGCCCTACGCACAACTAACTATGCAGTTGATAAATTTAATTCAATGATACATATTTAATGCATACAGAATATGTAAGAAATAGACACATATATAAAATTCAATAAATATATATATATATATATATCACACACACACATATATATATAGTCACAAACACACACATATAGATAATCACACACGGACACGCATATATGAACACACAAACACACTCATATATATAATCACACACACTCATATATATAATCACACACACTCATGTATATATATATATATATATATATATATATATATATAATCACACACACTCATATATATATATATATATAATCACACAGACTTATATATATATATATATATAATCACACACACTTATATATATATATATATATATATATACATAATCACACACACTCATATATATATATACATAATCACACACACTCATATATATATATATATATATATATATAACACACTCATATCTATATATAATCACACACACTCATATATATATATATATATATATATATATATATATATATATACATATATAATCACACACATTCATATATATATATATATATATATATATATATAATCACACCAACTCATATATACATAATCGCACCCACTCCTATATATATATATATATATATATATATATATATATATATATATATATATATATAATCACACCCACTCCTATATATACATATAATCACACACACTCATATATATATGTATATAATCATACACACTCATATATATATGTATATAA
>OY735229.1:26607485-26612485 GCA_963457665.1 Thysanoteuthis rhombus | reverse complement strand
TTATGGCAATTTTTTTCTGTTATCTACTTTAAGGGAGCCCTTAAATATTGGGCACTGTTTGCGCCCCAGGTACGCCTAATGGACAGGTCAGCAATGACGAACAAGAAATTGGAGTGTAAGAAACCGCCAAGAAAAAATGGCAAAAAAGTATGAAAGACACAGATTACAGATTTGAGTCAAGTGGCTATTAAGAAATTCATTTAACGGAAATCCATAACATTACGGCTCTGAGAGGGTAAAAATTGAGGCAAACTATGATAATAGTACAAAAAGCAACTTATCTCAAATGAGATACGGTGTAATCTAAATATATTTCACCTTTCACAATGCATATATTTGGTATTTAGCAGTATGAGCAGGGGTATAAGATATAAGCGCCTCACCATCAATGACTTTCACATTTCCTCAGAATAAGGATTCCAACCACAAAGATGAAGAAGGAAAGAACCATTGGCAATAACAGAATCGTAGATAGCGTTTCCGAAGAAACCTTTTGGCAGAAAAGAGAAAGAATTTTGCACAGCATTTTAAACTATTAACAACGTGTAGAAATCAGCAAATTTCTTTTTTTTTATGCGAAATAAGATTTTTCTTTTCCTTAGTTTGATCTATAGCTATTCCAATATTCTACAAAATAATGACACCTCACGAGCCTTCTTTTACTGCTTTCTCAAATCAAGATTCAGAAGTTGGGGTTTTAAAATCTTCCAACAAATCTTACGAGAATGTCAGCCGTGTAGATTTAACAACTGTCGAGAAAACAGCTTCTTTTGTCTTGATCTGCTTCTGTTGAATACGAAGTTCAGGGAATCAGACCAGAGAAAAAAACTTATCTAAAACTTAGTTTCCACCATCTCCCTCTAAGTATTCACTTGAACATGTATCCTATAAACTAGCTTACAAAGGACAACTGCAAAAATCCATTCTGTTCGAGCGCGCTGTTAAGATTCTCTGTACTTTGAGATAACACTTAGTCCCCAGTACTTGTTAAGTGCCTTATTATAAGAGAGAACTTACATTTCAAATACTCAATAAAAGAGGGAAGGCAAATCATCAATTGGGTAATAAGTAAAGATTTTATTACTAGTACCTAGCAAGACCAGTGAAAATTCCTACGCATCCTAGCAGATCAGGAGAAATAAAGCAGTAACCATATATTCTAATCTCATTGATTAAAAAAAATACAGTTTTAAGAGATTTGTTCATGCATAAACTTGATATAAGATGCATAATTTTTCAAAAATTGAATGAAAGACTATCTTCCTAAAAAGAAAAAAAATCGTCTATTTTAATCTTACTCTGCTCTACTCAATTTCTGACGTTTTCATGAATTATTTGGACTAGCATCTTCATCTCGGTTATTTAGGTCAGTATGTTTCGACTGTTGTATTTTCTGGCCATCCTCAAAGATATATATCGCATTCGGTAACATTTAAACAAATACGTTTACTCGTCCATAATTTTTCTTTATCAAGTATTTTCTTTTTTCATCGTGAAGTGTTGACGAAATACAAAAAGTTTTTCCATAACAGAATCATCATTAGATAAGTGGGTAGTAAAGTAACTTTGAGGTTCGGGTTGATTGAACGCTTAGTGGCACAGAGAATAGACACAGCGAGCTGAAAATATGCATTGGTTGAGACAGTTCGTGTTTACTCCGTTCTAACACTCTTGGAAAAGGTATACATCCATCTTTTCTCTTTCCCCATAACTATGAAGTTGGGCAGATTGGGCTCTCAAGCCATAGTTGACAAACAGTCTAGGTTTCCAACCTGAAGAAGGGATAGGCTTCCTTACCCTTGAAACACCCATGATGAACTCATGAGGTATCCCAACGTAACTGCACAATGTTATGGAATTAAAAAAGTAACCTGTGATAGCAGAGTCAGTTTATTTTGTAGTAACACAGTACGTATAAATATTAGGTGTGCAAGTAATTTATTAAGCGCAATTTTCTTTTAAAACACCATCACTTTGAATATCAAACATATTCTAAAAAAAAATCAAGTTACTATTTTAGAGTCATTTAATTTCAAGTCTTAATCATAGAATTTAATTCACAAAGCTAAATTTCATTTTTAAAAAATCATTTTTGTATTACTCTCCACCGTGTATAATGTTATTCTATGCATGGTTCATTTTGTACTTTGTACTCGCCTGGTCTATTCTAAAAGATTATCTTGCAATAATCTTGAGAAATATCCAGCAACTTCGAAATTCAGAGAGAAAAACCAAGTTTCAAGCTCCACTATCTTCAAAAATGAATAAGAGCCCACTGGCATGTCTTCTGATGTATTGGAAAAATATATCTGATTAAGTCATTCACCCTTCATCCATTCCTAAAATAATTTCATTCACACTTGGGTGAATCATGCACCAGTTTAAGAAGCATTTCGTTAGACAACACCAAATTGGGATTTGTTATTTCTAATTTTCAAGAAATTTGATAGAAGAAAAGGCCTTAGGTTTTAGACGTTGAGGATATGAATTGAATTACACCTGCACGTCAGTCTGGGAAAAAGTGTTACATACAGCTTGCCCGCAGATCAACTGTGGGAGCGTAAATAAATAATGCTGACTTGTAAGGCAGGAAGATAAACAGACGTTCAGTAGAAGCTTATCAAAACGAGGCAAAAACAGTATTTCAAAACGGGGTGCTCATCTTTACGTAAGAATACAACGGACTATATATATCTGTGCTAAAAACAAAAGGATTAATTCAGATAGAGGCCACCGATTTATTCTCTCTCTCTCTCTCTCTCTCTCTCTCTCTTCCCAAATAAAACGTGAGAAATATAATATAATAGATGCGTATAGTTAGAGACCCCGTTCTCTTTATAGATAAGGGAGAGTTTTTTCTCGGTGGTTGAAATAGTTGCGTATAACCAGAATTTCGAATGCTCATCAAGATGTGTGGGTAACTCTCTCCACTAAGAAGACTGGTGCAACACTTTTTTCTAATTCCTTAATTTGGCTCTATACCAAACTAGGCTATGTGTAGAAAATGTCTACGCTTATGTATCAAAAGTATCTAGCTAAATAAATTTATTCAATGATCAATTTCTATTCAATGGTTTTTAGGGTTAGCAGCATCTTCAAAGATGCAGGTTCTCACCATTTGAAAGATTGGCGAAACACTACCTTCCTACCCCTTCAAAAGTGAAACGAATTTAATGCACACACACACACACACACACACACACACACACAAATAACACCAGTTTTTTTAAATGCACAGCATCGCCTATGCTCAACCCCAAACCATTCCGAGCATCAAAAAAATGTTTTATGCATTACTATAAACCAAGGCTTCTGAGATGAATTTCATCAGGCGTTGCAAAGCAGTTTTCGCACCATCAAACAAACACGCACTGTACAACGAGACTCATCCTCAATCCATCCTGTTTTCATAAGTTATAACTCTTTTAGCAAGCCATACTGTGTTTGCTCGCTGGTAAATGATACGGTCCAGTAGAATTAGTCAGAATTTATACATGGAACTCGAACAAACTTGCAGAAAGATGAAACTTAGTAAACAGATATCAATATACTTCATGAAATAGAACAACAAATAAAATTAGAAATGATTTTTAGAAAGTAGGGTAACATGATATATTGACTCTGCATCGGTAAGACGAACGATTGGCAGAAAGCAAGGCATAAATAAAAAAAATCAACAAGAATAAAGACAATACCCACAGAGGATGGAACGTTCTCATCATCACAGTGGGAACTTTCATAAAATTAATCTAGTGGACGGTCAATATACCCGACCAGGTCGAATTGATTGATTTTTTTTTCTTTAAGCGATGTCATATTACATCGGTCAACGTCTCTTACGATTATTTTTTTCCAGTCGTATTTCCAGTGCGGAATTAAAGTCTCGTTTTACCATAAGTAAAAAAAAAATACGAACTAGAACAGTCAGATAGAGCATACCTCTGCCAACATCATTGTCATTAAAAACTGAATGAAAATCAGTTTATATAGAGCTACAATGTTGGGGAGGTAATTGGAAAAAAATCCTGGATTCCCTCAAATTTAGACCTATCTTTCCTTTCATGATAATCAACCATTCCCGAAAATTTAATTAAAACTCATTGAGAACTTTTGGACATACATAGCTACGGGGGGAGGGGGAGTAAGGATCCACCCTAAGATTTAACCAATTCTTTTTTAGCTCAGGGCCTATTCTCCAATGAAGTGTCAAGAAAACATAATCGAGAACTTTAGAATACATCGTGTGGACGTACAGAAAGACCAACATATGTGAATACATATACTTTTTCAACAACTTCTTTGGCAGTGGTAAATAAGTAAACTGTTGAAGTCGACGAGGATCTCAAGAAAAAATAGAAGAGAAAATGCTCGCGAGAGAATCGTATTCTTAGTTAACTATTATCACTATTTTCCTCATCTATCATGGAAACTTTTTAGGTGTTGTTCTCATAACTAATTTAAATTTCTTTTTGTTCAGCTCATTTGATTGTTCGACCACGACCAAAATTTTGAAGTAACAACAAAAGCCACGAAAAGAATGAAATCAGTCAACAGCACAATTCTTTGAACGTACTTGGAACTCAACATTATATTATTGGAGAGTGCAAAATTTTCCAGGATTACGGGTTAATAATAAAAGGCCTTCTTTGCCTATCCTAATGAAACCGGGATGTTCAAATAGCATACAAGTAGAAGAAAGTTTAACAAATGAATCATAACTTCACGTAACTGGAGAACAAAATAAGTTTGAAGTATTAATTCAGATCGTTATTAAAAATACATAAAAAATAAAACAGATGAGCGAATAAATACGATTGAGTGGGTGGATAAATACAGTTTCTGCAGCAAGTCTAATAAATACAAATTATAATGCATTCATGTATTTCTTACAATTCATTGTGTAAATGAATGCAAAACTGGTTGCTGTCTATCAGAAAAGGAGACGGAAAAAAACCAAAGATAGGAGAGACGGGAAGACGGGGGCGAAGGGTAGGTATAAG
>OY735229.1:26584985-26594985 GCA_963457665.1 Thysanoteuthis rhombus | reverse complement strand
GTTTATCTTTACTATCCCTTCCACTTCGTAGTCAGCATTCATAGACTGCTGATTTAACCATTTCAAGAAATGGTTGTTGCGAAATAAAAAACATGGTTGCATGATGACGAAAAAGTATCCGTCTAACCCGGGTTAAATATACAAAAGTAAAAAAGGACGACCCTTGTCACTTTATCTTGAGCTAACGGCAGTATAATTATCTTATTAGGCCATGGTGCCAAGTCAGTCCAGCTATAACAAGGGATTTAATCGGCTATTGTAGATATTTATCGGCTAAATTTGGAAAAATAGCCAGATCTAGCAAAAAAAAGAAAGAAAAGAAACCTGCTTAAATGTCAGCGTGACACACCAACATTGTGAGCTTTATATAGTGAGAGGTGTCGGTAATTGAGGCATGCACAATGTAAGATCAGAGTAAGTTCAATATTCAGACGATCAGAGAAATTTCAACATATCTTGTGACTTCGAATAACTTCTGTGTGAACGGCTCTTTGATAGGTTAGATTTTCCATGTCCGAAATTCCTACTATTCTGTTCAAGTTGTTTGAACGATCTGTGATAAGTAATAAAAACAAAGTTAATTAAATGATTACCGAGCAACAAATTGTTAAAGATTTTTGCACTGATGTTTACCAACAGGGCTGTAGACATTCTTAGAATGCATGAAAGTTTATGGATAAACCGCAAAGTAAAGTCCTTGCTGAAAGTTCAGCTGGTAAAAAGAGGATCATAAGTTCTGGATTTTTCTTTTTTTGAGTGAATGCAAAGGCTTAGTAGATGTGACATATATATAGAATGCTATAAATATAGAAAAGGAAAATAGAAATAGAAATCTTTCATCGGTAGTGGTGACGCTAGGCCCGACTGCACCCCCATCCCTGCAATTTTCTGAAAAAAAATTCCTTGAATATTCAGTATTCCTCAGATGTATTGTGCCCCAAACCTCCAGCAACCCGCAGACCCCTCGCGCCGCCTCTGCCTAAACAATGAGAGCTCTTAACAGGAACAAGAAACTGTGTTGTCCAATAAGAGTACACGGGTGTTAAGGGAGCTATTACTGATTGTAATGACGTTTGGGGTGCAACAGCATATTTGCTAACGTAAGTATCTCAATACCATTCCCAGTGTTAATTTACTGGATAACTACTTAAATCATTATTGAGTTTAGCTTAGTCTGACACACGGCTTATCAGGAAGAAATAGATGTATTGTGTTAAATCAATCTTCCAAGTGGGCTAGAGCTTGCTCATCTGCCTGCCTTGGAAATAAGCATTCGAAATCCTTGTTAGTTTGTTGATTTTTTTTTACCACAGCTAGACTACTAGTGATAGCAAGAAATAAACAACAATTAGTCACACACATAAAAAATGAGAGAGAGAGAGAGAGAGAGAGAGAGAGAGAGAGAGAGAGAGAGAGAGAGAGAGAAGAGAGAGAGAGAGAGAGAGAGAGAGAAATTAAGAATGAGAAAGAGAGAGAAAGAAGTGATAGATATAGGAGAGATATTGAGACGGGAGAGAGAGAACTTGAGAGAGAATGAAAAGAGATGAGAGTGAATGAAAGAGGTGTGTGTGTGTGTGTGTGTGTGTGAGAGAGAGAATGAAATAGGCGAGATATCGAGGAGAGAGAGAGAGGCAAGATATGGAATGAGAGAGGTGAGAGATGGAATGAAAGGGAGAGGAAGGATATGGAATGAAAGGGAAAGGGAACGAGAGAAGAGGCAGAGAGAGGGAATGAAAGAGTGGAGAGAGAGAAAGAATGAAAGAGAGAGAGATGAAGACTGAATGAGAGACGATAGAGAGAGAGACAGAATGAAAGAGTAACGACAGAGAGAAAGAGAGAGAGAGAATGAAAGAGAGACGACAGAGAGAAAGTGAGTAAGTATATCCTGGGAGATGGATATTTTGGGATTTCAAGTACGAGTATTTCGTTTATTTGGTAGATTAACAGGATCCAAATAGAAACATGATAATATTTTGGCTTCAAAAGACTCCTTAGAATCGTGAATATAATTTATTAAGCTTAGTCTGGCACAAGGCCAAAATCTGTGACCTCCGGTGAGGATCGAACTCACTAAAGAGCAGTACCAGTCTGCTAGATTAGCTCAAAAAGCATTATTCCATAACGAGGAGCCCATAGACATCTACTAAAATTAGCTTAGACCACAAGTGTGGAGCATCAAGAGAGAATCGAACTCGCTACATTGTAATAATAGTCTACTAAAATAACTCGTTAGGGTTTACCGATAGGCGAATCACCTATTAGCTTTGTTTACATAATCTTCGTTTGTTTGTTTGTATATTCTGGCAGACTATTAACTGGTATAGTTAATACGATCCTCGCAAGTGCCTTATTAGACTCCCTGAAGTTTTATTTTGAAACATTCCAGAAACACGGATAAGAAAAGACAGTTTCAATGCTTTACCTAGTAACCAGGAACGGCGCTACCTATTAGGATAAATTGAGCAGCTGCCTATGGTGCAGATCCCAGAAGGCGCAGTACAGACCTTACAGGAGGAAATTTTGGGGTGCTTAGTTCAAGTCTCGCCTAAAGTGAATAAATCCCTCGCACTGGCTCTGCTTGTAACAGTTCTCTGCTCTACCAATGAAAAGAGGCCAGCCAAATATTTTGAATCCTCTAGTTTATTGACAGCTTACAACGATTATCAGCATAAAAAGTGGAATATTCGAGTTCGAATTGAGACTGTATACGTTCACTTAGTTCTGATATTCTTCGGGAATACATGAATCCACATTTCTGTTTCTATGCTCAGTAACTATCTTACTCACTGGGTAATGGTAATCTAGTTAGGGGCCAGTCAAATATTTTACTTTGCATAAAATTTAGACCTGATTAGGCCCTACGCTAAATGAAGCTTGGAGATCTCTTGTTGAAAAATGTGCCAGAAGGTCTGACAAAACTTTAAAACATATATGCCTTTTCAATTTTTGAGGCTATGGCCAGTTGAGAGGCCGTCAGCTGCGGCATATTGAGCCTTTACTTAAATCCGGCACTGTATGATATACCTGCTGACTTTCTGACATCATACAATTAATCGCCCTTACAATTCAGAAGAACAATTACTATTCATAAAGTATTGACCTGAGCGACGGATTTTACTAATTTGTATTATATTGAGACTTGCCGAAGGAACCAGATGTCTTGGTGAGTGAAAGAATGCCACTGAAACATCTGTCATAAAAGCTATTGTAAGTGACGGTTAATTAGAACTAATTAAGGTGACAATTGCTTTTGTTGTTGTTGCTACTGAGTACCCTGTTCATTTTGCAAAGC
The DNA here is from genome assembly GCA_963457665.1 of Thysanoteuthis rhombus. Taxonomy (NCBI): domain Eukaryota; kingdom Metazoa; phylum Mollusca; class Cephalopoda; order Oegopsida; family Thysanoteuthidae; genus Thysanoteuthis; species Thysanoteuthis major. The sequence continues at coordinate 26,591,693 of OY735229.1, read as the reverse complement.
GTTGTAATATTGATTCTTATTGATTATTTTCAAAACATTGTTTGCCGACATTTAGATAGGCCGATTAAAAAAAAAATTGGAAGCATTCTTTAATTTTTCAAAGTGACAATTAGATAATGACGTAAATTTCTGTATCGATTTTCACCACCACCTCCACAAAAAAACTTTGATTTTGAATAAGCAACTAAATTCTTTTATAAGGATGTTTACGATGGCTGGTGGTGTATCGACGAAAAGTCTAATATTACATAGAAATTAGATATTTTCATTACAAAGAGAAAGCTGTTTATTATAATCATAGATAATGTAATCGGAATCAATCGGTCCCATTTACAAACAGAAGTAAATTATATCAAAGATTACATTATGATATTTGTATCAATTTGTTTTGAAACGTAAAGTTGTTTATAACAATGAATTTAATAACAATGAATGTAAATTTATAACAATGTAATTTTTCCAAATTTTACATCCTTTGCCTAATATTATCAGCCAGTTACTGTTATGTAAAAAGACCATGACTCATACTTATCACAATAAGCGGCTTCCTCTGTATTTATAAAGAAAAATTCCCCCGTTCGTTCGAATAAAACTGGTGATAAGTGCAAAGGTGGGCGAATCTTTTTCAAGGAATGGGGACTTCGAGCAGCAGATTATCATATTTGTGCTTTAGGGAATATTTCATAAAGAAAGAGAACAAAATGCTTGAAAACATTCTTAAAGAAGTCTCTTAAGGTAATCAATAACTGATATATATATATATATATATATATATATATATATATATATATATATATATATATATATATATATATATATATATATATATATATATGTATGTATATATATATAAGGCACAGCTTAGCTTAGTATTTACTTACTAAGCTATCTTTGTGAATCATCAGCAGTCACTCATCTACGCTGCTTGATTGTTGTGATCAGACGATCCGCACTGGGTGGCTCATCTGACCCTGTACTACACTAAGTTGAGATTATTAAATAACTAAAAGCAAACATTTTAAGACCTCGAATGGTTTTTCAATCAACATTCAAACCATCTTTACCAGATGGACGCAGATGGGGTGCCACAGCCAATGAAGTGTGTTTTTGCTCTCTGTAGTCAAATTATAAGGGCTCAGGATCCGTCCTGAAACCTCAAGACCAGAGCTCTTATGTCTTGCAAGAATAGTTGCGAGGATAAAAAGAATTTTTAGGTGTTTGCAAGTGTAGTTATCCACACATTGAACCGATTTTATGCCACAATCTGTTTTTGTTGGGTTCGGGTGAATAGGAACATAAAGATGGTTTTTCGAACATAGTGTTGGGGTGATAAATCTCCGACAGTAGGCCCGATAGTTAGCAAGCTCGTTTTGTGAACCATTTATACGTGTCAGGAATTCAGTTCTTACTGAGTGCATAGCTTCTATGACATTGAGTGAGACAAAGTTATTTAGCTGTAGAACATGGGTTGGTAAGCTAGTATCTTAGACCATTACGTAAGTAATGAATTCGATTCAGTCACATTTATGGAGTGCCCCAAAAGGACCAAAAAGCTTAGTGCTGTACTAAGCTAAGGTCAGTAAATAACAAATATAGTGGTTTGCTTCGTGGTTTGTTCTCTAAACACAACCAGGGCCACAGGTAAAAATTGGGATTTCGAAAGTCGATCTTTAGACCAATAAACAGGCCCCCAACCTAAAAGATGGACGTAAAACAATTCTGCCATTCCTATTTCCTCCATTGCTATTGATAAAATGTTTTTCTTTTTAATTCTTTAAAGATTTTAGTGTTTTTTTCCGTATCTGAAGTTGAAGAAAACTTGTTTATTCGCCTCCGTACAGTGACAAGTTTGACATCAAGTTTAGGATGAGTTCTTGGCTGCCCAAGATAATGGAGCATGCTCAATTTGATCACAGGACAAGTCTCGAGCAAGCTAGACATGGCTTGTCATTGCTTCCGCAGAGCCAGCTAATCTTTATTGAACTACCAGGCAACAGGGGCCGTTGACTCCTATGCCGGTTAAGTAATCAAAGTTAAACCATGATGCAAAAATTGACTCATCTGCAATCTACGTACAAGTGTCCTGATAATGAACGTCACACAATGACGTAATAAAACTTTTTGTTTCCAACAGAACAGGTAGAGTTGAATGGTATAAGGAAGCTTAAATGAAAATGTTGATTTTCAAGTGCAATATCTATTTAAAAGCTTCTTCGAGCGTCAAGTTATATGCTGATTGGCCATTAAACCGGACCTAGATTAAATGTCCGGCAATACATCTTCTTTCTAACGAGGATATTCTAATTTGAGAGATCAATGTGTGTGCGCGCGCGCGCGCACACACGTGTGTGTGTGTGTGTGTGTGTGTGTGTGTGTGTGTGTGTGTGTGTGTGTGTGTGTGTGCCGAGATAACTCGACAACGATGTTGGTATTCGCATGTAGACCGTGCAACAGACATTGCAGTCAAATTTGAAGTCGTTCGGATTTACGATGCGAGAATTTCCAATGAAAATTAACCTATAAATGGATATGTCTCCAGCGTTAACGAGTGCAGATTAATAGATTGATGATGTAACGGCATTTTCAATATCTGTTTTAAGAGAGTGAGTGAGTGAGTGAGTGAGAGAGAGAGAGAGAGAAAGAGAAAATCAGTCTGTTGGTAATACTGCAGTTCTGAGACGCATCTAACTTACGAATTTCTAAGCGTCGAATTTTTCTCCGAATAATCTCTCAGCTGGCTTGGGCGAAATGGGAAGAGTTTATCATTTCACTACTTACCGCTACTGCAATGTCCGGCACGACCATCATTGGCTTCCGGTGAGAATCGTGCGAGTGTTGAACACCATATAATGAACAACAGATTTCTGGCAGACGGTTTCGTTTAGTAAATTGGGGGGAAAAATTGCAGTAGTTTACTTTTGAATATAAGGGAATCTTGTGGACAGACTTACATTTTTGAAAAATAATTTTTGCAGAATTTTGCTTCTTTTGAGCTCTCTGAGCACAAATTTGCATTTTATTACATTTTGTTGGTACAAAAGTTTTTTCAAATATAAAAGAAGCAAACTTTTGGAGATATATTTTTTCTATCTTATCAAATTCGCAAAACGAAATCGTCGGCGAAAAATTAGTTACGTGATGTTCAACACGTGTGCAATAGTCACCTGAACCCATAATGGGTCGGCGGAAGGTACTACAATAGCGGTAAGCAGTAAGAAGAAACAAAGATTTTATTGAATAAAGTACTCATTTGGTTTAGAAGTCAGTCAAGATTGTACCGTTCACTTCTAGTGGAGTACTCATAAAAAAAAAAAAGAAAATTCGACCCTTTAATATGCGTAACGGAACCAAATTCTTCTATTGAATGAGATTGAATTGAATTATAGTTTAGATCACATAGCAGCATTAGAAAAAATCCGATTTTGATTGTTACTACTATTAACGATAATATCTCTGAACTGATTGTAGCTATTAACAACATCATAAACAAATAACAGCGTCTCATTATTTACATGACAAATATGGTACACTGTCCTGCACACCATGGAGTCCATCCCTTCCAAATATGCACCTTTTGAAAAAGTATGCCCTAATATTTATTTATATATATATATATATATATATATATATATATATATATATGAGAGAGAGAGGGCACTCATATCCAAAGTAATAGAAATGATAGTGAAGATGAAGTAACGAACCTTACGTGCACGGATCCGTCTCCTGCACTCTATGATTGATTCACAATGAATTCCCTCACATTGTTTTCAAGAAGAAAGAATATAGGATAGAAGAGCAGGTCAGTTAGAAAAGTGGTGTGTGTGAGAGAGAGAGAGAGAGAGAGGGGGGGGAGAGGAGAATAAGACATTGATACTCAGGTTTCATTTCTGAATACGTGAGGAGAATGAGATTCCCCAAGTGGAGGAGAGAAGCTCTTGGCACCGAACAGGAATTCCAAATGCCAAAACATGGATTTGGCACATTTGCTCGCTTGCTCAACTCCTACCTGTAGCAGCTGCTGAGTATCAGTTTTAAGAAGGAAAAAAGAAAAAAAAGAGTAGACCAAATAAAAGGAACGGTGAAAGATCGGACTGGGGCAAACTGGAGGAATGCAGCCACATTTTAGGATATACACACGAGGTATGTGTATATAGAGATATACATACATGAATACATATACAATAAACATATATATACACATATATATATATATACACATATACATAAACAATACATATATAAATATACATATACGTATATATACATATACATATATATATACATATACAATACCCATATATATACATATACGATATACATATATATATACATATACATATACATATACAATATATATATACATATACATATACAATATATATATACATATACAATATACAAAATATATACATATACAATATATATATACATAAATATATATATACATATACAATATATATAAATATATATATACATATACAATATATATAAATATATATATACATATACAATATATATATATATATATAAATATATATATATACATATACAATATATATATATATACATATATTCATATACAATATATATATATACATATATACATATACAATATATATATATATATGTATACATATACAATATATATATATACGTATAAAATATATATATATATATATATACATATACAATATATATATACATATAAAATATATATATATACATATAAAATATATATATATATATACATATACAATATATATATACATATAAAATTTATATATATATATAAAATATATATGTATATATATACATATAAAATATATATATACATATGAAATATAATATATATATATATATATATACATATACAATATATATATATGCATATACAATATATATATATGCATATACAATATATATATATATACATATGCATATACAATATATATATATATATACAATATATATATATATATATATATATACATATACAATATATATATATATATACAATATATATATATATATATATACATATACAATATATATATATATATATATACACACAAAATATATAAATATATATATATACACAAAGTATATATATATATATACACAAAATATATATATATATATATATACACAAAATATATATATATATATATACACAAAATATATATATATATATATACAAAATATATATATATACATACAAAATATATATATACATACATAATATATATATATACATATACACAATATATATATATATACATATACACAATATATATATACACATATACACAATATATATATATACATATACACAATACATATATATACATATACACAATATATATATACACATATACACAATATATATATATATACATATACACAATATATATATATATACATATACGCAATATATATATATATATGTATACGCAATATATATATATACATATATATGCAATATATATATATACATATATATGCAATATATATATATACATATACAATATATATATATATGTATACAATATATTTATATATGTATACAATATATTTATATATATATATATATATGTGTATACACTATATATATATATATATACGTATACAATATATATATATATATACATATAAATTATACATATATATATATACAATATATATATATATACATGTAAATTATATATATATATATATATACAATATATATATATATATATACATATAAATTATATATATATTTACGATATATATATATATATATACATATACAATACATATATATATACTTATACAATATATATATATATATACATACACAATTTATATATATATACATATACAATATATATATATATACATATACAATATATATATATATACATATACAATATATATATATATACATATACAATATATATATATATACATATACAATATATATATATATACATATACAATATATATATATATATACATATACAATATATATATATATATATATATACATATACAATATATATATATATACAATATATATATATATACAATACACAATATATATACATATATATATACACAATATATATATATATACACAATATACATACATATACACAATATATATACATATACACAATATATATATATAAGTATACACAATATATATACTTATATACATATACAATATATATATATACAATATATATACATATATACATATACAATATATATATACAATATATATATACATATATACAAATACAATATATATATATACAATATATATACATCTATACATATACAATATATATACATATACAATATGTATATATACAATATATATATATATACACATAAAATATATATATATATATACATATCAAATATATATATACATATAAAATATATATATATATACAATATGTATATATATATATATATATACATATACAATATATATATATATATATACATATACAATATATATATATATATATACAATATATATATATATATACAAAACACAATATATATACATATATATATACACAATATATATATATATACACAATATACATACATATACACAATATATATACATATACACAATATATATATATATATACACAATATATATACATATATACATATACAATATATATATATACAATATATATACATATA
>OY735229.1:26198565-26573565 GCA_963457665.1 Thysanoteuthis rhombus | reverse complement strand
TGATGTAGTTGTACAAGTTCTTCTTTTGATTTTTTCCATATTAAGAAACAATTATCTAAAAGATGAGTTCACAATTAATGAAAGTCTCTTAAAATTAAGCTCTAAATCTTTCACATACCCTGGTACATATTTTTTCTTTTACATAGTCAATTGTTAATTTTGCATATCTGGGATGTGATTGTTTGAAAAAGATATTGAATTGGAAGGTGTTGTTTTCTAACATGAATTGCATGGATTCAAGTATGAAATTTTTATTAAATCTATCTGGTATTTCATAAGGCATTTATTAAACCAAAATTCCAGTGCCTCTAGTCTTAGTTTGTGGCAGATGGTTGAGTATATGGACTCCACATCAAAGGAGGCTAAGAGGGTACTGTTTTATTTGTTTTGGGGACCTTTTCTTAAAAAATCTGGCTTGTCTTTTAGAAAGCTGAAGACGTGTATGGCTAGAGGTTTAAGTATAATGTCAAGTACATTGCTTAGTCTGCTGGTTAAGCAAGATAGCCTCTGCTGTTATCAGACATAGTTTCAAATCTTTGACATTTAGTATACATAGTTCTGGTTTTGATGACTTTTCACAGGCTATTGTGATTTCTTTACTCTTGTGAACTTTTGGAAGATTATAAAATTGGCTGTCTTTTATTTTAATTTTTTTGAGATATTTGTGTTATCTCTATTCACATTTTATACATATATATAAATACACAAGCCCAAATAGCCTGAGTGCTGGAGACGCCACTGATATACATTTATATATATACAATATAAATCAGGGACACAATATAATATAATACAATATCCGATGTGTGATGGGTTTATTTCATAGAGTGCTTGATACATTCAACATTAAATATTAAGCTGATTTAGAGTAAAGCTTAATACATGATGAAGTAAAGATACGTTACACAAACACATTTATGTTTCTGCCCTATTTGGGCTCCTTCAGACGAATGATTTGGTTTATTTTAGATTCCTTTTTTGGTCCTTTTATTCTATTCATATATCTTCTTGTTTTGGTTTAGTGGTTGGTCACTGCTTGTATTTTTCTGGGTTATTTACTGGATATGCAGTGCTCGCTGGTAGTTATAAATTAGAAGGATATGGTGTAATTATTTTTGTTATCAGTATGTTGTTAAACCATCGGCACTTTGTGGTATGTTTCCTCTCTGAGAATATTTCATTCTTTTGTAAATCTATTTCCCAGTGTTAGGGTTCCCTTTTATATGACTTTAGTTGTTGATTTAATTATTCTGGTTTTGGTCTGTTCCTATATGTCTGAGATAATTATGGTGATTGGGTTGTTCTTTAAAGTGGCTGGAGGTATAAAATAATCATATTGTTTGTAGTAATGACAAGAGAAATAAAATATCTATGATGGTTGATTCTTAGTTTAAGTATATGTAGGGTATCAAGTTATGTTTGTAAATAGAAATTCTAAGCGATGCCAGCATTTTAATACTACTTCATTATTTCTGTTTAATAATTCTGTGTTTTGTTCTATTGGCAAAAGTGAGGATTGTAACATGGGGTTTCAATATTCTGGCATATCTGTGTTTGTTTTAATATTTTTCATTTTACTTTAGGGATAAGTGTGCTATCAATCAGTCTCCAATGATATGTCAACAGTGATGTACAATTTTAATATTTTTTGTTTGTAAATGATAATATATGGTTGGCTAATCTTAAACATGAAATTTCATTTTTAAGGATTTCTCTTGGGTTGATGTTTTAGCTTGATATACAATATTTGATTTGAGACATTTGTTTTGCCAAGGGTATCTGTTTTTGTTCATACAATTGCAATCTAGTTTATTCATGCTTTCTTTGTTGGCATTATTTCTAATCACTTTATTGTTATGTCTTTTTATGATTTTTTTGAGATTAACAGTACAACTATAGCTGATTTTCATTTGTTCTTGTTGAATATTTCACTCAGTGGGCTGCTCGGGGGAAGTGTTTATCTATCAATTGGATGAATATTTTTCACAAGTTATTTTTTACTTGTAGGTTGAACGGTGGAGAATACCGGATGATTTTCGTATCACTACTTTTTTAGTTGTTGCCATGTTTTAATCTATTTATTCAACTTTTTTGTCATTTTTAGTTTTGATAAAACCGCTGTCCTTTAAGGCTTTATATACTTTATTGACCTGGGGATCTTTATAATGATTTTGTTCTGGTGGTTAGAACTATCATTTGAATTAAAAGTAACAGCTTGAAGCATAAACCACACAGAAGAGAAAATTCTGTAATTACATATATTAACACAAATTCTAAACAAAGACCACAGATCCTACAACATAGAAGAAATAGACCCCACCAAATGTCCTAAATATGAATCTAGAATAAACCGAATCATTTGCTTGAAGAAGCCTAAACAGGGCAGAAACATAGACATGTTTGCGCAGCAATTCCTTACTTATATATATACATATATATATATATATATATAGATATAGATATATATACATACATGTATATATAAACATATATCTATATACACATCTGTGTTTTGTTGGACATTTTGCAAATCTCACAAAAATCATTCCATCTGGAATTAAAGATCCTCATTTTCTATTCATTTTGTGTTCTTAATATTTTGGGGTAGTGCCTCATATATCTTATATAAAGCAGGAAGCATGAGGTTTTTACTTTGAAAAATAATTTTGAATGCCCTCAGCAATTTCAAGAGTCTTCAGAGCAATGTTGTCAAGTTCATGAATATCACGTTCTCCAGTCAATTTTTCAGCAAAGTGCAGTAGGTCTTCCATGAATAAGCCTGGAAGAAGTAAATTAGATGAATTAAATATAAACTTGGAACAAAGAAAAAATTTTTAAGAATGTTTTACATAGGTCTATTTAAAATGAAAATTACTGGAGCACTCAGTAAGGAAGGGACACATGTTCTGTGGCTTCCAAAACTATCATGAATACTTTTATCAAAGCAGTGAACATTTTAGTTTTTTGAACTCAGGGTTGAAACTTTTATTTGAAACCATAAACCAAAACTGTCAGTATAACACAGATTCCTCCAGTTTTTATGTTGGTCTAGCTGGCTTACATACAGGATGTACTAATGGAGGAAGAGGGCAGAAATTTTGAACATTTACTCCTCATCATTTTTTCAGTCTCCTTCTCTCCAAATAGGTTTCTTGAGGTGGGTCTGATTTGCGACGTAAATTCATACTAAACTAGTACCTAGGTTGGTGTCTGGCAGTATTCACACTTGTTTCTTTAAAATTTGGACATTTTAAGTGATCACTGCCCAACAAAATGTAAGAGAAGAAACTTATCCATTGAACGCCTCTTTATCCAATTTTTCAATAGATCACCCCCAACAAGGTATGCACCTGCAAAGTCATTGGTCATGTGACAGTTTCAATTGAGTGATTAATCAGACCTGCTTACTATTAACCTTTAGCTGATCTTTTCTTCATCTCATTATTGCTTTTCATCGCTAGGTTCTAGGTTGCTTTACATTGCTTTACAGGAGTAGTTAAGGTTGGCTTTGGTACCGTATAATGATAAAGAAAACATTAATTTCATGCAACAATATATTTATCTATATAATTCAATGGTTAATAATAATCACATAGATACATTTGTAATCTTTTACATTATGCCCTGGCCCTGCTATCACAAGAGTACCAACTGAACATTTTATAACATAAAAATTATGAAATAATAGAGTTTTCAATTTTCTTCATGCATAAATTAAAGAGAAGCTTGCAGAAAGCCTAAATGGAGGTTGGGAAGTAATTTCATAGTGACAAGTTAAAAATAATTTAGAGACAAAATGTAAGCATTCTATAAAGGCAAAAATATCAAACTGTTTAAATTAATAATGGTATATTCACTAAATCTGTTCACATACTAAATGTGCTATGGAAATTGACATCTGCTGACTTCATATCTATACTTTTAGTATTTATGGCACCATTAAATATGCAATCATTAAAATGAGTGACGTTTTAATGCCCAGCTATCTGAAAGTAGAGCATTCCTATAAAAATTTTTCACAAGCCGAAATGGCACAAAGTGAAAAAGCAATTACCATTTATACAAGAAGGATTTTTGACCTTTCCAAGGCCCCCAAATAGTGATGATTGTTAAGCTGAATAGTCAGAGTTTAGGGTAGTGAGAGATATAGGCGAAGTGTGTAGAAGAGAGAGAAAGATGCTGCATACTGCCTCTACAGTAATTCACTGCAAAACAAATGCTGATTGCTAATTCTTGCTTTGTGCCTTTCTTTGTAAAAGTGAAAGGGAGGTGTAAAGTCAACTTTTGAAAAGCAGTATTTGTTTGATAAATCCAGACCATGATATTACGAGGTATATTATAATCACCATATCTCATTGTCAACAAGGCATGTATTCTGCAATGGTTCAGTGTGGATCATCTTGATCCCCAAGCTATGCAGGTTGAGCATTCCATCCATCCTGTACAGGATATCAATACAATGTGTGCAGATTTAAATCTGGATGCTTTTTTTAGACCATCTTATAGGCAGGCAAATATGGTACAAAATAAAAAAGTTATCAATCTTTCATGTGATAATTTCATTATGATCTTTTGATAGTAAAATAATGCACATTGAATAAATACCTAGCCCTGTCTCTGTAGGCTGGGGCACTTCAGGTTCTTTGTCTATAATACTTCCATCCTCAAATTTCAGGAGATAATCTTTACCCCAATGAAGTCGTTCTTTTGTCAGATGGATTGTCAGGGTTATATCCCTAGGAATAAAATAAATAAACAACATCAACATTATTATTTAGGTAATTCACTTACTTATCTTCAAAAGTTCTCAATGAATGTTGATAGAACTTTTTGGAAGAGTAAGCCACATAATGAAAAAGAAGAAATTGAATTTGGGAGAGGATCCAGGATTTTGTTTCTGATTGAGAGATATTTTTTCAATTTTTTTCTCCTTACATTTCTGTTTTCATTCAAGTCTGTCCGAACAATATCACTGAAAATTTATGGAAAGTTGGGCCATGGGGTAAGGAAGAAATGATTAAATTTTGGGTTGGATACATGAATTTGTCAATATAATGTGTGCTGTTGTGAGAAAACATATAGAACTCATACATCAAAAGATGATAATAATTATTGAAAGCATGAAATTAGGTCATGTATTAATAGTGCGGAGAAAATTGATGATTTTATTATCATTATGATCAGGAGTTTCATGATTTTTTTAGTTTCTATATATATAATTGATTGTCATCATTGTGTTAGGGTAAATATTAAGTTAGACATGATCATTTATATTTCCCTTACCTCACTATCTTGTTTGTCTAATGTTTCCCATGCATATGTCGTCGTAAGTTTTACATATTTGTATTCTTGCTCATGGACTGATATAGAAACACATTTACTCAGACAAAAAACAAACCTATACCCTAATCCTACTGTATTCTACTGTGTTGAAGGGAATACAATAAGAGAAATTCATTTTGTTGAAAGGAATACAGTGAGAAAGAATAACTTGAGAATGAGATTTTGATAAGAGAGAATGACATTAAAACAGTCAATACAGCAAACCCCAGAGCACCTACCTCTTATTTAGCCTTTTTCAGTTGGAATTGCAGTTTTTGGTATTGCAAATTTCATAATTTCAGTCTTTCATGACCATGATTTTGAGGATCTGAACCTTTGGAGATTCTTACTTTTTGGGATTTTAACATTTGGTAATATGGTATTCAGAACTGGTTACAATATAAAGAAAGTTTTGTTTTTATTGTTGTTAAATAGCATAGAGAGAGTTTTTGTATCTGCAGAGTTAATAATGAATTCTTCAATACTGAAAAAAACTTGTATAAATAAATGTATACTTGGAGGTGCATATTTGATATTTTCAATTTTCTCCAATAAAAATAACTGGAAGCATTGGTGTGTACTGAGGAAAATTAATCAGTAGGTAATAAATTAACTTGTAACACTAGAGTCAATGTGTTTTACGGTTGGGGTCAAAAAAATTATATACAATATAGATATCAAGGTAGATATTTAAAAAATTTGAACTTACTTATCATCCTTGGTTTTCAAATTGCCAGTGGCCACATATCCCTTTTCATTGGTGCTCAGCTGACCTCCCACCGGGGTCAAATCTCCAAATAAGTACATCATATATTTGATCAAACCTTGTTGCACACTGAAAGGATAGCCATTTTCCTCAAATCTTTCTATCCAACCATTGAAGAATGCTTCAAATGAAAATCGAAAGTTGCTTTTATAAAAAACAATTATATCGAAAAAAAGATTATTGCCACTTCTGCCTAAAAATGAATCACTATAGCCATATTGTTCAGAAATAAAGAATAACCTTCAGGTAATACTAAAACTCACATTCCTCAGATAAGTATCACCTGGGGTAACAGTAAAATTTAGATGATGGTAAACAGTAGTGATAACAAGAACCTTCAACGATGTGTTCACTATCCTTAAGTACATATCTGTGAATTCTGATTTCATAGGGAGTCTAAATGAAACAGTAATAGCATTGCTTGTTGCAATGATAGTAGCAGGAAGAGGGGGAGAGAGAAGCAAGAGTGGTTCATCCAAAAATCTGTTCTTAAAAAAAATAATTAATAAATAGAAATTAAAATCAGTATACAATTCTAATCGATAGTTTGCTCTGGAGTCTTAGTGTATGGTTATTTTTTTGATAAGTGGGCTTTATATATATATATATATATATATATATATAACATTTTTAGCATTAAAGTTATCTGGAAATAGAAGATTTTAGCCAATTTTTTCCCCATTTTTGAGGACAGTTTCAGCTATTAATAACAGACAATACTTGGTAACACTGTAAAAACTAACATTTGATGTCATCTGTTGATCAGAGTAGATGTTCTTTTAATAACATCGCATATTCTCCTCCTTCCTATTTCTGTTGTTTAATGTGACTGAAACAGATAGACTAAAAAGCTTCTGATAGAGATGTGTGGACACATCTAAAAATAAATAATAACTTACCATCACAGTCAATAATTGAAAAAAGTAGCATAAAAATTTGAAATTATGTAAACAAAAATAATCCAGGAGCACTGGAACATACAAACACATGAGCATTTAAAAAAGTAAAATAGTCAAATTAATAAAAATTCAGTCAATGACTATGTGTCAGGCTATGGACTTATTAATGCCAATCAGCATGATCCTTGGAATACTGATAATATACCAGAAATTGAGACAAAATAAAGATTTACTTACAATGAGATGTCAAAAATCCTTCTTTCAATGGTGGCTTTTTTTGTACTACTTCTTTCAGTTTTTTCAGTTTCATTGTAAGTAATCCTATGTTTTCTTCATGGAGAATCAAACCTAAGGGATGAAACAAGGAAGCATAAATTGCAGGTTTTACATATGATTAATACATTAAATTTTGTTTCCACTACAAACACTGGAGGGAACCTACTATTGCATAATGATAGCGAACTCAGTGTAGTAAGTTTAATCTTTACAAGGTGTCCCATTACTGTAGTTTTAGCTATGCTGTGTTTAATAGATAACCATCATAGTCTGTAAGGAGAAGTAAGTCGGGTTTTTTATGTGAATTAATTGAAAAAAACTTCAGGGTATTTTGTATAAGGAAAATAGTTACAAAAACTATTTTTTTAAAAGCTGTTTGATTTCATTGTATTGTTTGATAGAGATTTTTCACTATTTTTGGTGTGTGACCAGGATGTGTTTGTGTAAAAGGATATATTCAGAATATCCTTGTGACAACCATATTACCATTGAATAATGCTATCTTTTCATATGGCTACATAAATTTGGGATTACATAAAACAATTGTGCAACACCATTATTCTTCATCGATTATAAGGTTCCCACTTTTAACCCCCTCAAATGAGGTGAGAAGGCCTGATCCAAGAGAGGGGGTGCCCTGTTAGACCCCCATATATATACCAGTGAAAGCCTACGTATGTGGACTCCATTCTGAAATTACTGAGAAAAAAAGGCAGTACATCTTATGTGTCTGAGATGAAGAGTTGTCATTATTCCATAAAACACCAAAGACAAGGATATTAGTGCAAATTATTCATCTAATAATGACAACAGAACTTCAGCCATGTGTAATGAGCTCTGCCTAGGATCAAAATATCACTCCCTAGCCCTTTGATTAAAGTATAGTACCTTTTTGATAATTGAAAAGTGTAACACACACAAAAAAAATCACATATGCTGAGATTCTGACACGTTCATTTAAACATTTAGATGTCCAGCAACAACTTCCAATGTCACGTCTTGGTTGCTCCCTGCTATCAGTTATCTCTCCTCTTTGATTACTTCATCTCTTTTAGCATGGCCTGCATTTATTAGATCAATAATTTGATCTTCACTTATGGCAGCAATGTGGCTTGACATCTGATTGTAAATGCATGCAGTATTGAGTAAAATCATACTCATGTTCAATACATAACCACTTCAAAAAATATAAACTGCCTACCTTTTTCAGCAGCTAAAACAAATAATTCTTTAGCAATGCTAAATTTTGGAACAACTGGATAATCTACCAGGACATGTTTTCCAGCATTTAAAGATTTCCTGGGAAAAAAAGAGAGAACACTGTCAAATAAAATTTGGAGAATTTCGAGAAATTCCATTGTGTATTTTTCCATTTAAAAACTGTGTATGAAGTAATCAATCTTTTGATAATACAGAAAAAATCATACTATTTACAGTTTAAACAGTTGCTAACCTATTTATGCATTTTCATACACTTCAAGAGATATCCCATCGTTCTTTTGATAATATTTTGTAAGGAAAATGTCCTTTTTCCTCTACTTTGTTGAACTATTGAATATTGACTGATATTTTTTAATGTCCTGTGTAAGAGAAGGATCAAAGTTGTGTATGGCCAAGTTCAAGATGTTGAAAGCATATTTCAATCTTATTGAAAGTTTGGAATTGTCATTGGAATGGTCATTGAATTGGAGTAATGGTTAGCAGGCTAGTCTAGTTGACCATTGTCTGACACTTATGGCTTTGTACAAAAACTAAGGAATGCTTAGTGAATAACTATTTATTGTCATTGAAGGGTAGAGACAAATTTTACATA
The DNA here is from genome assembly GCA_963457665.1 of Thysanoteuthis rhombus. Classification (NCBI taxonomy): domain Eukaryota; kingdom Metazoa; phylum Mollusca; class Cephalopoda; order Oegopsida; family Thysanoteuthidae; genus Thysanoteuthis; species Thysanoteuthis major. Next base: position 26,564,489 of record OY735229.1, on the reverse strand, counting down.
TGAATAGAATCATTGATATCCAGAAGTGGTGCATTGAATATACAGACCCTGCAACTGCAGGAGGCATTGGAACTCTGGGGGTGCAAATAAATCTGAGAAACCCTTTGATAATCTAAAAGATATTGAAAAAAAAACGTTTTCTTTCCTTTGATGATGATAATAATGAAGTGCAGAAAAGTACAAGATCTTTTAAAAAAGAGTATCAACATAAGGTCAATATTCAAAGAAAATGCAACTCATGTCAAAAAAAAAATGTCATTGTCAAAAACTTTTTCATGTCCGAGCATAACAAAAGAAAACGTTGCGAAATTCTTGAATAGTGACAGCATTAAAATGAATAAGTAAATGAGTGAATAAAATAAATAAATGAAAAAAATATCAACTGTATTTACTCGAGTACAATGAGACCTCTAATATAATTTTTTGTGCCAAAAGAGAATACACTTTATTGTCTGATAAAATAGTTATTTATATTTGTTCAAGTAACCAACGAATGTGATATCAATGTAAATTTTAAAACACATCTTGATATATAAAAGCTCCCAGTCACTTTATTTGTTTGCTGATTTGCTGTTGGTTTGTCTGTCAGTCACAAGGAAAGGGAAGAATGAAAATTTATACATTCATGATGCAAAAAAAAGAAAAAAGAGGAAAGAAATAGAAAGAAAGAAAAAAAGACAAACAACATGTTGGCTTCCCAACCTACCTGACTCTCTGTACCTTTATCTCTCACCTTAGACTTCACATCTCCACTCGATTGCCACAACACAAAATTTTCAGACAGTTTCTATCAGAGTTTTTGAAAAAAAAAAAAAAGCAGAAACCCATTTCTTTTTACACTTGAGTATAATGCTACCCCCTAATTTCTGATCTTGAGTTTTTGTATTAAATACATTGCATTATACAAGAGTAAATACAGTAAATAAATAAATACATGAAGGATATTTTGGAGTGGGAAAAATTTGGAAGCTAGCGTTCGCTAGCAGAAGTTTGGATAAATGAGAAAAAATATGCTGGGAAAAAAGCAGGAAAAATTGGATAATTGCAAGCGATTCCCATAGCAAAAAATCAATACCATTCTTGATGCTGAGCAGATCAGACTTATGTACATTCATCTCCTATGAATACACAGTTGGACATAGGTTTTTGATGCCAGTTGCTGCCATGATGAAAGAAAAAAAGAAAACGATAACGCTGAAATGTTATTCCAAATGAATTTGTATTCTCACATAGAAATCTTCTCTAAGTTTTTTCCACTGGATTTTCTGCTCTTTCTTGTCACTAAAAAGGACTCTATGGAAACAGTCCCTTGTTATAAGTGCATTATACAGTATTTATGAAATTTTTGTCATATAAACATATCTATCAATTATACATGACCACAGTTCTTTGTTGTTCATTTTTAGAGTGTACCCTTGATTTTTTCTGCATTTCATTTCACACACCCACCCACTTACAACACACTGAACAATTTTCATCCTCTGAAATTTTCCCCCCATCTTCAAGTTTTAATCTTCTTGCTACACTCAGGTAATTCCTACACATCTTAAGGAGGCATTAGAATTGATCAGCTGAAAACAATATGAGTAACATAAAGAATGAGTTCAATTGTCTGAATAACTTATGGAAGAATACTTAAGAAATGTTTTTTCCTGCTAAAGTTTCTTTTTTTACAAAAAATGAAAAAAATTGCTCAGTTACAAAGCATATTTATCATTAAACACTGGACCTCAAATTTCATGATCTCTGGGCTAATGAACCAATATGATTTATTGCTTACCTGATTGCTTCTTCATGTCTTGAAGGCTCTGTGCTGACGATAACTGCATGGACATCAGATCGAGCCACAGCTTCATCTAAAGTCATTTGAGGGACTGGCAAATCAAGTTTACGTCTGAAGTATAAGATGCTTAAATCTAATCATTGTCATCTAGAAGTATCTTCCAATCATCACGATCATCATCATTAATATGATATCAATAGTACAATTTATACCATACCTACTACTACTACTGCTGGGAAGTAGACTTGATAGTTATAGAAGTAAATTTAGCGGAGGTAAGTACGAAAATGAGAATTTTTCAGAACTTTCTATTTCTTATACTATTTGTACTAACCACGATACCATTAAACAGAATCTTGAAAAACAGCAAAGGATATCAATTCTCCAAAAGAAAAAGAAGAGTTGGCCACAACATGTACTAGGTCAACATCAAAATATTTGCCAAGAACAGGGAAGAGCTTGAAATGTTGAAAAACGCACATTTCTATTAATACACAAAGGAAAGCTTACAGCAACAGAGTGAATCAAATTATAGCCCAAGCTAAATAGCAGAAATCTGATAAAAAGAATGAACACGTAGGCAAATGCCTTCTTCATTTTGGTTGTTGCTTATGACTGGAGGTTGTATATATCATATTTCTAGAACTCACCTCAGTATTTGTGCAGACCCAAGTAGTGCAGTGGTCTGCATAGTCTCAATCCTTTCTCTAATCTTCAGCACTTTCAATCTTGTTTTCAGTGTCTTTGGCACAGTTCCGAGTGCATCAAGTATCATTATTACTATTCTGACATGTTCCATAACTTCATTGATTCCTTTACCAGATCCTGTCATTTTCCTAGCTTTTCAATCTCTTGTATACTCACTCTGTGATCCGCAGACACAGCACATTTATTTGGTAGATTCTCTTTCCCTTGTCCATGACAACCAGGTCTTGTCTTCTCGGTAGATTGGGGTGGTCTGTTTGGATGTCAAAGTCCGAGAGTAATTTGCAGCTTCTATTTCCCAGAGCTGTCTCCAGTTTATGCTGATACCATGGGTTCGAATGGTTGAATTCCATTTGCTTGCTTAGTACTCAGTGCATAGCTGTCATGTCTGCTTTTGCAATCTTTCTGGGCCAGTTTGCTACTTTCACTGCATGTATATGGTTTACAGTCTCATCCCTCTCTCCACAGAGGTGGCATTTGCTGTTTGTTTGGGTTTTGTTGATCCTTGCCTTGACATAGTTTGTCCTGAGGTATTTGCTTTTGGCATCCAAGATGAGCGATTCTGTTTTTCTCTTGAGGTTTCCTTTGCATAGCCATATAGATGATTTCTTGTCTGCAATATTTTGCATCTGTCTTTCGAATTTCTGAGTAGTTTTTTCTTTCCTTGCTGTCTGCTCTGCAACTTCCTCATTTGTTACTTTTTAGTCGTTTATTGCACTGTTTTGGGCATTTTGTATGATTTCTTCATTGCTAGCAGATACTTTTCTAATCCTGTTTTGGCCTTTTAGACATCCTATGTTAATGAGTCCTCTGCCGCCTTCTTTTCTCTTCACATACTGTCTGTGTCATATGCACAAGAGCCATTCCATATAGAATCACCTGATTTGCACAACCTCTCAAATTTCTGTGGTGAAAAATCACAGTTGCTTCTTTACCAAATTTATAGAGAAATTGAAATATTAGGTCTGTATCTCTCTTAGTTTTGATTGTTTTAATGATATACTGTGCTGTCTTGTGATCTTTCCATGTGAGGTTGAGCATGATTCTTTCATGTGTACATTGCACACTTCTCAGTCTGCAGGTCAGTCTCTTGGTTAGGTTCCATATTTCAGTTCCATAGGTGACTATCGAGAGGATGCATTGGTTGTATACCTTTCTTTTCAGAATTGATGGGATCTTCTTGTTTTTGAAGGTTGAGCTTGCACTATCAAAGAATTTCCATCCTAGAGCGATTTGTCACTTGATTTTTCCTCCTTTGGAGGTTTTCATGGAGATTTGTTGTCCAAGGTAGTGGCCTACTTGCTTTAATTTTGCATCTTCGATTTTAATTGTTGTGTTTTTTGTTTCCGATATGATTGTTGCACATGACCTTTCTTCTGCTGAAGTTCATGTGTAGGCATCCAGCATTAGTTGGAGGTCGTATACAGGCCATGTCTTCAGCAGATCTGAGGTTGCTCAGATATTTGTCGTCTATTTTGATTCATTTATTCTCCCAGTCTAGGTTTCAGAAGATCATCTCAAGGCAGGCTCTGAAGAGTTTGGGTGAGCTAGTATCACCTTGTCTTACTCATTTTTAGAGCTGGAAGGGTTCAGAGTCTTTATGTAGCCTGATAAAGTAGCTGCTGTGACTGTATATATGTTGTAGTACTCTGATGTATACAAATTCTTCACCTTGTAGAGTGATAGCCTTCAGGACCATAGGAATTTCCACAGAGCTGAAAGCTTTCTTGATGTCTCTAAATGCTACAGTGAGTACTATATTAAATTCTGCTGCATTCTCTTTCAGCTGATTTATTGAATGGAGATGGTCCATGGGGGAGTAGTTTCTTCTAAAGCTAGCTTGTTCCCGTAGTTGGTTTTCATTTAGTATTTTTGTAATTTGGTTGGTGATGATTTTTGTGGAAAGTTTGTAGATGCAGTTGGGTAGGCTGATAGAACTGTAGTTGTTGAGGTCTTTCAGGTATCTTTTTTTTCATGTAGAAGTATGATAATAGCCATGTTAAAGTATTCCAGGACTTTTACCTTGTTTTAGGCACGATTTGAGTAGAATAACTAGTTTTCTAGTGATGATCTTATCAACTGTTTTGCGTTGACCAAAGTGATGTTATTTGGTCAAGGGACTTTTCTTTTTTTGTTTGCTTGATGGCTTGTTTTACCTCTCATGGTGTATCATCTAGGAAATCCTTGATTGTTTACATCTCACATGTCCTGCTCAATGTTTTGTAGGACATGTCTTGGTAAGTAGAGTTTTTGGTAGAATTCTTGGGTGATATACATACAGTACAAATCAGGGATGCAGTATAATGTAATGCAATATCCGATGTATAACGGCTTTATTTCATAGTGTGCTCGATACTTTCAATTTTTAATATCAAGTTGTTTTAGAGTAGAGCTTGACATATAGAGGAATGGGGATTAGCCACATAAATACATTAATGTTTCTGCTCTGTTTAGGGTTCTTCAGGCAAATGATTGAGTATATTTAGATTCCTGTAAGGGTCATTTAGACTATCATAGGGAGTAGGGTCTTTTATTCTGTTTGATTTGTAAGCTGCATATGTCTGCTAGTGGTTATAAATTACAAGCCAGTGGGTATGATGTAAGTGTTTACATCATCAGTAAGTGGTTGTGACTATCAGTTTTTGGTGTCTATTCTTAGTGAGAGTGTTTATTTCTCATTGAAATTTCTTGAAATTATTTCCCCATGCTAGGATCTCTTCCATACGACCTTAGTGGATTGTCTGATAATCTTGGGTTTGTTCTGCTTCCTCGCATCTAAGGTAATTATGCTGATTGGATAGTTCTTTGAGGTGGCTAAATGGACAAGATATCTATGTCATTTTTGGTTTGTCTGTATGTGGGTTATGTTTGTTAATAGAAATTTTGAGCGGTGCCTACATTTTAATGTTATTTCATTTTTTTGGTTTAATAAATCTATTTTATAATTTTTGTTCTATTGGCAGAAATAAAGATTTCAAATTTTTCATTCAGGCAGAGGAGGCATCGATCTTTAATATTTTAGCATATGAGTGTTTATTTTGATATTATCCATTTTACAGTTGGTTTAGAATTGTTATTGCACAATAATATGTCAACAGTGATGTACTGTTTTTATATTTACACGCATATATAATATCACACACACATATATATATTACCACACACACACACATATATATTAAGACACACACATATATATTAAGACACACACACACATATTAACACACACACACACACACATATATTAACACACACACATATATATATTACACACACATATATATATCAACACACACATATATATATTAACAGATATACATATATATCAACACACAGACATATATGTATATCCTAACATGCACACACACATTTATGTATATCAACACACACATACACATATATATATATAAACGCACACACACATACACAAATATATATATTAATAAACACATATATATATATTAACCCACACACGAACACATATTTATATATATATAACACACACACACATATATATATATTAACACACAAACACATATACATGTATATATTAACACACACACATAAATATATTAACACACACACATATATATATTAACACACACACATATATATATTAACACACACACACATATGTATATATATCAACACACACACATATACATATCAACACACACACACGCATACGCATATCAGCACACACACACACGCATACATCTTTATATATTTCAACACATACACACATACATATACAAATATTGACACACATACACATATATCAACACACACATATATATATGAACACACACACAAACACATATATATATTAATAGATACACAAACATATTAACACACATACACACATATATATTATCACACACACTCATATATATATATGTATATATTAACACACACACATATATATATGTATATTCACACACACACATATATACGTATATCAACATACACACACACATATATGTATAATAACAAACGCACACACATATGTATATGTATAATAACACATGCACACACATATATATATGTATAATAATACATGCACACACATATACATATGTATAATAATACATGCACACACATATACATATGTATAATAATACATGCACACACATATACATATATATATCCACACACACACATATATCAACACACATACACATATATATATATTAACAAACACACTTATATATATGAACCCACACACACATATATATATGAACCCACACACACACACATACATATATACGAACACACACAGAGATTTATATGAACACACACACACACACACATATATATACGAACACACACACAGATTTATATGAACACACACACACACACATATAGATATGAACACACACACACATATATAGATATGAACACACACACACATATATAGATATGAACACACACACACATATATATATGAACACACACACACACACATATATATGAACAGACACACGCATATATATATGAGCACACACACATGTATATATATATATATTAACACACGCACACATATGTATATATATATATTTATGAACACACACAAACATATATATACATATATACATACGAACACAAATATATATATATATATATATATATATATATATATGAACACACATACACATACACATATATATATAAGCACACACATATATATATATATATATGGACACATACACACATATATATATGGACACATACACACACACACATATATATATATATATATATATATATGAACACACATACACACACATATATCAACATACACACACATATATATATATATCAACACACACACATATATATATCAACACACACACACACATATATATATATATCAACATACACATACACATATATATATCAACACACACACACACACATATATATATCAACACACACACACATATATATATATATCAACACACACACACGTATATATATATATATAATATCAACACACACACACATATATATATATATAAATATCAACACACACACACACATATAAATATCAACACACCCACACATATATAAATATCAACACACACACATATATAAATATCAACACACACACATATATGAATACCAACACACACACACATATACATATATCAACACACACACACACACATACATATATCAACACACACACACTTACATATATCAACACACACACACATACATATATCAGCACACACACACATACATATATCAACACACACACACATATACATATATCAACACACACACATATACATATATCAACACACACACACATATACATCAACACATACACATATATATCAACACATATATCAACACACACACACACATATCAACACACACAAATATACACATATCAACACACACACATATCAACACACACACACATATATCAACACACACACACATACACACATATCAACACAAACACACACATACACACATATCAGCACAAACACACACATATCAACACAAACACACACATACACACATATCAACACACACACACACACATACACACATATCAACACACACACATACATACACACATATCAACACACACACACATACACATATATGTATATATATATATATAAATATACACATATCAACATATATATATTCATATATACATATATAAATATCAACAAATATATATATATACGTCAAAGAACACGTTTTTCCTGTTTGCTTACATTTCAAGTTATTTTCGCCAAGCTTACGTCATGTATCCCTGTTAGGACATGATAAAGTTTAGAATTTGATATATATTTTTTTTGAGCAATAGTCTCTGAAGTTAATATGCTCTAAACCTCTTTACCTTTTGAAATCAGTGTTAGTAATTTGTTTTTGTCCTTACAGACATGAAGAAAGCTTTGACATTTAGTTGGCATCTTAGTTGAAATATCAATTCTTCTCCTCATTCACTTTCCCCTCTTCTCTCTTGAAGCTGTTTTGGATGTAAACATCTCATACAATATCGAGTCTTTGCACATGATTAAGGTAATGGTATATATATGACCATAGTTTTGGTGTAATCATCCAAGGTCTGGAAGGTTCCTGGCGGAAACATTCAAAACTAGAGCAATCACTTGTGAGATTGATTCTAATGACTCTCTAGGAGATTAAAATACTGTTAAGTGGATCTTCCTTGTGGCACCAATCTCAGCAAGTGCCCGAGCCCTAGCTGGTTTTCATGCTAGAAGAAGTCTTCAAGAATTCCTTTCCTGGTTTGGCATGCAATATATATGGAGGAAAACAATGTACAGTCTTCCTCTAACTTCTGTTTCAGTGGACTCTTTTGTGGAAAACAAATTGAGTTTATACATCTTGACTGGATTAATAATTATCTTTGTTCTGTCAAGAAATCTCTCTTTGGTGAAGATTGCTCTGTTTCTCAGTTTGTAGACATTTTTTATTGTCTTGTGGACACTTGAGTCCATCATGATCTTTCGAAAATATGCATAAAAGATTTCACTTCCTGGATGAAGTTCGTCTGAGTTGTCATAGTTCGCTCATGATTTTTTGTTGAATTATAATCCTTGATATTTCAAGCCAGGCAAAACAAACAATTATCCTACTGCCTAGGTTATATTTTGAGTGCTAGTTATTGAATTTATTAGCAATTAAGATCTTAGGTTGAGCATGATTCTCTCATGTACATGTTGCATGCCTCTTAGTTTGAGGGTCAATCTTTTGCTTAGGTTCCAAGTTTTAGCTCTGTATGCGGCTATCAGTAGGATACATTGGTTGTATACCCTTCTTCTTAGGACTACTGGAATTTTTTTGTTTTTGAAAGTTGACTTTGCTCTACCAAAAACTTGCGAACCTTGTGTGATTTTTTGCTTTATTTCTTCTTCTTTTGATGACTTCAAGGAGAATCAATGTCCTAGGTAGGTGTAGCGGTCTGCATTTTTGATACTAATTGTTGCATCTTTGTCCTCAACATGTTTGTTGAACATAACATTTGTTTTGCTGAGGTTCATGTGGAGGCCAATTTTCTTGCTTGCTTCGTTCACTTTGTCTAACATTATTTGGAGATTTTTATGGTACTTAGCAAAGTGGACGATGTTGTCAGTAAATCTGAGGTTAGTTAGGTATTCTCTTTGTGTTCTCATTCTAAGTTTTGAATGATCATCTTAAGGCGGACTGTGAAGAGTTTGGGTGAGCTGGTATCACCTTGGCTCACTCTTTTTTCTAATTGAAAAGGCTTAGAGATTTTATGTAGTCTGATGAAGGACCTGCTGTGTCAGTAGATATGTTGCAGTATATATGGGTTCTACGTCTTGTTGTATTATTGCATTAATGACTTTAGGCATTTCTACAGAATTGAAGGCCTTTTCAAAGCCAATATATGTTACAGTTAGTGGCATTTTATATTCTGCTGCTTTCTCTTTTATTTGATTTTCCAAATGGAGATGGTCGATGGTTGTTCCTGTGATTGGTTTCATCTAACATTTTGCTGATTTGGTTGGTGAGAAGTTTGTAGATGCAGTTGAGTAAGCTTTTGGTCAGTAGTTGTGGAGGTGTTTCAAGTTTCTTTTTTTGTATTACACCATTATGATTGCGGTGTTCAACTCATCTTGGACTTGACTTTATTAGAGAGATAAGTTGAATAGGATGGTTTTTTTGTGATGAATTTTCCAACTTTTTTGAGTAGGTCGATAGTGATGTCATGGGATCCAGGGGCCTTTCCTTTCATTGTTTGTTTGATGGCTTGCTTCACTTCTTACAGAGTAACTTCTGAGAAGTCCTTGAATTGATTACTCTTGGCTCATGTGTCCTGTTCATTTTTATGCATCCTTTGTTTGGTGGAATAGAGGTCTTTGTAAAATTCCTGGGCACATTTGACAATTCGGTCCCAATCATTTGTCAGTTTTCCATTTGCTTCAAGCGCATTAGTTATTAGCATTCTTTCTGCACCATGAGATTTCTAATAGTTTTGAATCCCCTATCTTTTTCGAGAATGCTTTAAATGACTGCTGTCATGTATCTTCTTTTGTCTTCTCTTTGTTTCTTTTGGATAGTTTTGTTCAGCTCTATTGCTTCGATCTTTTCCATTGTTGTTGGTGGTGGCTTGAGGTTTCTGCATTTTTTTGTGAGATTTTTGGTTTCTTCTGAAAGTTTGCTCATGTTTTTTGAGCTCTTTGGCTTAAACATACTGGCGACTTCTTTAATTGAAGTTCTTATATTGTTGCAGAGCTCATTGATGTTCTTTTCTGGTTCTGTGAGGAGTTTGTATCTGTTCTTCAGTTCCAGTTTGAATGATCAGGTGAGTTTTTTTTGAACGGTAAGCGGATGCAGTTCAGTTTTGAACATTTTTATGCATTCTATCTTGGTGTTAATTTGAAATTTTATCTTATTCTGTGGTCTCTTCCTACATTGACTTGATTAAAGGATCTGCATATCTTCAACGGTGTTGCACTAGTCTGCGGCCTTTTTTTTAAAGAAGGTGTTCATGATTTTAAATCCATCAGTTGCTGCAAAATTCAAAAGATCTTCACCCCTCTTGTTCCGCATTTTTTATCCATACTTGCTGATGCATTTTTCAGTACCTTGTCCTATTTGGGAATTGAAGTCTCCCATATTGAGGTTGAGATATTTTTTTGGTTTCTTGGAGTATGGAATTTAAGTGATCATAGAAGTTGCTCATCTCTTTGTCAGTTGATTGTAAAATGGGAGCATACACATGGATGATTTTCAGTTTGTATCTCTTTCAGAACTGTACAGTGATACTGGCTACATGGTCTGAGTTGGCTTTGAAACCAACAACATTGTCCTTGAAGTTTTTATGAATTAGAAAGCCAACTACACTCTGATTTCCCTGTTTCCTTCCATGGTTGTATAAAAAATGTATGTTTACTTTTTAGTTCAACCAGTTCCTCTTCAGATCTTCTTATTTCACTGATACCAATAATGTCCAATGAGATGTTCTTGATTTCATTATCCAGAGTGGTTAGGCGCATGTCTGTGGAAAGTGACCTGACATTGTATGTTCCTATGTGTAGCGTCGTTTTCTTGGTGATGTTCTTGGGCTTCTGTTTGGGTTGTCGTACTTGGGGCACATCATTCTCACCCCAAGCAAGTGATGTGGCTGGGCCTTTAGAGACCATTGGCCTAGGTTAGTTGCTCTTGGAGTATATCATCCCCACCCTAACCAAGTCCACTACTACAATATAATCAACAAAAAGAAAATCACAGCAAAAACAAGAGAAAGCTTTAGAAAAAATAAAATTATGTTTTTAAAATAGGGTGTGTTGGAGATTTTTCAATAGCACAATGTATGTATAGCTCAACCCTGTGCAAAACATGATGCAACATAATTTCAAAAAAACTCACAAAAGTCTATATAAAGTTACTAAAATAGAAGAATATATCTTTGAAAGGTGTAATTTAATAAATTGAGACTTCATTCATCCCTGTTTGAGTCCGTTCAACAAATTTGTTCTTTTTAGACTAATTAGTCTAACTCTGTTCCATTCACAATGAAGGTGGTAACTCTATTTGAAACTGTATTACGCAATGATATATGATGATGATTTAGGCATTAATTTATGGAAAATAAATGTAATTTATATGATAACTAATGATATGGCATCAATAAAATGCATTTTTTTGTGAAAGTAATCAATTGAATAAATCAGACAACATCTTAGATCCAAGTAATGGCATGTGTAGTGTTTTATGACACAGAGTCCAAATGTTGACCACACTTCATTCTTTCTAACAAAAAATAATTTTGGCAAACATTGAATTACTGACCATGAAATTTTAAAGATTTGAAAAGGACGCTATGCTTCATTTCAGAGTCAAATATTTGGAATGATTCTTTGAAAAATTTGTGAAGCATAAAAATATGAATTTTGGGATTATAAAAATTTTTGTCAACCATAACAATATGAAAAAATAACATTATGGAATGTAACACGAATTAAATTTCTTTAATTATTTATCCATTATACTAGATTATATTTATTCATTTATTCATTGAATAATTATTTATTTGTCCACAGATGTAATTAACTATAAAATCATGATATGAAAGGTTAATTCAATTTTTTTCAAACACTGGCTATCCCGAACTATTCAAGGGAGGAAAAAGCCCATTTCAAAAGGGTTTTATAAAAAAACTTTTGGCACAACTTAGGTACAGTGGTCCTGATTGTAATCTCAGTGTGGAACAATTCAATAAAATAAATTATTCAAAGCAATGATAATACAATGTATCTATTAATTTTTGTTTCTCTCTCATGAATTCTCCAATTTTTTTCCATTCTTAATTTATGAAATTTCTTCTCACACAAACATTTGGGCTTTGAGTCCAGGACAAGAAGGATCAAGTGAAAAATGATAAATCAAAATGACAACAGTATAGTAAAGATTACTGCAAATTACAATCGTGTTTGGACGAAAGACATCAGTCAAAATGATAATAGTAGTTATGAATACCTGAACTGAATTCGTACTAATTAATTTGATATTTTTTTGTAAATTCAAATGAAGAAACGTCTTGTTGCTTATTTCTAATCTTGATTTGTATGAAATTCAAAACTAATAATTAATAGCAGAATTCATTTTGTGGATTTGAAGGAATAAAAGGATTCAATTTCACCTTAGGGACATGTTGTTTGAAGTTGTAATCAAAAATGTTCCTTCTCAGCATTCACACATTTAAATTTAAAAAACAAAATTAAACATTTACTTTATTATAAAGTGAATGTTTAATTTTGTTTTATAGATTTAGATGTGTAAAAGTTTTATAGCGATATTTTCAATTCCAAACTGTTGGATGGAGACAAAGATTATTAACATTTATCAAATCATACTTTTATGATGAGATGAATAGGTTTGGCTGTTTTTTACAATTGAAATATCCATTTAAATATGGTATACTTTAAAATTGTTCCAAAGACTCTAAAAGACTTTTTCATTTTTTTTTTTAGTGAAAAGGAATAATTAAGCCAGCTGTACTTTTTATTGGTGACGCTGCTTGACTGTACCTGATTTTGCCCGATGGAATGTTTTTTGTTTGGCTAAATGGTAATACCTGCTTTTCTTACACTTGAAAGGATGTTATCAATACTGTTAGTTCTAAAAGGTAATAAAAGTTTTTACAGCCGTTGCTATTGACATTCTGGGCAAAATAAATGCCAAAGTTGCTGTTGAGAAACTACTATTAATACTACTGCTTCGCAAATATAAACAGAAAGAATTTGTTAATGGAGAACATGGTCCCCAATTTAAATATCAAAATCCTTATTCAGCCTCACAATGTCTTACTCCAAATGCAGTACCCCAGTGAAAAGTTAACACTTCCATTATCTCGACTTATAGAGATAACTCACAGATAAGAAGAAAAAAAAGAATTAATTGAAGTAAAAATGCCTTTATGAATTGTTTTTTTTTCTTTTTCCAATTGAAAACGGGTATACTAAGTTTATCGCAACGAAGGTCTGGAGAATAATTTCAAGAATAACACCCTCGCTCACTCCGGGTTTTAAAACCGACACACAAATAAATTGAAAAAATAGAATCATTAGATTAGATGGAAACAATTTTATGCATAAGAACTTTTTCGATTGAAAACAGAAATGATTGACTTCCTCACAACAAATGTAAGTCTGGTTCCTGATTTGAATTCAACACCCTCACGCTCTCAAGGCTTTAAAAGAACAAACAAAGCTGATGCTCCATTCTACAGAGACAATTGCATTAAATATCAAACCCTATCTGTCTGCATTTGATGTTAGCCAAAATAAGTTTATCTGAGAATTAGCTGTACACATCACTTCAAATGACTGGCTAACACTGTTTGGCCCTGGATAGTTAGCCAAGAAATGTTTATACCGGGTCATAACTGTAGCTTTCCCAATGAACTAAAACAGCTGGTCCTTGCCTCTGGTGACATGCTCACATTAAGATAAACCCCATTTCTCTATATTCGACAGTAACCAATAGATATTGATATGAATAAACGATACCAATCACACTTGTTACATTGAATGATAGGCTAACACTGCCGACACTTGGTCGGCCAGTCAAAACATGTAAATATCTGACCATGCCTGTATTTACCTGATGGGCTAAAACTACTCTGCCAATTTGCCTGACTGGCCACAACAGTCGTGTTCAAAAATGAACTCTATCCATCAAATGACCGGGTGACACTGCTAACACTTGACTGGCCAGGCAAAACATGTTTATACCTGTTAATGCCTGTCATTTGCTTGATGTGATAAAACTCCGGAGTTATTTTGCCTGACGGGCTAAAATGGTTTTTGCTTGCCTCAAATGACATGCTTACATTGTGAATTGAACTCTTTCCATCTGCATTCGACACAAATGGATAAATATCTATGTAAATAAACAATACTTGACCATACTCGTTGGATTGCTTGACAGGCTGACACTGCTGACACTTAACCAGCAAACCAAAACATTCTTATACCAGATCATGCCTGTCATTTGCTTGTTTTTTCTTGTTTTTGTTCCTTTAATGTTTTTCATCCTCACTTGTCAACAAGATTACTTGCCAAACAATATAACTCAAGAGCCTGAAGCCGGAAGACCTCTACTGAGCTTTGACTCCGGATTTGGCAGCAACACATTTGATTCATGCTCAGCCATGGTGTGGGTAGACTCCGAGAGAGCCTTCTCCACAGCTAAACTGGCAAAAGCTACTAATCGGCTGGTTTTGACTAGAATCTGGCAACCACTGCTTACAGGAGATGACTTTCATCATCATCATCATGGAACAAATACTTCCTGGACTTGGCTAGTTCATCATGCTTATATATCATCTTATATTTTGCCGACCACAGTTTTGCAGATGATCTCTGGGAATCCAAGTCATGAGTCATATCCATTGGTTGTCTACCATTCATGCAACATGACCAGCCCATTGCCATTTGAGATTTCTGATAGATACTATGATATCTCCGACTTCTGTTTTTCTCTAATATGCAGTGTTGTTTTGTGATCTTTCTATGTAATGTTGAATATGATTCTCTCATGTGCACATGGCATAGTTCTCAGTTTGAGTGTCAATCTTTTGGCTAGGTTCCATGTTTCAGCCTCATGGGTTACTATTGGGGGGATACATTGGTTGTAGACTCTCTCTTTTTAAAATTAATTGGATTTTCTTTTCTGAAATGTATTTGTGCAGCTTGCCATCCAAGAGGGATTTTTCATTTGATTTCCTCTTCTTTTGAGAGTCTCATGGAGGTTTGTAGTCATAAGTAAATGTAGTGGTCTAAGGTGTTCAGGTCTGCATTTTTTATTTGGATTTTTGTGTTTTTGTCCTCAACATGTTTGTTTTACATGCCATTTGTTTTACTGACATTTGTGTGTAGTCCAACTTTCTTGCTATCTTCCCAGTTTGGGTTCCAGAAAATTATACTACAGTTAAGCTGTAAAGAGTTTGGGTGAAGCTGGTATCACCTTACCTTATCCCTTTTTGAACTGAAAGGGTCCAGAGTCTTTATGTAGCCTAATAAATTAACTGCTGTGTAGATATATATGTTGCAAGACTCTGATATATGGGATATACGCCTTATATGATAGCATCAATGACTTTGGGGGTTTTCTCTGGGTCAAAATCCTTTTTGAAGCTGATGAATGGAACAGTGAGTGGTATTTTATATTCTCTAGCTTTCTATTTTAGTTAATATACTGAATGGAGATGGTCAATGGTTGAGTAGCTTTTTCTGAACACAGCCAGTTCTTATGGTTGGTGTACATCTTGTATTATGGTGATTCAGCTGATGATCACTTTGGTAAAAAAATTGTAGTTAAGGTTGAGTAGGCTTATTGGCACATAATTGGTTATTTTCTCTTTTCTATGAAATAGCATTATGATTGCAGTGTTCCAGTTTTCAGGGATTTCACTCTGTCTTAGGCACAAGTTGTTTAGCAAGATAGCTAGTTTCCTGGTGATGACTTAACCGGCTTTTGATTTGATCGATAGAGATGAATTTACTACTTTTGAGTGGGTTGATGGTAATATTATCTGGGACTATTCCTTTTCTTGCTGGTTTGATGGCTTGTTTTACCTCCCCCAGAATAATTTTTGGGAATTCTTCAATCTGATTACTCATAACTTGTATATCCAAATGGTTGTCTTGTATCCCTCATTTAGAGGAATAGAGTTTTTTGTAGAATTCTTGAGTGCGTTTGACAGTTCACTCTCTATCAGTTGATAGATCTACATTTCCTTTGTTTATTCACATGGACATTCATCCGTTAGAGTCAAACATAGGCGGAAAGAGTTCATTTCCCAATGTGAATGTGACAGCAGAGTGGAGCAACAACCATTTTAGCCTATCAAGCTTAGTAACACAGGAGTATTAGTCTGTCAGACAAACAACAGGCATGATCAGGTATAAGAATATTTTGGCTGGTCGGTCAATAGCTGGCTGTATAAGTCTGTCAGGCAAACTAATGAGTATGGATAGGTATCATTTATATACATGGATATCTATCTATCTGTTAGGGTCGAACATAGACACCAAGTGTTCATTTCACAAAGTGAGTGTGTCAGCAAAGGCAAGCAACAACCGTTTTAGCCCGTCAGGCAAAATAACACAGGAGTTTTATCTCATCAGGCAAACGACAGGCAGAGTCAAGTATGAGAATGTTTTGGTTGGCCAGCCAAGTGTCAGCTGTGTAAGTCTGTCAGGCAATCTTAAGAGTAAGGTCTGGTATTGTTTATTTACATGGATATCTATTGGCTACTGTCGAATATAGACAAATGAGGTTTGTTTTTCAACACAATCATGTCAGGCAAAGTAATAAAGGAATTTTAACCCACCAGGCGAATTACAGGCACAGTCAGGTATAAGAATATTTTGTTTGGCTGGCCAAGTGTTGACCATGTAAGTCTGTCAGGCAAAGTAATGAGTACAGTCAGGTATTGTTTATTCACAAGGATATCTATCCATTTGAGTCGAATGTAGATGGAAAGAGTTCATTTCTCAATGTGAGCATGTCATCAGAGGTGAGTAACCGTTTAGCCTGTCAGGCAAAGTAACACAGAAGCATTAGCCTGTCAGGCAAACTGTAGGCACAGTTAGGTATAAGAATGTTCTGGCTGGCCAGTCAAGTGTTGGCAGGCAATCTAATGAGTATGGTCAGGTATTGTTTATTTACATGAATATCTATCTGTTAAAGTTGAATATAGACGGAAAGAGTTCATTTCTTATAGTAGGCATATCAGCACAGGCGAGCACAGCCCGTCAGGGAAATGACAGGCATGATCAGGTACAAACATGTTTTGGCTTCCTGAGTGTCAATGTTACCCCATCATTCAATGTAACAAGCACCATTAGGTATCATTTATTTACATAGGTTAATGTCAAATATAGACAAATATGGTTTATTTTAATGTGAGCATGTCACCAGAGGCAAGGACCAGCTGTTTTAGTTCGTTGGGAAAGCTACAGATATGACCCGGTATAAACATTTCTTGGCTAACTATCCAGGGCCAAACAGTGTTAGCCAGTCATTTGAAGTGATGTGTACAGCTAATTCTCAGATAAACTTATTTTGGCTAACATCAAATGCAGACAGATAGGGTTTGATATTTAATGCAATTATCTCTGTAGAATGGAGCATCAGCTTTGTTTGTTCTTTTAAAGCCTTGAGAGCGTGAGGGTGTTGAATTCAAATCAGGAACCAGACTTACATTTGTTGTGAGGAAGTCAATCATTTCTGTTTTCAATCGAAAAAGTTCTTATGCATAAAATTGTTTCCATCTAATCTAATGATTCTATTTTTTCAATTTATTTGTGTGTCGGTTTTAAAACCCGGAGTGAGCGAGGGTGTTATTCTTGAAATTATTCTCCAGACCTTCGTTGCGATAAACTTAGTATACCCGTTTTCAATTGGAAAAAGAAAAAAAACAATTCATAAAGGCATTTTTACTTCAATTAATTCTTTTTTTTCTTCTTATCTGTGAGTCATCTCTATAAGTTGAGGTAACGGAGGTGTTATCCTTTCACAGTACTGCATTTGGTATAAGACATTGTGAGGCTGAAAGTTCTTTCTGTTTATATTTGCGAAGCAGTAGTATTAATAGTGATTTCGCGAAAACCACTTCAGCATTTTTTTTTTCTTTTCAGCCCAGAACGTCAATAGTAACTGCCGTTTATCTATTTTTCACATCTGAGAACTACCAGTATCAGTTCCATCGTTTAGGTGGGTAAGGAAAGCAGATATCAACGTCTAGCAAAACAGAATATCCTGTCAGGCAAAATCAGGTATAGTCAGGCAGGGTCCCCAATAAAGAGTACAGCCTTAAATAAGCAACATATCCCCTAAAAAATTAATACAGTACTCAAAATAGATGATTGTATCATTTTTTTTTACGAATAATCACTTATTTAGACGACAATGCACCATTATGGATTAGTAATTTGTATGATTTCAACATGGAATAAATAACATTGTAAAAAAAAGAAATGAGTTGACAATATCGTCTAGATCCAGTGAAAAAATCCTCGAAAATTCACTAAAATGAAATCAAAACCTTTTCTTTTATTATTCCTTCAAAAGATTCTAATATTAAAGACATAATTATACCTTTTAATTTAGAATTTCGTACGAAACAAGGATACGAAATAAATGATAAAAAAAGTTAATTCATTCGAATTTATACAAAAATACGAAAATTAATTTATTTGAATGGCAAAAATTCAGTTAAAATTAAAATACTCATGACTACGGTTAACCTCATGACTTCCGTCCAAAGGCGATTGTAATTTTCAGTCATCCGTACTAGAACTGCTAATCCTTCTGCCTGATGTCTTTTGACTTGACATGCTAGCGAAAACAAGGAAAAGTTGATAACTACGTGAATTTTCGTTTCGTTTTCTTTCTTAATTTCTAAGAAGTGTACATAGTTTTCTTTGATTTTTCCTTTAAAAAAAAAAAGAAATGATAAATAATAGATAAATTTATTTCGCTTCAATGCTCATTAGTGGAGAATATGACTTCAGTATTATCTAAAAACTAAAAACAGGACACTTATAAACTAAACAAATTGTAAAACACTTACAATTTGTTTTTTTTATTTTTTTTTGTATTTCAATTATTTTCTCTCTTGCGAAAGGAAGAAAAACTGACGTGCAGTTACATTTTATTTCAGCTAATTTTCTCCTCTACTTTCTTTTTTTTTTTTTAAAGGAAAAATCAAAGAAAACTATGTACACTACATAATGAATTCACCGAGAGAAATAAGTTATGTATTCTACAGTAGAAGTCATTATCGCAATATCTATAATTGCTTGTACAAAAATAGCCTTTTATAAATTGCAAAAACAAAATATTTTTCCGATTTGATACCTAAAAATGACTCAAATCCTTTCATCACGGGAGAGGAAAAATATTAGAAACGGTGTTGTAAAATAAAATTTCAAAGATATGAAATGATTTTACTAACTTCTGATTTTCACTTCAACTTTACTGATGATGGCTAGCTTTATGATTAGATAAAATCTATTTTTTATCTACGCAGATTATTTATCCATCATATGGGTATCACGATAAGGTTAACTACATGTAGCACCGTGTTAATTCTTAATTATTGAGGTTAAGAAGAATTTCTTTTCCATACCTTGATACGTAACCTATCAACTTCAAGCGGAGTAAAGCGGGATAATCTTGATGGAGATTTTGTAGATTTCTTACGTGAGCCCCCCCGGCCTTGCCAATTCCAACAACAACCACTCCGAACAAATCCATTTTCTTTGACGAGGAATATACTTCTGGACCTTTGAAAGCAGGACAACTTTTCTCGTGTGCTTCCGTTTGCGGTAAGCGGTGTGTGTGAAAGCAATGATTGCAATCATCATCATCATCATCATCATCATCATCATCATCATCATCAGTGTTTTTATCGTCCGTCGTTGGACATACACCTTCACTAGGATTCGCCACACCTCTCTATCATGGGCGTTGCAGAGCCAATGTTTTCTGAATGTGTCCAGTTCGTATCAGCAACTCATATTCTGTCAGCCTAGGTTCTGCATTTGAACTTAAAGGATCCTTGTTGTGAGTCGTGATGTCCAACGGTCGTCTTTCAACATGACCAGCCCATTGCCATTTGAGTTTCCTGATGGATTCGACGACGTCTCTGACCCCTATTTTTCCCCTAATATATAGTACTGTCTTGTGGTCTCCCCATGTGATGTTGTGTATGATTTTCTCATGTGCACGTTTCATGGTCTCAGTTGGTGGGTCAGTCTTTTGGTTAGGTTCCATGTTTCTGCTCCATGGGTGACTATCAGGAGGATGCATTCTTAGAGATTTGTAGTCCTAGGTATATATCTCCAACTTTGCGTTTTCGATTTCGATCGTTGTGTGTTTATTTCATCATGTTTGCTGTACATGACCTTTATTTTGCTGGAATTTATGTGAAGGCCATTTTTTTTGCTTTCTTCGTGCATTTCGTCCGGCATTACTTGCAGGTCCTGAAGGTTATATGCAAAAAAGACGATGTCGTTCAGAAATTTGATGTTACCTGGGTATTCACCGTCTATTCTGATTCCCTTGTTTTCCAAGTCTAGGTTTCCTATTTTGTAGCTGAATGGGATCTGAATCTTTATGCGGCCTAATAGAGGAGTTGTTGTGACGGTATATATGTTGCAATACTCTGATATATACGGGGTCTACACCCTATAGAGTGATAGCAACAATAACCTTGGGAATTTTTACCGTCGAAGACCTTGAAGTTTATAAATTCTGTGGCATTTTATATTCTGCTGTTTTTCTTTCAGTTGATTTATCGAATGGAAATGGTCCATGGTTGACTTGCTTCTTCCAAAGCAAGCTTGTTCCCGTGGTTGGTTTTCGTCTAGCGTTTAGGTAAATCAGTTGGTAGGTGATCAGTTTTTAGATGCAGTTGAGTAGACTTATTGGTCTTATCGGATGGCTAAGAATATAAGCCCCTGATAAATTCCCTGAATATGTATATGAAGATGATTTCTAAAAAATCATGTGTTGTTTGGTGAGATATACCATGGTATTAATAAGGCAAAGGGAAGAATGTTGGAAATTGAAGGTCACTTATAGAATGTAAGATCGATTCTTGGTATGTCCGTCAGTTTTTGGTCACCTACACTATAGCCACAGGAATGTTTTCTTTGGATGTTTGTCTTGTAGTGCCCAGCTTTTCCAGCAAAAGATAATTACAGATAATTGGAGTTATCTGCCCCTAGCAAGGATCTACGTGATATTCCTTACATAGTTGTAATCTCTGTAGAAATAGCAAATTCTTTGTCGCTTCCTCTTTGACGTTACACAGAACTACCAATAAGATAACCTATTATCTTTACGGTAATTAAACTGTGGCTGTAAAACTAGGTAAGCTCGTTTTCTCTCTCTCTCTCCTCTCTCTCTCTCTCTCTCTCTTTCTCTCTCTAGTTAGGGTAGTTTATATAGTTTTCACACACACATCATCAGATATAAAAAGTAATCCATTCTTCTCACATCTCAAAGAACACATCCTCTCTAAGTTAAGCACTCTCAATGTAGTCAACTCAGATAATATTTTAGTGGCTATAATTTAGATGACCAAATTGACGGGCATTCTTAGTGACATTCCTTTCCCTTCATTCTTCGTATCTCCTCATCCTTATCGCAGTAGATTTCTCCGAATATATTCGTGTCGACAGAAACTCCCGTCTTTCTTAATTTCAATTCACTCATGAATTAAAACTTCTTACTGTTGTTAACCTATTCGTTTGTTCTTTTTTCTGCGTTTGTTAACAAACTAGCTGTGTACTAACCTTGTTTTTGTGCTTAAGCAGTGAGCATGCTATTCACCAGAATTTATCTTCTTTGATCAATTCTGGTAATTTATCATTTTGGTGCTTATATGATTAGCAGCCCAAAAGTCTTAACCCCATAGAGAGTGCTTAGCTTGATTTCAAGATGTTCTTTGAGATGAAGAAAGAAAGTTCTTCTGAAAAAAAAAGGTATGATTACTTTGTATGCGTAAAGGCGTGCATGCAAAAACTAGGTATATGTAAAAACTTTCATAAAGAAGGGAGCGAAAAATGTGAGCTTACCTCGTGGCCGTCAGGAAAGAGAGAGGAAGTTTACAGCCAAAGGCTTAAGTGCCATAAAAAATAACAATCAGTTATCTTATTGGTAGATCTGTGTGACATCAAGGATGAAGAGATAGAGAATTTATCATTACTTTAGACTTCTTCATCTTGTTCGTGTGCTCTTTGGTCTAAACATAGAGGTGACTTTAATGAGAGAGGCTGTTATTTTATTGCTGAATTCGTTTGGTGAGAAGTTCATATCTGTTTTTCAGTTAAAGATTGGAAGATTTGATAATTCTAGTGGTTACACTTTGACGTGGAACATTTTCCTACGTTCTTTGTTGATGTTCATATGAATTTTAGATTTTACCATTCTGTGGTTGCTTCCTACGTTGACTTGATTTAGGACTTGGATATCTTTGACGGTGTCACTTTTGTCCGCTAAGATGTAATCTATTTCGTTCTTGGTTTCATCGTTAGAGCACTTCCAAGTCCATTTTTATTGTTTTTTTCTTACTCCGAGGTGGTCATGATTTTGAAACCATTTGCAGCTGTGAATGTAGCTCCCCTATACTTCTACTTAGGAATTAAATACAAAACCGTACTTTTAGCTAAACATCAAAAAGTTACTGCCTACGACGACCCATATAAAAGCCCTGGACGCGCATGGTCCTATGTTCATTGGCACCAGCACTTCTAGCTGGTTACGTCGATTCGATCTTAACCATTTTTCTACTCTGTCTTATTTCTGTACTAACTATGCCCAATTCACTTTACTGATGTCGAGGCAACTCAAATACGCACTGCTACATATTTACGCCACCGTGCCCACCCCACGTCACGATAATCTTTCCTAATTCTCTTTACTTTGGGAAAAATGCCTGCATAAAACTCCGTGTTCTCTGTTTTTTCATTAGAGAATAGCCCCCAAGTCACATGCATAGCTTGAAGGTTGAGCTCGCTTCACCGAAAGTTTGCCATCCTAAGGTGATTCTCTGTTTGATATCTCCTCTTTTGTGGATTTCATAGAGATTCGCTATCCTAAGTAGATGAAGTGGTCTACTCTCAGTCTTGCATCTTCGATTTTGACGATTATGTCCTTATTCTTGATGTGATTATTGCACATGACTTTTGTTTTACTGAAGTTCATGTGTAGGCTCACTCTTTTGCTTCCTTCGTTTAGTTAATCTAGCATTAGTTGAAGGTCGTATAGGTTCTCTGCCCAAAGGATGATGTCGTCTGCAAATCTAAAGTTGCTCAGATATTCGCCGTCTATTTTGATTCCTCTATTCTCCCAGTCCAGGTTTTAGAAGAGGAAGGCTGTGAAGAGTTAGCGTAAGCTTGTATCACCTTATTTTACTCCTTTTTGGAGTTGGAAGTGTTTGGAGTCTTTATGTAGCCTGATAAAGGAGTTACTGTGATTGTATGTATGTTGCAGTACTCTGACGTATACAGGGTCTTCACCTTGTTGTGTGATGGCCTTCATGACCGTGGGGATTTCTACAGAGCCGAATGCCCTCTCGAAGTTTATGAATGCTACTGCGAGTGGCATTTTATATTCTGCTGCCTTCTCTTTCGGCTGATTTATTGAATGAAGATGGTCCATGGCCGAGTAACTTCTTCTAAATCCAGCCTGTTCCCGTGGTTGGTTCTCATCTAGTGTTTTATTCAACTTGTATCTAAAACAGAGTAAAATCCCGAAAGACCGGAACACAGCTATCATAATGCTTCTACTTAAGAGCAGATATGTAGCTCCTTGACCTCACCACCCCTCCATTTACACTACCCCTAACATACCAAAAATTCTAACTCCACATCACTCCCCAAGACCAACTGCTACTGCTTAACCAAAAACCTGATACCTTACTGGACATTCTCCCACTCAGCAGGAGGCCTCTAGCAGCCCTGACAGCACAATTTACCCACAATGCATAGCTCCTGATTGTGGATTCTGGTTCCGCATGGGAAATTTTAATACGCACTCACACAGCACACACCACTGATGATGGGAAGAATCCTGAAACATGTCTGGACAATTTACTTATAAGGATTAATAAACCTTACCTTCAAATACCTCACTCCTGAGTCTGTCTGACTCTCTACCGTACACATGATATATATATATATATATATATATATATATATATATATATATATATATATATATATATAATGGTGAGGGCAATGCTACGTTAAAGCAGCTACCCTATCAGTCGTAGGTTCGATTCCTGCAGTAGTTCCATTTTCTTTGTTTATTCTATTTACGCTGACTTGGCAAAATGATACATTTACAGGCGATAACTTGAGATAATTTCAAATAACAGTTTTGGACTAATGTTAGGCTGCAAAAAGTAACTCGGTCCGATTTTTATGGAAAAAAATAGAAAAAATGGAAACTCAGACGGTGGATGGACATTTTGGCCATAGTCGGTCTGTCTTGACAGTTAAACCTGGTCAGGTCGCCTGCGGGCATTTCGACTGCATTTTTTTCTACCCTGGACTATTCGATTGTACTTTGTTTTTAAAGCTGAAAATCACGAACTAGATAGGAATTGAAATGATCAAATGCACTATACTGTGATAATAAGTTTATACATGTTTGTCTAATTTTATAAATCACAGTTAAACTTTTCATAACTATTTTCTCTAGTATCAAAATTTGCTTCGCTTACAAAAAATTATGAGTTTTCACACGGCAGTTATTCAGGGTTTAAAAAAAAATGTTTCCATCCAAACGGCCCAATAAAAAGATTTGCTTGAGTTTTTTGGTAAAATACCATTTCCATTGAAAAATGTACTCAATAATGAATAAACACCGACGCTTTCATTGAAAGTTTGAAATCTGAGTGTGTATCGTGCTAAAAAAAAATTAGCTTCAGCGAAGTGCGAATTTAAACCATTGACGAAATTGTCTATGGAAGCACTATATTGACAAGAGTTGATCGTAAAATGAAGTTCGTGCTGTGAGACGAAAGTTTTCATGGAAAAATTAAATTGCTGCAGCGTGATGAAAGTTTCCAATGATAAAAAGTTTCAAAAAATTATATAACATTTTAACCTCATCTTTATTTGTTTTTTAAGGAATCGTGGGCAAACATTTTCATTCGTGAGTTTATTTTTTCTCAAGGGTTTTTGATAGTCAATATCAAATATAAATTAAACAGAGGTGCAGTTGAACAACTTCATACCCCAAGCGTCGCTCTGTTCACAAAATATCTTCTAACAGATCCTCTCTCTGGGGCATTTTATACAACTGCTTTGCTGTTGTGTTCATACGTGAACATTCTATAAGGTAGGGAAGAACCTGCTTATACCCAAAGTCAATCATATTTGGTCTGTAACTTTATAACTGTGACGTAGATTACATTTCCCGAAACATTGTGACTGCATCAAAGCTGAGAAAAATTATTCAAATAGTCCGAACAAAACCCGGTATCAATCATCGTTTGAAACTTAAACTTGAACAGTTTGTGCTAATCTTCACTGCACAAATACAGAAAACTGACGGATTCTTGTTTAGTTGGGCCATCATCAGCTAAACATAATTTGCTTTAAGTAAAACAAACTCAAAAAATAAGGAGAGCACAAGATTTTAATGAAACTTCGACTCGATCCCTGTTATCGAAATTTCACCCCCTCAGCCCATCCCCGCAAATAGCTTATTAGAGGGTTTCAAATTGGGGGGGGGGGTCTATTTATATGATTTTTCATTGACAGTAAATACTTTTTGATGACGTAATTTGATGTATATCCGCTCACCATTTGTTGTATTATTAAGCAAACATTTTATGATTAATTTGATAGTGTTTGTTCAATGAAATAAAATTCATTCTCTTCTTTTCTATTTAAATGTTCTTGATGGTGTGGTGACCCCATTCTTTTACGTAGGAATTAAATACGAAACCTTTGGGTACATATCAAAGACGTCACTTCCTACGATGACCCCTATAAAAGCCCTGGACGCATATGGTCAAACGCTCATTGACGCTGGCACTCCTAGCTGGTTACGCTTTTGGCCCCGGCACTTGTTGCCGGCTACTCTTTCTCTCTCTCTAATATCGCTATCATTTTACCTACTACCCGCCCGATCTGATCCGAAGTATTTTCCACCGTGACATTTCTCTGTACTGACTTTGCCAATTTCACTTCACCGATGTTAAGAACTCTCGCATACGCACAGGTACACAGCTATGCAACCGTGTCCGCATCACGTGCTCCAAACGCAGATACACTTTGTGAATAAAACAGCAATGCCTTTTCTATCCGGTAGTCACAACGATCTATCCTAATTCTCTTTACTCGGGGAAACACGCATGCATAAAATTCCGTGTTCTCTGTCTTTCATGGTCTGTCCATCGAGTATCTATCAGCGTCGGAGAATAGCCCCCGTCACACAAGCAGTTTGGCTCACACGCTGATCCCGGTCTCCATAATCATTTATTGGTACGATCCAAGCCATATGGATTCACAAGCAGTTCAGACAACGTATATGCTCATACTTGGTGTGCATTCTCTTCTTACATCTCCTTTCCTCTTTCCACATCTCAAGTGACATAGCTGCTGACATCAAACCACGCGAAAGCAAAATCTCTTGTCTCGAACATCTTCGCGCTACTCATTCCTCAAGCAGAACTACTAGAACCATCTTGACCTACACTATTTACAAACCGTTCACTTTCCGACCAGAATATATTCCATCAAAACTGGTGACAACCACCAACCATATATGATGGTATTTCTAAAATCGCTTGCTCGTTTTTATTTAAAAGAAAAAATCAAACGCGTTCAAAATTATTATTTCAGCAACCGCCACCATAATGATTATGAAATAAATTCAGCTTTCATGATTTTCACCGGGTTTTTCTCTTCAACCAGATGTGGGCATCCTGTTCTTTTGCTTATAACATCTATCAGAGTATGTTCTATTTGTATGAATATTTTTGTAATTTCTAGATAAACGTATACGCTGCGCCTCGCCTTGCAATGGACATTTTATAGAAATGAATAGGCCTATCGATACCCAAGCTTTGCTTCCTTTACCTGTGCGCTTGGATAAATAAATAATGATATAAATGAATAAAAACCAGTAAACAGACACTATAATGATATTATACAATACATGTTGAATTAAATCAATAATTTTGTTTTTATCGAGGACAATTTGCAATCTATTCTATTTTGCCTATTTTGTGCACCCGTAGTCGATTTGATCCATCGTTAGAATTACCACGCGCAACCTTTTTTTCTTATTTTTTGATGGAAATTTTGACTCAATAAGACCCTAAATACAAAACATCATAATTAAATACAAGCAAACAAACAAAGATAACTGAAAAAACTTGCATAATCCCATGGTGTTTAAGTTATCATTATTGTAAATTACATTAAGTCATATTACATCCCATCTAGTAAACAATTTTCGCCTTAAAAAACAAAACGCTTCCGAAATTTTCATCGTAGAAAAAAATTACGACCAAAATATCTGCGGGAGACCTGTCCAAGTTGGTCAGCCCAGGCCGACCTGTCTACAGCCAAAATATCCAATATTCGCATTCGACGCAAATCTTTTTTTGCAATTTCGAAAGTAGGTCTACCGGGAAGATAAAATTTTTACGTAAACTTTCCAAAAAATCTTGAAACGACAATCAATCATGAAAATCAAGTGAAATTTGAAATATTAAAAAAAAGAAAATTAGTCAAACTTGGTCTATGGATTAAAAAAAGGCACTCTAATCATTTGTGTTTAATGTGCATTTTTCTTGGACCTTGTGGTGCATATTATACACGATTACTAATTGTTACTTTTTTTCTCAGACAAGTGTGTGCCCACATTATCAGAGGTGTCCGGTCAAAAGGCATCAAGTATCAGGCAAAAGGACAGCAGTGTAATACGAATATTCTTACTGAATTTGTACAATATTTTCCCGATTTATTTCCATTTTAACAGAATGATAAACCAAATGTTTCCACCAATTTCTTTTTTCATTATGTCGCTGACTCTATTGAAATCATGTAAATTTCTAATTCATAATGGCGCGTTGTCGTCGATCTAGTAATGATTGACTTACTTATTAAAGTCATGCATAAGCGCTAAAAAGTACATTTTTCATTACTGACATCAAACATGTTCCAAAAACGTTAATGTGAAAATGAAATAAAGAAATAAGACCGTTAAGATATAATTATATCTTTTAATCTAAAATTTTCTTCGAATCCAGGGTACGAAATAAACAAAATTTAAATTGAATTTAGAAAAAAAAATTAAATAGAACAAATTCAGTTGAAATATTCGTAACTACTGTTATCCTCTCATCTTATGATAATAGTAGTTTATATGTATGCATGCGTGTAATCGTAACCTAGTAAAAAAGGCACGTGGTACGGGGAATCTTTTTTGCACTGCAGCTTCTGGGTGCTCTGACTTAGAGAATGCAATAAATCTGGATGTTTTTTTTTACCCATTACATTATATTTTTGTTGAGTTGTTCAATTTATGATACAATTACATCTGACCTCGACTTTCGTTCCACATGATATCTCTAAAATTTCCGAATGAATTTCAATGATATTTTTTTTGAAGGGTGGACAATAGGCTAAGAAAGATGCATTCACATTTTGAGGTGGATCCAGGAATTTCTCACGGTCACCCTTCCCGTACATCGTATCTATACGTACACAATATCTCCATAAGTTGAATTTCAAATACATTTTTACAGAGGAATCGGCAATGGGCTTAAGAAGAAATTTTACGTTTGGGGCAGATCCAGGAATTTTTCACTGTTACCTTTCAATAAAATTGAATTACATTGAAAAAGATAATTTTTCTCAAACATGAAATTTAAAAAAAATTATTTTCGGTGAGGGGTTCCTCACAATGTATATATACTGCACCTGTGTTAATGTTGTACAAATCAAAGACATTTAATATGTAAGTACAGGCATCACCTTATATAATGTGGTTCGTTATAGCACGGTTTGTGCCCCTCCGCGCCGCTGATTTATCTTGAATATACAAAAGATAAGACTGGACTTCGAGCTTAATGGCATGAGAAGACGACTTTTAAGCGAGTCATTATTTATAATCATTTTTCATGATACAATTTCATCTTGATTCTTTAAAATTGCTTTTAATTGCAACTTTATTCGTGCTGTCACCATTAAGTTGCGATAAAAAGCAACTGTATAATTGGGACTAGAAGGTGAAGAGTACAAACATTTTAAATTATCAAATTGAACTGTATGTGTAATTTAATTCACTAAATTCAATTATTTCGCTGGAATAATTCAACTAAAACAATTTAATTATTGCATTTCAATAAATTGTTTGTATTCCTATAGGATGTATTGTCTTTTGTTGAATCGAGAACAGCGATGGATCGTCGTGAGACGAGGATTTTGGATCCTCGTGGGTGATGTGTTGAGCGCCGGCCCAGTAGCTGTAGAAGGGAAGGAAGCTGTACGAATAGAATGTATTGCGTGCCAAGTATGAAGTTGAACGTGCATTGAAAAAAGAAGTCGAATGAAGTTATACACATATTTTGGCCAGGGAAAAGACGTACATTTAATACAAGAATAAAGATGAGGAACATGTAAAGATAACATTAATATGATCGATCACTCGAAAGAGAGAGAGAAAGAGATAGGCAGAAGGGGAGAGAGAAAGAGAGAGACAGACAGACAGACATAAAGGGATAGATAGATAGATAGATAGATAGATAGATAGATAGATAGATGTGGGTGGTCAAATAAATGTAAGTCAATCAGAGTTACCTCCCACAATAACGTACGCACAGATTATACCCAACACAAATCAACGACCTTCACACCTGCTTATTATTTTTTGTCAAAAGCCCGTGGCGTGATTCAGCAGCTCTCGCTGCATTTTTTCTTATACCTCTAAAAATGTGAACATTGACAAGCTAAATGATGGTATTTCTTATAAGACAGCTTTCTTGAGAAGAGAGAGAGAGAGAAGATATCTTTTTCAGTTATCAAGTGAGTGATTTTTTCTCATTTTTTAAAGCTTGAGAATTTTTTTTTTATACCTTTATCTATCAAAAGGACTCGTGCATTATTTTATACTTCATGATAAAGAATAAAAATAGTGTTGATATTTGACTTTAGCTGTCAGTTTTATTCTTAGTGCTCAATTTCTTTGAAAAGTCTTTGATTTGCTCTAAACAAATTCAGGTTATTTTATTCATTTATTCATTCAATACAGGTATATATTTCATCATGACATGAAAAAACCCATCAACCACGCTGTTCTTACTCTTTACTCTTATGTATGCGCTTTGGATTGCAAATTTTCTTATTGTTTCTCATGAAGTTTATCCAAATTAATTCAGTATTTCCCCACGAATATTAGAAGTATGTTAATTACAATATTAACGACCAGATTACGGATTAAAGAAGAAATTGTGCGAAGGTTTCGAAAATACAAGGAAGGGGGATAACTGTTGCACAATTCTCTGATCAACTTCGGGATTAGTTAACTCCCATCCCAAGACCCTTAGGAATGTTTATTTAAATAATTAAATTGGAATTCTATCTATCAGTGGTTCCCAAACTTTTTCTAATCACGGTGCCCTTAGTGTGCTAAGCGTTTTTCATGACTCGTTAACTCCAGAAATACCGATCTGTTGTATCAACATTCTTGCGCTTGGATTAGGTAGGTGAACAATAATGAATTAGAAAGCACCCAGAGACCGCATACTTGCCAGAAGGCCATTGTCAGTATAGGCAACCGCTGCCATTTTCCCGCAGAGATGCAAAAGGGTATATTCGTTGAAATCTGACCTAGCTCTTTATTTCCTTAAGATTGCTTATCTGGGTTGTTCATAACAAAAATAAAAGGCACTTCATTAACTTAGTCATTGAGGGGTTTATTTAATGAAGAGCCGAGAAGAATCCAGTTTCTTTTTTATGATTTACTGCTTGTGTTCTATAAATTGTCTGCATGTGTCAATGATTTTGTTCTTTGGAAATATTTCATTGATTATATTATGTGGTGTTGACCTATAACTATGACATACGGAATGTAATTGTGTATGTATAATCCAAAAATTTGACCACTCCTTCTACAGCCTATGGGCCATTCTTCCACAAAATTTAATTCAAATCTATTGAGAACTTATTGAGATATTTCCTAGACAATCATGAGCATATACATAGCTGTATGAGGAAAATAAAACTCTAAAAAATATCTCTCAATGAAAAAAAAATTTTTTTTGATTTGCCCCCAAATTTCAGAAACTCCCCCCATCCTTTCTACATTGATATTTATTGAGTACTTTTGTAGGTATCAAGTAGACATACAGAAGTAACCATGTGATTTAGATTCATAAAAAAGGTTACATATTTGTTTCCTTCTTTAACAATCACTCACTTAAAGGTCATCTTCGCTGGTCATTAGGTTTAAGGTTCATGTTATTCATTTAATAATCGCAGAAAGATTGTGAATTCATTTCTTGATAAGAAATCAATTCAGGTGAGAATGGCAGTTTCATCTTTATTGGTCATTTCTATGCTTTTTAGGTACAACTCTTCTTTGTTTTTGCTCTTTTGTGCATCCATAATTGATTTTGATGATGGTTTGAATATTTACTTTCACTGAATGAAGGATTGCCATATTTCATAATTAGCCTTTTTTTCTTAAAAAGGAAAAGATTTCCCTTATTTTTGACCCTTGAGAAAGGTCGAAGGAACTTACCACAATACTTCAAAGCTGTAGTTTCGCTTGGTGGACTGAAAGAATGGGCCCCATTATAGATATGTAGTAAGTATGAACACACCAAGTTTTAAAAAGAATTTCATGTTCTAGAAAAAGGATTTCTCCAATGGAATTAATTTTAACCAAATCTGAAAAGAGTAGTTTAGTATGATAGACAGAAAGTTCAACATTATAGTTAAATCATAAAAAACACTCCCGCATGTTGTGGAATAATGATTTCAAGGAAACTAACTCAATACTTTGAAGCTGTAGTTTTGTATGATGGATAGGAAGAGAAGGCCCGGTTGGTCAGTATATATACATCATAGATAGAATATGAAATTTTAAAAATTTCATATTTAAATCAGAATTCTTCAAAGGCATAGTTTTGTATGATCAATGGAAAGTGAAGATTCAGTTTAGCAGTATAGTTGAATTGTAAATAGTTTTCAAGTTTTTTCAATGAAGAATAAAAAAGTAAAGTTCGGTATGATGGATGGGATCTAGTTTTGCAGCATAGTTACATCATACATAGAAACTCCCTGAAAAAATGTGTATTGGAATAATGATTCCTCAATGAAGAGCTAAC
Organism: Thysanoteuthis rhombus; assembly: GCA_963457665.1. NCBI lineage: Eukaryota > Metazoa > Mollusca > Cephalopoda > Oegopsida > Thysanoteuthidae > Thysanoteuthis > Thysanoteuthis major. The sequence goes on along the minus strand of OY735229.1, from coordinate 26,531,616 downwards.
CACTATACTACAAAAGTGTAGTTTCGTATTTCGTACGATGGATGGAAAGAGCTGTATGTAAACATTTTTTTAAAAGTTTGTGTTTTAGAAAAAGGATCTTTTCAATTAACCAGAATACTTTGAAGGTGTAGTTTTGCATGATAAAGTGAGGGCCCAGTTGAGCAGTATTGTTAAATCGTACTTTTAGGTACATTATTATGTTTAGAATAAATAGGAGAGTTGGAAAATCTATTACAATTTGAAGATCTTGAGTGGAGGGATCAGAATAAGCATGGCAACTGGATGAAGGTATTTTTGGGAAACTATGGTCTCCAACTCAATTTAGTAAGATCTGAAAAAACAAGGTCATTTGAGAAAGATATATAATAAGGATGGGGTGGGCACAAGGGAAATGAAAGTATGCAGTATTGACAGGAACAAAGAAAAAAAATCTTTCAATGAAAAATTGAACTGAAAAATCTTTTAGTGGTACAAAAATTTTAAAATCATTAGCAGATACAATTAAACTTGGTTAAATTCTGTCAACCAAGTTCTCTCCTCAGCATTCAAAATAGTTCTCGTCTGATGTGAAAATTTTAGCAAATCTGTCATTGTCTCACCCCCCACCAACTATAGTCACATCATTAACAGAATCTCCCCACCAAATCAGTAACTTCTTATATGATATGATATGTATTGCAAAGTACCAATATAATAATAAAATATACGTTATTAAAATGAAGGCTATTTGATGTCAGAGAAATATATCAATATGAATACTCTCAAATTTGGAACATCAAAGCAGAAAAACATGTGGGATTGCCCGGCTGTATCGCCAAATCAACTACAAGAGTTATCATCATCATCATCATCAGTCTTTTAATGTCTATCGTTAGACATAGACCTTCCTTAGGATTCGCCACAATTCTCAATCATGGGCATCACGGAGCCAATATTTTCTGAAATTGTTCAGTTCATCTTTCTATCTTGTATTCTGTTGGCCTCGGTTTCATATGCGATCTTTGGGGATCCATGTTGTGAGTCGTGATGTCATCAGTTGTCTGCCATTCTTGCAACATGGCCTGCCCATTGCCATTTGAGTTTTTTAATAGTTTCTAAGATATCACAGACACCTGTTTTCTTCCTTATATACTGTACTGTCTTGTGATCTCTCCATGTGAGATTGAGCATGATTCTCTCATGCGCACGTTGCATACTTCTCAGTTTGCAGGTCTGTTTCTTGGTTAGGTTCAACGTTTCAGCTCCATAAGTGACTGTCGGGAGAATGCATTGGTTGTATACTCTTCTTTTTAAGATTATTGGGATAGTCTGGTTTTTGAAAGTTGAGCTTGTCCAGCCAAAGGTTTGCCATTCTAGAGTGATTCTTCGTTTGATTTGCTCTTTCTCTGGAGGATCTCCTAGAGATTCGTTGTCCTAGCTTAGGTATAGTGGTGTACCTTCCCTAGTTTTGCATCTTCGATCTTGTCAGTTATGTTCTTATGCTCAATGTGATTGTTGCACATGACTATTGTTTTACTGAGGTTTATATGTAGGGCGACTTTCTTGTTTTCTTAGTTTAGTTCATCTAGCATTAGTTGGAGGTTGTATAGGTTCTCTGCAAAAAGGACGATATTGTCTGCAAATCTGAGGGCACCCAGATATTTGCCATCTATTTTGATTCCTCAATTCTCCCAGTCCAGGTTTTGGAAGATCATCTCGAGGCAGGCTGTAAAGAGTTAGGGTGAGCTGGTATCACCTTGTCTTACTCCTTTTTGGAGCTGGATGGATTCAGAGTCCTTATGTAGCCTGATGAAGAAGTTAGGCTAAAATCTAATACCCATTTTCTACTATATCTAGTATTTGTATTATACAAGAATCATGTTATACACAAAGAAATACTGAAATATTAAAAAATTTGTGAATGTGAATTGATACTATTATTCTTTGTCAACTTGGCTGTTTCCATTGAATATTTTAGGAAATAAAAACAATTTTACTGTTTATTAGAATCATTTAGTGACTTGGAAATTAGGTTTAAGAATTTTATGGTTACTAAGTTAATAAGGCCCAACTAGCTCATGGTGAATGATCAAGATAATATTTTGGAGTCTGATTCTAATTTTTTTTCTTTCCAACTAATGTTTGTTTGCTTGTTTACTATACTTTCAATATAGAGGTGAGGTTTTAATTTCATTATTGCATTAATTTCTGGTGTATATAATTGTGAATTATGCATATTTCTCAAAGCAAAAGTTCTGGTTAGAATTTGGTTATTAAAATGTTACTCATATTGCTTATCTGATTGAGAATATTATTCATTCATTAGTATAAATTAAAATGTTAGGTTTGAAGAACATAATGGTGGGTACTTTCTACTTTCAATGTATTGAAGACAAGATTTAATTTCATCATTTCTTATGACTGTGATGTGTAATTATAGTTAATTAAAAATTATACTTTTTAGACTGGCTTTGGAACCACATCAAAGATTAACAGATATTACTCAAGTATTTTAGTTTTAAAAAATATTGTCCTAAAATATTATTTGTTTCATTATAAAAGTATTACTTATTTTATCAATATAAATTTAACAAAACTGAATTTTCACTTATTCTATTCTTTCTATAGCATATGGTACAAAATGAAAAAATTAAAACAACAATAAAACATTTATTCATTCAAATTTCTATAAATTTAAAAAAAACAATTACTTATTTTATTCTTCCACCTGTGACATATGGTCCAAAATGAAAAATAAAATCTCAATAAAACATTTATTCATCTGAATTAACAGAAAATACTCAATGAACTCCTTTATTTGGTACAAATTCAGTAAATATGTATTCATCCTACAGAGTTGACATTCTTGACTGATGTCTTTTGACAACTTGTGACTGCCTGCATTTTGACATGAATTTAGGATTGATGCCTTTAGACTTGGATCCATTTTGACGTGGATACCTCTGAGATGTATTAACTTAATTAAATCTAAAAATAACTTTAAAATATTTATGACACTATTCATAATTTAAAATCAATATTCCTTCTATTTTCCATTAGTTTTTATTGATAGGATTTGTATGTTGCTTACATATTTTCATATACACACAAGACATTCAATTTGGGTGAATGTCTAATTATATTTTGACTAGTTACTCCACATGAAAGAAATTCATGGATGTATTTTAATTTTTACTAGATGAATTTGAATCTGAACAGCATGAACAAGCCTAATGTAATATGGACGTATGCCTCTACCTTCTGTGAGCAGTAACCTCTGAACTGCTGTATACATTCCCGAGAATGTGGTTATTCATTCATTCATTATTCTATACTTATAATTTCCTTCTTGAAGTGGGAGGATTCCTAGTCTGTAGCTATGCTCCCGCTTATCTTTTCATGATCCCACACCGAAAAAACCCTGAGTAGCCAAAGAAGTGTACTATCGAGAAAGAAATGGATTTTTTTGCTTAAAGTTAATGACACAAAGGTTAGTTTTTTCATAACAAAAAGTGTGTAATAAAAGAAATGATCTATTTGGTGTATTGATTTTTTTTCATTACTTATTACATTAGTCAAGACAAATCCTTGGTAGACAGCCTCAGGATAGAATTTATGCTTCAGTTTGTATGTATTATAAACTTACAATCAAATAATGTTACTTAAAGCTAGAATGATACAATGATTGCTTGTTTGTCCGTATAGTTTTATTATTGAAACTTTCATGGGCAGCATCAAATTTTCTTTGCTTGCCATAATTTTTTTGTACATGGGTCCTAATGGCTCCGAACAACATTCCTTCATTGGGTTTCCAACAGAGGTTTTTAGGGGTTGAGTTAAAATTTTATACATGCATGAAAAAAGTATCTGACTTTTGCTTCATTTGAGGTCCTTTTTATATTATTGGTAGTGGTCACTGTCTTGATAACAATTGATACTAGAAGGAACAATTTTTATCAAGTAAAAAAGACCAACAGCTGTCATTTTTTTTTACAAAAATGAACAAATACATTGAAATCTATCTTCCTACAAAATGTCAAACACTGATAATTACTTTTAGATTATTGTACATAAAATTTTGAACACATATACTTGAATCAAGGCAAAGCATGTAATCTAGTCACGTGACTTGAGTGCATGCCATTTAGCTGCAGTTTTCAGTCGGTGTTGGAACATTCATACTCAAGTGAGTATCTGTATCTGCTTGCTCATGCCTTTCAAGAACCAGCGTGTTAAGGATGTGGAATAGGATGCTACAACCACTGCATTATTGGATGATTTGAAATAGGAATACCTCGTGATCCTTTGTTTGACCCAGACAACTTGTTCCATCTCATTTCTGAATGAAGAGAAAGCAATCAACTATAGAAGTTGTATTATTCTCTTAATTATGAGATAGAAAATCATGGTTTGTTCTATCAAACTTTTACATTACAGAATACTGATATGAAAAATACAGTAATTTCTGAGATTATGAATCTGTTTACTTGGCTGAAAATAATGAGAACAATTGGGATAATTGAGAAAATGAGGTTGTTGTATACACGTAAGAATGATTCATACAAGATTTAACAAAAGATATTCTCATGATTTTCTCTTCTAACTCAGAGAACCGATTTTCATTTGGAGGGTACAGAGGTTTATTTCAAATAGAGCATTATAGCTATGAAGTACTCGGTTGAATTTGTGTTAACTTGATTATGGTCAAAGAAGATAAACTAGTTTATGTAACCAGGGAAGGGCATCTGAAATATAATTAATTGTAAAATTTGCCATCGCAGTCAATGATGTTCAATTATTGACATGAGAATAAGTTTAGCTTTAGCGTCAAAATTTGAAATCATATAAAAAGATTCCATCAAAGAATAAATATGATCAGAATAAATTCTATTTTTGACATCACTGGCATTCTCCTCTGAAAAATATCTAAAATAAAGTAAAAAAACATCTAGAAACATCTAAATTCACAAAAATCTAAATGTTAATAATAAATGCCAATTTTTAAATCTGTAGACAAAGTGGTATGGCCAGAAATACAGGTACACATAAGCAAATAAGTAAACCTGTCAAAAATGGTCAAAAAAGTTTATTTCTAAAAAAAAAAGTTTCGGAAGGGTTTCAGTGGAGTACTGATGTCAATTTTCAAGTCTGTAGACAAAATGGTATGGCCAGGAGTGTTGAAACAAATGAACAAATAAACCTCACAGAATAAGGCCATAAGGTCAAGAAAGTTTTCCCCAAAATTAAAAAAAAATTTTTGAAGGGGTCTAGTGATGTACTGATGCTAATTTCGTAACCTGTAGACCAATGCTCAGCAGTGCTAGAACACACAAACCAATAAAACCAAACGATAAGGCTCCCAAAAGATTGAAAAAGCCCACCTCCAAGACAACATTTTTGCTAAGGGTCCAGTGGAATTCTGATGCCAATTTTCAAATTTGTTGACAAAATGGTATGGTCAAGAGCATATTCAGATAGAGCCTTCGCTAGCTTTGATTGTTTCAGTTGATCAACAAATATTCATAGGTGGCTCTAAGGACAGGGGAAGCCACTTATTGTAATAAAAAATGCCTTGTTTTTTTCTGTCACTCTTCTTACTTCTGAGTTTGACCATTTTTTTGGTGAAATTTGATTTGACTGGTGTTATCAGAGACATACACACAATATGAACATAACTAGTTTTGAAATACCAGCTAAACTTCCTTGTCTTGATCTTGAATATAAAAAATTAGCTTAATCTAATGTCTTTAAATTAGAGCAAAATTTTTTATATTCCACTACATTTATGTGGTGACTTAAATGAGTATCTTCTTTGAAGCCAGCAACATTTGTCTCTTTTGTCTTGAGTGTATGTAGGGACTTTTCTTGAAGTGAGAAAGATTTTAAAATTGGATATAATAATTGAAGGCTTGGGAATGCAGGAAAGATTCAAATGAACTTTGGGAAATGAAAACAAAGCTATTTATATTTTAACCTCAAAAGAATTTGTATTCTTTTGATTTAATAGATAAAAAAAACATTGCCTTCCTATCAAACATAAACATAAACCAAAAATCACCCCCCCCTCCTACAAAAGAATTGGCTGGCAACTGATGAGGAGTTGGAACTGGCTAGAACAGAGGCCAGGAATTTGGGGAACTGAGAAAGTTCGGATAGAGGGAATATTCAAACGAAAAAGCATGCTGGGTTTGGATAGGGGTCAAGTGGTGGAAAAACTTTGGAAAAGAAGTTCCGTTTTAAGCCACCTTGGCAAACTCTCTACTCTCTAAAGAAATACTGAATGTGGATGAAGTACCTTAATGCAGGAAACTTATAGCACTCGTGTAGCAAAGTCTGCTGGAAGAAAATTTGAGAAATCACCAGCATTGTAAAAAAAAAATGATAAATGTATATGAAAGCCATTGGTAAAATGTTCCCAATCTAAAGAAGAGTGATGGAAACTACACAACTACAGATAAGGAAATATCAGAAACATTGAACAACTAAAGTCCTCCATGGTAGAAAATACATTGAGTATACTTAACATATCTCATCTTATATCTTTACCCACTCTCTCTTTGGGTCTCTTAATTCCTTACACTGTTAACCGATTCAAATCAGAGTCAACATAAAATTTTCATCGTTTTTAGAACTGTCGACTTATGTTGCAGTTAAAAAAAAATTTGAGCATTGTTGCTCTAAAAATACTGAAACTATCTCAAATTTAATTTCAATCACAATTTTCTCAATTTCTTAAAAATAGTATTTTTTTTGTCCTTCTGGTTCTGTAACACTTGTTCCCTTTTGAAATTGACAATGTCTGTCAGTCGCCTGTTGGCACCACTGATCTTGCCAATCTGATGTATTGCCTATGTAACCCTATATCACTGTCCAAAGAATTAGCTTAGTATAGTCCAGAGTGACAGTTTGGGTAGAGTGACAAAAATGAAGCCACTTGGCCACAGTGATTCATTTTTAGGCAGAGGTGGGAATATTTTTTTTTTTTTTTTTTGTCCTTTCCTATGCTCCATTTTTGACATTGAGTATGTATGGAAATAAAGTTGATTTTATATTCATTTTGTTTGAACTACATTTCGATACTATTAGTACTCCGTTTTTTAACATAGCTTGCTATTGCATGTAATCTGGAAGATTACAATGTACAAAAAACATCTGTTTTTGCAGTTTAAGAAAAGTGAATATCCTTAATTAACACAAATTTTTACTTTTTTTAAGCATTTATCCTTGAAAAAAAAAGCAAAATGACAAGAACTGCTAAAATTTCAAATGCTAGTGAAGACCTTCCAGCCATGGAGCTGCAACCACCTGAAGGAACTCAACAGCCAGCCCAGCGGAAGCAAGTTGTATACCATTCACCTCCACCACCATCACCTACTATAAAAGCTCCTGATGGAGGTTGGGGATGGTTTGTAGTGCTTGGCAGTGCACTGACACATGTCGTTATTGGTAAGTAATGCCATTTCATATACTGCTACCACCTTTCATAGTCTCTAACAATAGAAGACTTGTGCAATGTCATTCACGTTGAAATTTCAAACGTAGAAATTTCTTTCTCAAAACTGACCCTTCCTCTCCCACTATCGACTGAAAACAAAGTTTTAGTGTTTAACCCCTTAATATCAAACACTTGCTGGAGAACACTCATAATTGTCTTACAGGGAGTTAAGATACCATAGTTTTCACCATATAGGACATTCTTGAAATTTAGCATGAAATTTGTTGGAAAAATGAAATACACATTTGCTAGAGCCTGCCATGGATCCCCACTTGGGCGAGATTCATAGATCACAAACTTGCCTTTCACTGTTAAGGATGATTTTGAGTGTCAGATTTTGAGAAAAGAAATAGTACATCTTATACTGTGTTGCCTGTAAATGAGTATACCCCATTATAGATAGGTATATAGGTGTACTCATTTTTAGACAGCAACATATTCATACTTTTGTTTTAATGCTTTAGAGTTCTGTCATAAAATAAAACCTGATAGTATCTGTTCAATTGTGTAATGTTCCATCAGCAAAAATAAAATTTGGATGAAAATTAACTTTCTATAAAAAAAAGTAGTTCGAGTGTACTCATTGATGGTTGATACTGTATGCTGCAAAGTATAGTAATTTAATCTATAGCAAGTTTTTTATGAGAAGGATGTTATGAAACTTCAATCTGAAATAAGAACAAAAAACAAGTTTTCTTTCTTTGCTCCAAATCAAAAGCAAATAGTTAAAAAGAAAGAGTATCTTATTTGCACTGTTAAAATGATGTACAAAGAATCATCTTCGTACATGTTTTCTTTTAAATACTATTTTCCTTGTCTTCATTGTTTATTGTTCGTATTATTTTGGACCTCCAGTCATGTACCCTTCACCTATCATCAGTTATTGTTTGTATTCTGGATTGTCTAATCTAGTTCACGGGGAGCATGTATATATTGTTTTTTTCATAGCCATCAGAATACAAAGTACCTGATGTTGAATAAAATTTCTACAATGAACAGTAAAATTTCAACTAATCCAATTCTTACTAATCCAAATTTAATCTAATTATTGAGAAAAGTTGTCCTTTTGCTATTTTCATAGGTGGCCAAGAACGATCAAGTGGTGTTCTGTATTTGGAGCTTCAGCAAATGTTCAATCGGAGTGCAGCAATCACCGCCTGGGTAGTAACTATGTCCAGTTCAATCCGCCTATTATGTGGTATGTAATTCTTGAGGTAAAATATGGTATACACTGGGTGTCTGCAAAAATCACAACATTTAAAAGGGAAATAACTCTATAAAAGAAACGATTTGCTTCCCTTAAATTTATAGTCACTTGATTGGCTCATACACTTTGCAGCTAAGCATATATGTCAATCAGCTGACTGTAAATTTAAGGGAGGCATTTTTAAAGTTCTCTTTTCTAGAGTTATTTCCCTCAAAAATGTTATGACAGCCTGAAGTTCTAGGATGTTTACATTTGTAAGTTGAACTTACAATACTGTGTGAAACAGCTATCCATGATGAGCAAATGGAAGAAAGTATATTCCTCAAATAGGTGGAAAGATACATGTCTTTCAATTGATTTTGAGTACAGAGGCAGATATACGTATGGGCTGAGCAAGATGCAGCCTAGGGCCCTCAAAAATGAAAAATATTACAATTCTATTCAATTTGTAATGATAAAAATCAGGAGATTATATTTAGTTTTTTGGTGTTTATTATTAGTTACTCCGGAAAAATCTTTCAGCGAATTTCATAATAAGAACCAGACGGAGTATATTTTGGTATAGAGATAACAAAAAAATCACACAGTTACATAATTCTTTAAAAAACTTTTTCATATATTTATGTCCCCACCTCCCTGATGGGTACTGACTCCTACTTTGAGAAACCCTGTCCTAGCCCAGGACTTCCAGTTGTTTTAATCTGGCCCTGGTTGTTATGGTAAATCAATGATAGAATTTCTGAATTTTTGATGCTGGATGATTAATGATAACAAATGAAGATGAGGTTATATTTATCTGTGGTTAAACAGTTCCACTAATTAAAAGAATTTGGAACCCTTTGGTTTTAAATCCTATGTGCCTTTCATTGCTTGGTGTACGACCTATTTACTTATGCTGATGATGTTTGGAAAGGTATATGCATTCATTCATGCCTGTCTGTCTGTCAGTTCACACAATATCTTCAAATTTCTCACTGAATTTCGATGGAATTTTGTGGACAGGTAATGGGTAAGAGGTAAATACATTAATTTGTGTCAGACTGTCTGTCTATCTATCTGTCCTCATGATTTCTCCCTAAATTTCCATGGAATTTTGTAGAAGGGTGGGCAATGGGCTACAATATCTCCAAAAGTTCTCAATGATTTTATACAAAATTTTCCTGGAGGTTAGGCCATGGGATAAGGAAGAATAGGTTCATTTTCATTTTTGTTTCATACATCTAAATATTCATTTACGTTTATTCATACACTATTTTCAAAACTGTTGAAGGAATTCCAATGACATTTTATTGAAAAGAAGACCGTGGGCTAAAAAAGGGCTGACCAAATTTTAGGTTTGATCCATGACTTTTCTTTTCACTGTCATTCCCTCTGTAACAATTTTATCAATTTTCATTCAGCTTTGATGATGCTAGTGTTGGCAGTTGAAGAGTATATATGGTGAAATTATTCCATTCACTTACTGATTTGATTTTCTTTTCTCCATTAAAACCAGCTGTATTTTAGTTCTCAAGGAAACTCTAAAACTGACTCTTCAGTTCTAAAGACTTTGACAAAGGCTAATAAATTGGCTGGTTGTGTCAAAACTGTAAGGTGAGAGTAAAGCATCTGTCTCTAAAAAGAAAACTTCCATTAGAGTATGATCGGTTGGTGATGAAGTCTCGGTTTTCTTTTAAATGCATCAGATTAGTGATCGTTGCAAGTTTCCTGTCTAGTTGAGACCAGGACTTTTTTTTTATGACCACCCCCTTAGCAGGATGTAAGTCCACTGGAGGAATACCTCCACCACAATCATACATCTTAGAGTGTACTCAATTAGCTGCTGAGTGCACTGGAAAACTAGTCCGAATTAGTCCTCCACCTTCTTTGCTCATACTAGGAATTGAACCTGGGAACTTCTGCTTTTGAAGTTAAAACTGTAATCAACTTCATAATTTTAAACAGAAAAGTGATAAAACTTGGTGTGCTATTTAGTTGTATGTTTTTTCTATGTAAATTGATTGAAAATTTGTTGTAAAGTACTGGAAGCTGAGTAATGAAGATGAACACTCGTATTTTCTTATGAAAAGCTTCATCTATTAGAAAAAAATTTTGAAACTTGGACATTTTAACATACTGTTTCTGATACCAATAGTTACTCGCTTTGTCCACTTATAATATGTTTAAGAAAAATGTGGTATTAATTATACTGTGCTGAGATTCAAGTGACTAAATAAAAAGAAAAAAATCTATGGTGATAAAAATAGGATGTACTATCTTCAGATTGGCTGGCTTGAAATGGTTTGGATTCCATCAGTACCAATTCAGTTGATTTTGTTCGTATATAAATTGAAATATAATTTGTTATATCCCTATGATAATGAATTACTGGATCCCCAGAAATTTCCTGAGTTTCCAAACTCTTCACCAAGAAAACACCTGTTCCTACTGAGTCATTGGTCCAACAGCGACCATTTAAACATAGCTCTAAAATTGTCTACAAAAGGACAACATTATACATAGGCACCTATAACATCAGAACACTCTCAACTGATATGCACCTAACCGATCTAGAAAGTGAAATCAAAAATGTCAAGTGGGACATCATAGGCATTAGCAAGGTAAGAAGACCTGGAGGAGAACAAATCGAACTGAGGAGCCGACATCTTCTTTACAGCTACAGAAAAGAGACAGTAAAACGTGGAGTAGGCTTTCTCATCAATAAGGACCCTAAAGTCAACGTAATCGGCTTCAAAGCTCTCTCTGACCGAATAGCTAGCATCACCATACAACTTTAAAAGAGATACAAACTCAAGATAATCCAAGTCTATGCTCCCATTTCACAATCAACCTGAGAGGAAATAGACAACTTCTGTGATGACTAGAATCCCTTCTCCAAGACACCAGAAAACACTTCAATGTCATCATGGAGACTTCAGTGCACAGGTAGGACAAGGAAATGAAGATTGCGTCAGCAAATTTGGATATAAAATATAGAATGAAAGAGAAGATCTTGAAAACTAATGGATTCAAAATCATGAACACCTTCTTCAAGAAGGGACCCAATAGGAAATGAACTTGGAAGAGCCCCAATCATGAAATAAAGACTACATCCTAACAGACAAAAACGATATTGTCAAGGACATCCAAGTTCTGAATCAAGTCAATGTAGGCAGCGACCACAGAATGGTACAATGTAAAATGCAAGTAAACACCAACAGAGAACATAGGAAAATGTTCCACAATCTAATAACAGACAGAGACAGGATTGTTGAATGTGCCAAAGAATTTTACCCAAAACTTTATTTGTCGAAACATGTACAAAACAATGAGCAGGATACGCAAGACGTGAGCAATCAACTCGAGGATTTCCCAGAAGTAACCCAGAGGGAGGTGAAACAAGCCATTAAAGAGACAAAGAAAGGAACGGCCCCTGGACCAGACAACATCACCATCAACCTACTTCAAAAAGCAGGTAAAATCATCACTAGGAAACTGGCTGTCCTTTTTGTCTTAAACAGATTCCCAGATGATTGGAACACTTGCTATCATAATGCTTTTATATAAAAAAAAGACCTATAAGCCTACTCAAATGCGTGTACTATCTTTTCTCAAAAATCATCCCCAACCGAATTACAAAAACACTTGATAAAAACCAACCACAAGAGCAAGCAGTCTTTAGAAGAAGCTACCCGACCATGGACTACATGCATTTGATAAATCAGCTGAAAGAAAAAGCAGCAGAATATAAACTACCACTTGTCTCAGCTTTTATCTTCAAAAAGACGTTTGACTCGGTTGAAATCCTTAAGGTCATGGAGGCCATCACTTGACAAGGTGTAGATCCAGTGTATGTCGAAGTGTTGAAACATATATACAATCACAGCAGCTCCTTTATTAGGTTACATAAAGACTTGGAGCCCTTTCAGCTCCAGAAAGGAATAAGACAAGGTGATACCAGCTCACCCAAACTCTTCACAGCCTGCCTCGAGATGATCTTCAGAAGACTAGACTGGGAGAGTAAAGGAATCAGAATAGATGGTGAGCATCTGAGCAATCTCAGATTTGCAGATGACATTGCCCTTTTTGCAGAGAACCTACACAACCTCCAACTGATGACAGATGAACTGAACGAAGAGGGCAAGAAAGTCGGCCTACACATGAACTTCAGCAATACAAAGATCATGTGGAAAAACCACATCGGAGATAAAAAGACTAAGATTAAAATCGAGGACACAGATCTGGAGAAAGTTGATCACTGCATCTATCTAAGACAACCGATCTCCATGAGACCCTTAGAAGAAGAAGAAATCACACTAGGATGGTAAGCCCTTGACAGGGCAAGCAGAACCTTCAAAATATAAGAAAATCCCATTAATCCTAAAAAGAAGAGTGTATAACCAATAGTTACTTATGGGAATGAAACATGGAACCTTACCAAGAGACAGATCCGTAAATTTAAAACCATGCAATGTGCAAATGAAAGAATTATGCTGGAGAGACCACAAAACAGCACAGTACATCCGGGAAAAGACAAGAGTCAGGGATATCATAGGATCCATTAAAAATCTCAAATGGCAGTGGGCTGGCCATGTTGCAAGAATGGTGGACAACTGATGTACATCGCGACTCATGACATGGATCCCCCGAGATCACATACGCAACCGAGGCCAGCAGAAATATTAGATGGAGAGACGAGCTAGAAAAATTCAGAAAGTACTGGCTCTGACGCCCATGATAGAGAAGTGTAGAGAAACCTGGGAAAGGCATATGTCCAATGACGGACGTTAAAAGACTGATGATGATGATGAATTCTGAACCATGCTTATTATTTTCATCCCATAGATATGTTGGGGACTTAGTCTCTCTCAAAGGTAGTTGTGGAGGTGAACAGGCTAAAGACAAAAGTAATGTTCAATAAGAAAACCCCAAAATGATCATAAGAATAGCGGTCAAGGCACTACAAGAGGTTGATGAAGAACAGGTGATACAATTAGAGAAAAATGAAAGCAAAATAAAACAGTGCATAATGATTGATTGGAAATCATTTGGTATCAGTAAATACAGATTGAAGAGCACCTTGTGTGTAAAGTATATAATGAATGCATTATTGAAACTTTGATTCACAAATGTGAAACATGGAAATTAACGAAAGAATACCAACTTAAATCTCAAACAGAACCATGGAAAGAGAAATGCTTGGGATAACTCTGAGAGATAGGAAAAGATCAACATGTTGGAAGACTATAGTGAAAGATATATAAATAATTAAGCAACAAAAATGAAGCAAGAAGAGATGACAACAGGTGGGAATAAACATAAACAATTGGTACCCATGGACCAGATAAGATGAGGGATGAGATTGAAAGATTTGCTGGAAAGACATGGCAAAGATAAGCACAATCATGGTAGTGATGAAAGGAGATGAGAAAGGTCTTTGTCCAGCAGTGGACTTACAGTGACTAATGATGTTGATGATGATATAAATTGAAAATGGGAATGCTATGACACATGCATCTCAGTGACAGCAGTAAATGATATACAGAATGACTTTTGTTGTTAAAAATTGAAAGATGATTTTAAACTTAATTAAAATTCATAAAGGGAGCAATTAAAATATAATCAATGGAAATATTTTAGTGAATTTTTTCTAATTTTCAATTATTTGCAGAATAAATCATTTTTTCTAGACAAATGATGAAAATAATGGAAGCAAAAAATCAAAATATCCTAAATGTTTCATCTTCTCTCCCTTTTCTTTTATCTTTCTTCCTTCCTTTCTCTATCTTCACTCCGTCTTTTCTTTCTTTCATTCCATAGCTGATAACATCTAATGATTCTTCCTCTTTCTATCTTCACTTACATTCTTTTTTCTGCTGTTGTTTTTTCTCTATCTTTTTTCTCTTGCTTACTATATTCACTTCACTTCTGTCTTTCTGCCTTCCTTTCTTTCTTTTGTTCTATTTTATTTCATATCTCTGTCTTATCAATTTCCCATTTTGTCTTCCTCTATTGCTTTCATATTAATACTTACATTTTCTTTTTTTTATCTCTCTCTGATACCGATAATCTAAGATTTGAGAAATCATTGTAGTTACAGTTTTATTATTAAATAGTTTTCCTGCATGTATCTATATATGGAAACCATTAGCCAGAAAAAAAAAAAACGGCATATTTTATGGAGATTTTGTTTAACTTTGCATTTTCAGGGTGTGCTAACAGAGAATAAGATAAATCCAGGTGGTTTTTGTAAGGGGATTCAATGTACTATATGATTTCAATGTACATTGAGTATATGTCGTAACACAATATCTCCAAAAGTTCTCAATAAATTTCAGTGAAATTTTGTGGAAGGGTTTGCAATGGACTAAGGAAAAAATTTTTAGATTTTGTGTGAATCCAAGAATTTCCAAAGGTCATCTCCCCTGCATTCTAGCCATATGTGCACAACACAATATCCTAAGTTCTCAATGAATTTCAATGGAATTTTGTGGAAGGATTGGCAATAAGCTATGGAAATTGTGTTTAAATTTTGGAGATCAAAGAATTTTGAATATACTGCTGGACTGGACCCTCTTTTTTTTTTGTCGGCTCTGAAGTATTTATTTATTTTTCACTTGATTGAAAAATCATTTACCCCAATAACAAATTTTTCGGTGGATGGGTTCTATCTATGATTGACTATACTTTGGAAGGGAACCACACTTTTCGTTTATTGAACAAAACCAGGCATTAAGTATTACGGTTAAAATGTACTACATTGAAGAAAGCCTTTTTCTAAAACGTGAAATTTTTGAGTGGGGTTCTATTTACAATGTTATACTATATGTATGTATTGTATAAATCAAAGACACATTCATTATATTGGTGCTTGCATCACCTAATATAATGTGGTTTGCTATAGCACTTTGTGTCCCCTGATATAGCACGGATATAAAAATTCTAATATAATTAATCCAACGAAGATGACCTTTAAGCAAGTAATTATAATTTTAAGAAATCCTTATCATTTATGAGTTGTTTGGAATATTGACTATTCTTTGTATTGATTTTGTTGTGAGTATATTATGACTGTTCCATTCTGCAGCCTCTTATTAGGTATATAATCTATAAAGAAAAAGAGGTTTTTTTTTACAGAAAAGGGGTCAAATAAAAAAGTATGGTGGCTATACACTGACCAGCTTGACTAATTCTGAGCTACAGGGTGATATTTTAACAGCACAACCACTCTTTGCAATCTCCTTACCAGAGTTGGTTTTTCACAGCAGAAAAGTATGACAAAAGTTTGAATTCATAACATCATCCCATGCAATTGTAGAGAAAAAAATAGTTGTCCTTTCAAAGTCAATCTGGAGGAACTATCCAAAGGAGAGGTAGAAAACTCTGTTATGGTAGATCATATCTGGAAAACAAAGGATCAAATTATCCTCTCTGGGATGAAGTCCATATAAAAGATAGTTCTATTTAGTCATTTAATGGAAACCATCACATGATCAAACCTTTTCGTGTGGCAGTGATCACTGAAAAAGTCAGGATTTTCAAAAAATATGCATTCAAGGGATAAATTTTCAAAAAACAAGAAAAAAATATTTTTTCTCAACCACTGTGGAGGGTGCTAGAAGTCTTAAGAGGGTGATGGAAGGCAAAGGGGCAGTAGAAGGATATTGAAAAACAAGGCATTGTGAGAGGGACACGATGCAAAGAATACAACTCTTCACATCCTACGCATAAAATCAAATATCTGAAAAGTTGATTTTAATATCAACTGTTTGGAGTGAAAATGTTTTCTGTTTTTTCTGATGTAAGGAATTCTATTAACTTTTTTGAATAATTAAAATTGAAAAAAAGTCATTTAAATTTAATTTGTCGATGTATTATTTTTTAACGACTTTCCAGCAGGGCACTGATAAAATATATGCTTTAAAAAGGGTCTGAGGCACTGATGAAATATATACTCTAAAGAAGGAAGAAGGGCGCTGATGAAATATGTGCTGTAAAAGGGGATGGAGGGGCGGGTGGAATATATGTTCCAAGGCCATAGTCTAAAAAAGTTTGAGAAACATTGGTCTATACATAATAAGGAGTGAGTTTTTAAATTTTCTGCACTCCAGTTCCATTGGTGTGGCCTATACATGCAATATATACAAAGCCAGTCAGCCAAACCATCTTAAAAACTGACAAAACCCATGTTGACAGTTTTGACATACATACAAACATAGATGGAGAGTGAAACAATTGAATGGAACGTCATACATTATCCTGTCTAATGGATGTAAGCCAGGCCAGTGATGATTTCAGTGCATTGTGGTTTTCTTTGCTCAGTAGGGAGGGAACTGAAGTACATCCCATCTATAGATATGGAATCACCTATGCTATACAAATAATGAAAATGGTATTGTTTTTGTGGTTTATGTTGCTGAGAATGAGTTGAACAGGTTGGTATTAGCCTCCATTTTTTCCTGTGGAAAAGAAACTTCCCTTTCCTAATGAATTGTGTACCAAAAGAAGGATGTAAAAGGGTTTGGCTGAAATATTTAGGTAAAAACACAAGTAACATAAAGAATGAGTTTATTAACTTGTGGAATGATTTCAGTTTTATTTATAATTTTTTGTTTTTCTTTGTATGTTCAAAATACCAAAACTAAATTTTTATTCAATTTTCTTCTTATTCTAGGTCCACTGGCCAGTTTTTTCAGCAGCCGGTTCTCTTTGCGAAAAGTTAGTTTCACAGGTGGTGTTCTGCTTGGCCTTGGGCTTTTGCTGAGTTGTTTTGCAGACAGCTTAGAGTATTTTTTTTTTTCTTATTCATTTCTCGGTGGTAAGTTTCACATAGAGTTTTTGAACCATCTTAAAAAAATAGTTTTCATTACAATTGACAGTGAAAAGATAGCCAGAATAGGGCACTTATATGTATGATATTACTGCAGTGAGGTTGAGGAACTCAGAAAGAATCTAAAAAATGGCCTGAAATAATTTGCCAAGAGTTTGGGTGCAGTCAGACCTATTGCTGCCACTGATAATATGAATACATTGCTAAATGGATTGTAAAAGTTCTACAATGAAAATACATATCCCATCAGGAAGAGAGGGATTGTCAGTGGTCAGAAATTATTGCAAGTGTTACTGTTAGGGTTTATCATATGCATAATTCCAATACATATGTAAATATCAATGAAACAAATTCCATAATCAATTCATGTAACATTTGAAAAAAAAATTAAAGTAAATTTACTGGGTATTCTAATGTAATGCCTGATTTGATGCTGATATCTCTCTCTCTATATATCTATCTATCTATATATATCTATCTATCTATCTATATATATATATATATATATATATATATATATATATATATATATATATATATACATATATATATCTTGGCCGTTTATTTAAGCATATTATGCCATATGCTATTTTTAATAATGTATTGCATCAATTTGTGAAATAATTGGGCATGCAACTAATAAAATATCTATTCCATTGTAGATCATGGCTGCTAATTGTTAGAAAACTTAACAATGAATAGCTACAAATTGGGCATTACTTTTAGGAGAGCCTGTATTGTTGTATGTCTAATTAATGCTTAATCTGCATTATTGTCTTGTTTCTTTGTAGGTTTTGGAAAATGTCTGTCGTATATATGTTGTATGATCATTGTTGGTCAGTACTTTGATAAACGTAGAGGCTTAGCTGTAGGATTATCCACTGCCGGAGTTGGAATTGGGATGTTTGTTTTTCCTCCGCTACTGGAATGGCTATTTCAAACTTACGCTTATTTTGGTGCCATGATTTTAATGGCTGGCATTTCACTGAATCTCTGTGTATGCAGTATGCTGTACCGTCCTATTAAAGAAAATTTACGCTCCCCTCGCAGGTTTGTACCAAAGAATTTTTCTCACCCTATCTACTCTAATAGTTTTGGAAATTAAAATTTAAAAAGTATACAACTTTTGGTAGCATGGTGTGTTCGGAATGATCAATTACAAATTGGAAAATGGGGTTATTGATGACTATTTTGTTGCGCTGTAATCAATAAAAAGTGTCTGAATTTTCAAAGAACAAGTTTCGGACAAAAACTTTGCAATCAATTTAGCATGAACCTACACTGTAAATTGACACCCCCACCAACAAAAATCTACTTAGTGGGGTAATAAATTTTTTTCCGAGACACAGTAAGGAGTAAATGTTAAATTCTGAGTCTTCTAACTCCGCTGGTGTGGCCTCTATGCATGATACATACATATTAGCCTGTCAGCCAGACTGAATTAAAAACTCAAGAAACCTGACAGTTTTTTATCATTGGTTTCTAATGAAATTTCTAGTTGTGAGAAGAAAAAAAATAGTTATTTTGTGTTTGACTTTTAATGTTCTAAAGCAACTATTTTCTCAGACTTGGTGCCCCTGAGTTTTTGACACCATCTTTTTGCTTTTACCAAAAAAGGTGAAAAGCAGAAATAGTGTTTGTTTTGCAATGAGCCATTGTAGATGCAGCATACACCTTTCTGTCTCTCTTACATCCCAGTCTCCTGAACCTTACACCTTGGGTCTGGGAACGCCCAAAAGCTTTTTCCATATAAATTAATGTTAATTACTTTGCTTTATACTATTTCAGTTTACGAAAGGTTTTTATAGGAATGCTTTCCTAGAGGAAAGCGGGAGAACCTAAATTGGAAATTCTTATGCATCGAAAATGTAAACACTTCGTTACACAATGATCCATTTTAATTTTTTTTCAATATTCTAAAATTTGAGGACTCATGAAAAATAGAATTGGTCTCAAAGAGAAAACTTCATCCTAACACCAAACTGTTGGTCTGTCTCTCTGTCTCAAGGAAATAACCATCCTTCACATCTACATTAGATTCCTGGATTTTCAAGTACAATTTCAAAATAGAACTAAGTTTCTCATCACTTAATTTAAAGAACTTTATAGAGATAGCATATTATCATTAGAGGATAGTTGAAAAAGTTTATTGCTTTAAACGGTTTATATTTTGATTAAATATTTACCCTTTTCTGCTGTTTACATCATCCTTCATCTTACTATTCAAAAAATGATATTTCATGTGACAACCTATTGATTTTCAGAAATTATTTGAGATAGAAACCTAAAATCTCTAGATGTAGCACCTTTACATTTAACTGACATATTTTAAATGAATTGCACAGTTGTGCAAAGCTAAACCTAAGACAGACTGCTTTTGGAAAAACCTACTGTTAATATAGATATGGGCAGCTTCCTTTTTTTGTTGTTTTACTAATAAAATTAATTTTAAATTTGTGTGTTTGACTTGGGGTTAAATAAAATGAGATAATCAATGATTTTTGGAAGAGAAGCTACTACTATCTTTTCTAATAAAGTACAAATCTGATTGATACAGGGTCAAACTTCACTCCTACTTCTATTCTGACTGAAGATGATTACACTAACATTGTACATATAATAAATAAAAAAAAAATTCAGCAAAAATGTATTTATTTATTAGAATGAAAATAGCACTTGTGTATCTGTAAGATAAATTTTTGTAGATGTATAAAACCTGTCTGTTAAGCTCAGTTGTTAAGAGAGCTGGCTATCGATCACTTAGTAGAGATTTCAAATCATGGTAGGGAAATGTTAATATTGTAAATCATTCATTTATTAGAATGAAATAAGCGCTTATATATTTCTAAAATGAATTTTTGTTAATAAATGACACTTGTCAATTTAGTAAACATGACAGCTGTCTACCAATCTGTAGAACATGATTTCAAATCAAGGCAGGTTAATGTAAATTGTACATATCTGTTTGGATTAAGATGACAAGTCAGGCAGTGAAAAGTTTACTCTCTTTAATTTTGTTGGTCTTTTTCTTGTTGTAATGGTAGAAAAATAAAGAACTTGGGTCTCTGTCAAAGCCTGCGGAGGGAATGTCCCTATTCTGCTGTCTAATTTTGGTAGAAAGTGATTTTAGACAGTGGAATGGGGATATTTCATCCTCTTTGGCAGCAACAATCTCCTGTCTCAAACATCACCACTTATGACAACCCCTTAAAGCAGGCTGTAGGGTACAAGAGCCCAAATATTGCATACAAAAGATGAACCAAGATGAGGACATCAGTCAAAAAACACTTATATAATAATCCTTCATCCAAAAAATTCTGACAGATATTTAGTTTATGTTTTAAAAGTGCTGCTTTTGTTGGTTAAAATTAATCCATTCACTGCAGATTGCTGAAATTTCAATCTTTGCAGTTCTATGGCTCAACTACGAAAAATGGAAATTTCCAAGTCACACAATGGATCCTTCAACCTAGTAGCAGATGATTCTTTTTGCTCTTTTCTTTATCTTTTCTATATTTCTGTCTGTAACTTTCATTGTTTACTGAGAAAATTTACTATTCAGCTTATTTGTATAATCAAAGTTACTGCTGCATTAGGAACATAGCAACAGAGTTGCTCCTGCTGTAGTAAACAGATTTTTGAAGAAAAATCAATTTTTATAATGTATGTTTCGAAGTTTAATGCAAATATTATTTTGAGTGTTTTATTTCGTATTTCAGTTGGAAATCTTCCCTAAGCAAAGTAGAATCTGAAAATGTTGAATTGCTGACCTCACCCAAAACAGATGAGGCAGCTGGTGCCACTACTAGTGACAGTTCAAACAACAAAATGCCAAAGATTGCATTTTCTCCTCCTCCGATCTCAGACAACAACTCACTTAATGTAGCAACTCGTCCGTCCCGTATCTCTATTGCTCACTCAGCCAGTTATGAGCCGATCTCAAGTAAAGACAAAAATTGCTGCATAGCCATAAAAAAATTCTTTGTTGGGGATAAATACACAGATAAAAATAAAGTCTTATTGAATTTTAATCTATTGAAAGACTTGCATTTCTGCTTGTTCTTATTTAGTATATCTGTTTTTACATTGGCTTATCAGTCAGTGCCTGTATTCATTCCAGCTTTGGCAATACAAAAGGGGGTCAGTGAAATGAATGCAGCTGTTCTGATGTCCGTTTCAGGAGCAACTGATTTTTTCAGTCGTATTTTTATGAGCATTCTTCTAGATTTGAAGCACATCAAACCCTATCGCAGGTGTGTATTATTCATTCATTCATTTTAATGCGTAAATTTTTTTGTTTTGTTGAGATTATGTAGGTTGTATGGAAAAATGAAATAAACTTGATGTATCAATTCCCGTTGGTTATGGAAATTTTAGTTTTGTTGGAACCACTGAAGAATCCTTTTTTTTCTTATTTAAACATTTTGGCAGCATTAGCTGCAAAAATCTGAAAACTTGATTGACCTTGAACTCAATTAAAAAGATATACAAGTCTGTTGACGAGAAAAGGGTTGAAATGTTTTGATTATCCAAGATCAAATTGCTGAAAAAATTTGCCCAAACCAATAACACAAATTTTGGAGAGAAAAAAATGCAACAATTTTTGCCTTTTTTTCTCCTTAGGCTTTTGTGCTTCAAAATTATGAATATTGTCTTTTAATGAGGACTAGCAAAAAGACGCAAATGTTCTTGTTAAATTTTTTTCAAAATATATATCGCATGTTTTGCTTCTCTAATTTCTGGAAGATGATTGTAAATTGCATTATTAGTAGTTGCATTGCATTGAATCCTCTTTGCTTGCCTGTCCCTGCCTTTTTTTTTTTTTTTTTTTGAATTAACAATTTTTTCATTTCTTTGCTATTATTTATCTTCTTCTCAATATTTTTGTTGCTTTTTATTGCAACTCTTCTCAGAATTGATTCACTTAAGAATAATAATAAACATAATAAATAGTAAAGAATACTTCTTATAGTAAAAAATAAATTAATAAATTTGTTTAGTTTTAAATATTTCCACTCTTCTTCATTTATAGATATCTTTATACATTGATTAGTGCATTCAATGTGGTTGTCCTCCTCCTGTGCCCTGTTGCAGTTACCTTTACTGAATTTGCTTCCATCTCTGCTGTCTATGGTGTCCTCAGTGGAGGATATGTGTCTCAGAAATCTGTTATCATTGTTGACTTGTTAGGTGCTGATAAATTGTCAAGTTCTTTTGGTTGGACAGCATGCTTCCAAGGGATTGGTTCTTTGATCGGACCACCAGTTGCAGGTTGGTTTTCTCCTCAAAGAAATTGTTCTATCTAAGAAAATAAGTTTTGTTTCTTCTTAATTAGAAAACTATGATTCCAGCTACACAATTGCCCCCAAAAGACAATTTCACTCATTGACAAGGGCTATTGCAAAGGATAAGATAAATGAAGAGTTATTTTACTGCTTTCATTAATACAAAGGGGTGTTGAAAAGTACTTAGCTCGACATGATCTAAAACAAATTAAAAAATAAGCATCTGCAAATTGGCACTTGACAATATAAAAGAATACTCTTTCCAGCTACAGCAACAAAATAATGCTCAGTCTTTCTTTTCTTGGTTGGGCCAAGAAATTTTCAGCACCTGCTTGTATAAAGAAAATTTCATGGATTTCCATAAAACCCCATCCCTAACCCATTTCAGATTTGGGAGGGTAAAATTGTCTCTGGAAGATGATTATAAATTGCACATTGGTAGTTGCATTGCATTAAATCTTGTCCTCAGGAGTTAATGTCTTCAAAAGAAATTGTCCTCAGAGGGGAATCGTCCATTTGGGGCATTTGTCCTGACACGCAAAACTATTTAGATAATTATCACAAATCTCGATGTTTAGATAATTTCAACCTGTTCACTGTCGGGTATATTTTTTTAATGTTGTATTTCCTGTGCCAGTTTTTTCTAGTAAAAACTTGATGAAAATGAGAAGCCTTCATTGCAAGTTTGGAACAGTTTTAAATACATAAAAATCAACTAAATAAGCAGAATATCTAATAAATGCATTACACTATCTCATCTGTGGCTCTGGACTGGCAACTTGCTGAGTTATCTTGTCCTTGGTAGCAAAGAGGTTAAAGTATTTGATCTTAAATGTGCACTGCCTACTTAGCCCAACGTGAAAATGGGTTTTGGGCTCCTGTGAACACAAACAAATTATATAAGACTTCTGAGTTGTATAACAGCAACCTGCCAGCCCTTCGATATCAAATTATTGCCTCTAGAACTGACACTTTTTTTCACTGCTAAAACAAGAAACGCTCCAAGAAAACCTTGATTGGCAACACCCCCATTTTAGGAAATGGCACCATGAACCCTTTTGTTTCATGGACTCCCGGGGGTCTGCGGACACCAGGCTGGGAATCCGGGGTTGGATTTTCCTACTATTTGGAATTTAGAATTCCTAAAACCTATTTGGGGAATGAATAAAAAAAAAAACAAACAGCATTTTTCGTAGTCTGCAAGAGGAGGATGCGTGCAAAATTTCAAGTCTCTACGATGAATGGTGTGATCTGTGCTAAGGGCTAATACTGTCCAGTGAATATAAGAATCTTCTAAATCTGACAATATCAAGAAACTTGTTGTCTCTGGGATGGTGGTGATCAATACTAGATACTCATATAACCTGTGATATTGCTAGGTAAACTTATTTACAAAAAAGTGTCAAATTTTTCATTCACTCAAATGATTTAATTAAGAAAGATAATTAAATTACTTTGAAGCTTTTAAAATATGGAGAGCGTCAAAAAAATGATCCGAAAGGCTTAGATTTGTTCTCGATCGAGTTGTATCAAACAGACTAGCTTGGGAAGAGTGCGTGAGAGGAGCTGAATTGACACACATTCTCCTCATTCGGTGTATGTACAGGAGAATCATCTGGATTGACAAAATTTTCCTGGTGTATCATCACTGAGTGAGTGAACAAACCATTGGACCATCGTTCAATGTTTATTGCATGATCTCCAGCCATTACTATGTATGCCTGTTAAAATTCGCTGTCTTGTCAGTTCATGCAGTGTCTCCTCCTGCTCACCTGGCAGTTCCTCTAGGAAACATTGGCCTGACCTTCACTCAATACCACCAAACACCTAATGCCCCTACCTCCATTGCACACTGTGATATTTTTTTGTGGAAATAATATGATCATCCACCCCACAACAATCAGTTCAGCAGTATAAATGTCAAAGCCTTTAATCTGTTGAGCAAGCCACTTTTCAGAGAAGTCTATACAGAATTTGTACCATTTAATCCATAGTTTTCAGAGCACTCCACTTCCATAGCAATGTTCTTTTTTTTTGACAGATCATATGCTCAAGGTCAGTAAAATTATTTGGTATGAATTTATTTCTTTGAGAAATCAGCTGCTATGCTGAATTAATACATTTCTGCAGCAAATACTGCAATATGATTTCCTGCCATCCAAAGTTTTCGGACAATTCTCTAGGAAAAAGTTTATATAACAAGTTTATGAATTGTATAAATAAATAAATTATTCTATTACTCATTATTTAATGACAACAAGTTATAGAATGATTTATTCATTAATTTATCTTAATTCAAAATTCAGCTTAAAACTGTCCTTGTTTAGAGGACTGCCCCAAACAATGAAATTCATTTTCCTTGTGACAACTTCAACTGTTTTAAAATAAATGAATTGTTACTCCTTGCAATTTATTTTTATTGAGACACTTTCAATTGTTCTAAAATTAATGAATGTACTGATTCGAAAAGTTAATTTTCAAAACAATTACGCGATAATAATTTGAAACTCTAAGTATGACAATAATCCCAGGGGAAACAATTCCTAGTTGATTTCAACAGAGTTGCATTATTTTACCTGCTGATTTTTAATGATTACTGAGATTTAAGATAGAAATTCAGCAAATAACTACGTGTCAGGCTATGGACATATTGATCCTCTGCCATATAGAGACACAACAAATGCTAAAAGCTTATAAAAGCAAGAAGAGGCCAAAATGCTTGCAGTTTGTCCATTATAGTAATACCTTGAATGGTGTGGTTTTGGTCAGGGTTTTCATGTAGTATGGTTAAGCTACTGCTGTACAAATTAATGAAACTAAGTATGAACTGAGTAACCGGAAAAATAAACATATTAAATTAGAAAACTTATAAAAAAGATGACTTTCAGAATTAAAGAAGATTGGTCCTCACTCATAGAATTTGCAATAGCCCAGCAGTTTAAACTTTAAACTATGTGCTTCCAAAAAGTAATGGTTATAGCTTTTGCTCTATGTAGAATCATTTGATCGATGATAAGTTGAAATATTTTGGTAATTTTCTCTTTCAAATTATTTTTATTTATCTATTTATCTTTTTTAGGGAAACTGAAGGATGTATTTGATACATATGATCCTGCATTCTATTTCTCTGGTGGAATGGTGGCTGTTGGTTGTTTAAGTCTTTGCATCAGCAATTTGATCTACTACTATCAACAACGAAGACTAAATGCTTAAAGCAACGGTTCCCAACCTTTTCATTATCAAGGACCCCTTTTACTCAATTTTCCTATGGAACCCAGACTTTTGTAAGGTCTTCCTACTCAACAAGCCGATGGTCCTCCAGTCATACCTTTGAGGACCCCGGGTTGGGAACTACTGACTTGAAGGACATGAATACAAAGTAATTTTCCAGCTTTAAAAAAAATTTGATATTGAATTTAAAAAAGTAAATTTGCTTTTTTTACCAAGTTATTGTTGCTGAAATTGTGATAGTTTTTATCTTTATATAAAGAATAATCTGTTAAAATGATGAATATGATATAACATTTTTTGTGTATGTGTTTTGAGCTTTGTGTAGGAGGTACAAAAACTAAGATCCATTGTTTGGACAGAAGGGCATTGTTGAGTTTTAGGGCTTTTTCCTGGACATGTTCTCCATTTAGGTCTCAGAATCTTCATCTGGAAGGAATTTTGAAATTTCTTAAGCTTCCATCATTTTCTCTGTGAAAAAAAAATCCCCATAAAACATCTCACCATTTTCAAAAAGCCAAACTTCTGATATTTGTTAAAACTAAATCCAATAAGTCTCCACCCAATACTTGGATTATCTGCAATTCACGTGGGTTATAGCTATTTTTCCCTTCTTTAACCAGTTTGCTGCCAAGTAAATTTTTTAACATTGTAACTCGTGCATGAGATTTTTCATTTAGGAAATTGATGAAAATAGGAAGTTCTCATTGTATCTTAAAAACATTTTTTTTTTTCAAACAAGTCAACTAGTATGCACAGAATATCTAATAAATGTAATATGTACATGTGTGTATGTAAGAAAAAATAGACAATACTGTATCATGAAACAAGTTATCTCATCCATACACTGGACTGATGACTTGCTTAGATGAGTTATCTTGTACATAGCAGTGAACTGGTTAAAGTTGCAAGTAGAAACATTACAGGAGAAAGAAAATTTTTTTCTGTCTTTCTTACTAAAAAATATAAACCCCTACTTAGGCATTGCTCTAAATATTTCTATGCTACTTCAATAAATGCAGGGTATCTCAAAAGATGTACACATTCTGTAACAAAATGTTTGACTAGTTTCTTGTTTTGTAGCAATAAAATGCAACACCAGTGTAAGCTTATCTTTATTTCTGTAAGTAAAATAAAAAAGAAGGTATTCATTGAAGTCACTTTGGACCAGTTCATTACTTCTTCAAGAAAAAGGTTTTTAGATTAATACATTTTCTCCTTCTTGAGGAATCAGGGGTTTTGATAATGTCATTCCCACACTCACTGCCTCACGGTCAACTGAGGGGAAGGCTCAGTTATCGATCGAACATCAACTAATACACTGGAAGGAAAGCAGCTTGCTTCCCTCGCTCTATCATCTGTAAACCCTTACTCACAGCTGGCATAAGAGCATTGCAAAATGGATAATCCAATAGTTGGTATGGGGACTCCCCTAAACCAGTATCAATGTGTGGGTCAGTGGGTTTCTCTGTTAAAGATGTTGCCAGTTGAAGCTAAGTTGTTGACAGAAACTGTTGATTCGTGTTTATCAGCAAATTGTACCTGGGTGTACATTTGCTTTCAGTAATTCCACCTCATCGACAATTGGTTATAAGGTATTCTCTGGCTATTTTTGATGCTTAGGTTGGTTGAGTAAATTGGCTGCTCTTTAGATTATGATGTGAGTCCACAATCAGAATATTGAAAAAATCTGTTTGAGGCACTGGATGACAGGTCATATTTGGGCATGCAACCACAAAGGGAAAATATAAATACTCATGCATAAGAGTCAGTAGGTAGTAGTTCCATGAAGCAGAAAGAAGATATTTGAAATCTAGACTGAGTTGTTTCATCATCTAAGTGACTTTTATGAGTGGGGGAGATTCTGAAGTATAGAATCTACGTTTCAATCAAGCATATTCAGGGCAGTTTTAGCACACTTTTCTTACTTCTTCAATGGTGTAAGGGAGGTTTCTTATTTCAACAAAATGGGCAAACTGCATTATATCAGAATGGCAAAGGCAATTTTACACTATTGATAATGGCATCTCAATGAGCACGAGAGAATGTCTCAGCCAGGATGTTGTTTTTACCTGGTCAATACATTAAGTTATTATCATAGCACCCCAGCTCAACTTTCTCATCTTCGATTTTATTATTTTTTTTATTGTGCTTAGTTTCTCCAAATTTAAGATGGATTACTTGCTGGTCTGTGAAATGCCTTTCAGATAAATAGTGTGATCCAACAATAGGGCTTTTTTTTCACCTGTTGCATGCTTATGTCCAGGAAAAGAAGGCAACTGGGTGTCCAGTCTGTAGAGGCATCAGTTCTAATCACCAGGAAGATGTTTTCCTCAAATGATTGTAGTAATGTGGCTTCAGCCTCTGCTTTAAGGTTATTGAAAGCTTTGAGAGAAAATGACGCAATAACAATCTAGAGTCTAATTTTACCTAAAAAATTGGATATCCATTGGGAATAGCAGGAAAATAGGTCAATTATGCTGCATAAATTGTTTTTTTAGCAGTTTGTTAAGTGGGCATAAATGCTCTGAGTCAGGTTTAATAGATCCCTGACTGATCTAATGGCTGAGTATGGTAACTGTGTCTTTTTAGAATATGCTCTCATCTTCATTCAGTGGTATTTTCCTACTGTTGTCATGAATTCATTTGAATTATTATAGTGTTTATCCTTTGTTTTGCCACAAACAGTCACATTATCCAAGTAGGCAAACCCCTTCAATAAAGTTAAGTCATTTATGATTCTCTGGAAGCAGGCCTCACCTTCATTTTTGTCAGGATAATTAAACTATTTTATTTCTGATTGTGAATAAGACAAATGGAGAAATGATTTTTTTCTCTATAACTCAAATGATCAATCATAAACTTTTGTATGTATGTGTCATTGCTCTCCACCAGTGGCATTCATTTTCTCAAATCTCTTTTGACTGCTGGCTTATTTGCTGCATTTCCATTGGTTCAAAGATCATTTCTCTTAATCATCATGTTACCATGTGGTGAATTACCCGTAAAACAAACTGAGTCAATTTTAGAGTTCTCTTTATTATTCCATTGAATTTCTCAAAACATAGATTAACTTTTTATTTTCTACAGTTAGAAATACAGGACCTTATTCTAACAATTTATGGAGAAGACAGCATCCAATGTAAAATTCATACTATATGTTCTATATGTGCACAATAAAATTTAGTATTTGAAATATCGTATGTAAGATTTATGAAGGAAAAAAAAGTTCAATCGTATGTTAAAAGTAGGTGAAAATGTAACTGAAGCACTAATAATAATATTCATTTTCTTATCTATAATGAATTCTCTTATCTCTCTTTATTAGATTTTATTTACCATGGTAGGTGAACAGGCACTTCACATACCATATGGTTCAGTTGTTTGCTAAAATTTTTGGGGTGAAGTAGTTACTTGTATTTGCTTTTTTTCTTCGATGAATTCCCTTATCTCTTTTCATTTTTTCCTGCTATTTGTGACCTCAATGAAGAAAGCATCAACATTTTTTTAAATTGAATTTTTTTTTTATGCAATGAATTCTTAATTTTTTAATTTATTTTTGTTTCTAATTTTTTCTCTGTTTTCAAGGGATATCACAAACATATCTGGTGCAAATTGAAATCTAATTGAACATTTAAAAATCTGAAATCTAAATTAACTCCAAACACTTGACCTTTTTGTTTCAATTTCAAAATTATTGGAGAAAAATACCATAGTGCAGCAACATCTAAGGTAACAATCGCTTAAAATCATCAAATTTTTTTTTGTTTTGTTTGATCTGTATTTGTGCCTTTTTTAAATTTTGATTTCCACTCTATCAATTCCTCTAAAATATATATCAAAAACATTTAAATTCAGAAATGAACTCAACTTGGGTGAGTAAACATTGTATTAATTATCTGTAACATTATAATTGATTTTGACTAGCTTTTTCACTTTCATCGTAACTTTCAGTTGCTTTTTATTATGACTTTGGATAAGCAACAATTTTACAGCGCAATCGAAAAATAAAGAACAAGCCCATGATGAGAATCAAATTCACACTCTCTAGTCAGACGGGGTCCAATATAAGCCTGGCCACTTTAAACCATTCAGCCACGGGGATTATATAGTTAAATGAAAACTGATTTTACAGCTTGAACATAACTCCTTACACCAGATATTCCACGCTTGTTGATATTTACAATTGAAACCTTGTAATCTTCCAATACAACAATATATTAAATTTTTTCAAACTTATCCTCCAAAAATGAACTTGAAAAAATTAAAAATATTATTCTATGTATCTGTACTTGTGTTATAATATTGTTGTTCAAATTGTTCCTGCTTAGTATATAAGGGGTCTGATATATGTATTAAATGCTAAATCTTATTGTACATATTTAAATTTTACAAGAGAAATATTAGCAATTTCAAAAAATGTATGGTTACTACTTTACTTCAAGAATTTTCATCAATGGCTAAACCATTTTGTAAATAATACGTCTATACACATATGATCATAAATGAAATCAAATAAAGAGGAGTAAGAGAATTCATCTAAGTCCTGCAAGTGCATTGTTACTGCTTCAGATACATTTTCACCTATTTTTAACAAAGGATCAGACATGTTTTTTTCCTTCATAAATCATGTACACAATATCTTAAATACTAAATCTTATTGTACATGTATATTAATAATACAAATTTTACAATAGATATTGTCGTTTCCATAAATTTCTAAAATAGGGTCCTGTGAAAATAACTGTAGAAAATGAAAAGTCAACCAGTGTTTGGAACATCATTGGAACATTAAAGAAAGTTGACTTCCCTTGTTTCTGGGTAATTCGCTACATGGTAATGTGATGACTAAAGAAAATGTTCTTTGAACCAATGGAAATGCATCAAAAAGCCAGTAGTCAAAAGAGAATCATGGAAAATGATACAGACCCATTTTCCACATACTTTCAATGAAGATATTGCAAGTACATATGAGCAATTCTTAGGAATACCCACTTCTGGCTTGTCAGGCCTGTTGAAGGTTTGTTCTGCTTACGGCACCTGAAATTACCAAATGGTCGCTATCTAGGTACTGACCCGGCTTGATATTGCTTAACTCTTTAATTTACAAACTGCTTGTAATTGGTAGTTGAACTCTTCATGAATAGAATGAAAAATAGTGTTACTCTTTCATTGACTGAATTAAAAAGAAAAAAAAATCACTAAATCGTCTAAGGGAGACAATCTCACTTAGAAGTTATTTCCCTTGAAATTGACGGTCTATCTAGTATGAATTAAAGATTTAACTTCGATGATCTTACAAGAACCGGTGTATTCAATGTGATTCAGCCGTAACACCCTAGCCTTGTGCTTAGCGGGGAGGCATTGAGTATTATTTTTGAAAAGTCTTAGGTGTGACTTGGCAGTGGATGGAACCACAACCAACTGAAGCGAAAACGAGCACGTTACCACTGGGCCATGGTATAAACATGGGTAAAAAGTACAAATAGCTAAGAAAACAAACCACCCTTGATAAACGAATTTCATACACTGAATGTGCCACAATTTTTGTTGAATCTTGAAGATTCATATTCCAGAATGCCTAACATTTCCATTCCATTCATGGATTTAAATCATTTTTTTAAAGTTTTTTTTAAATACTTTTTATATAACATTAACATCAGATTGTTTAACTTAAAATGCTCACCAAATCAAAATGGTCAAAAAAGTGAAAAGTTGAAATATATATTGTTCTTGTTCATATAGATATTTTGTATTTTCTAAGATTTTGAAACAACATTTCTATTAAGTATGTGGCTTCCAAATTGAATCTTATTTTTAGAAACTATTTTTGTATTTGTGGTAATAAACTCATGAATTGTTCACTACATATAAAGTTACTTTGTTGTGTTAATAACTGTAATAGAAAATCAAACTATATTTTCCTCCAGTTTTTATGGACCCCCCATGCTTTTATAATCAATTAAACAGAAAGGAAACTCCAATGCAGTATCAAGAAAGTATGTAGTTTATTTCCCAAACAGTTTAACTATGTAAATCAAATACTGTCTACAGATATTTTTGATATTCTAGTTACTTTAGATAACCATCAATAACTCTACCGACAATGATGGTCAGAGGTTATGTATCCACCCATGTCTGTTTGTTTACACAACAGCTTTGGAAGTCATCAATGAATTTCAATGACATTTTGTAGAAGGGTGGGCCATTGGCCAAAAAGTAACTAATTAAATTTCGGGGTATAATTAGAATTCTTTTCAGTTTTGTTAACATTGTGAAATGAAAATTTGGCTTTTCCTTTGTTATAACACAGTGATGACATAGTTACTCACTCTAAGGGAGATAATCAAGTCTTGAAATGTTATGGTATGTCTCTGATGAATTATAATTATAAGCTTTTATCATAGCACAGTCTGGAATCTGTAACCCGATTGTTCAATTTTTAATGACAATGGCATTGGCAGAGGTACACACTTTTTGAGAGGTTTCTAGGTTTTGTCCTGAATTATACTTCTGTATATTAAAAGTCAACTACAATCAGTCAATCATTTGTCTTTAATGTATTCTCAAGAACATAACTGGATTGTATCGTACAAAGCATTAACCTTATTACAGTCAAAATTCTTCAAGATGAATTATTTCTATGGAAGTTTTCAAAAAGAAGTTGATTCATATACACTGTTGGATATTTAACTTTGCATTCATCTTACTTTTTATAAACTTATTTCTCCACATTGAAACTAATTTTTACTGGTATTGATATTGATATTGTGGTTGTGCAGTGTGTCTGATTGAACGAAATTGTTGGTGTTACTTATATGAAAATGTTTTGGGTTTTAACTGTTCATCAAAGTCAAATTAGCTCACTTTTTATTACTATTTTTTTTTTTAATGTAAAGCAACGTTTCAATATTCATGATCTTGAATAAGGTCCAAGGTTTACAAGTAATAAAATTGGTTCTCAAAGTTGCTTTGGAACAAAAAATTTGCAATAAGTTTTGTGCAAGTAAAATCTGATATTCAATTGGAATCAATACTTTTCTAGAGCTATGTTACTTGGCCTTCAACTTGAATTATGAGTTTCATTTTCTTTTGGCATCACTATTTTTTGAATAAAAAAAAATACAGTAAACTCCCATATAAAGACACCCTTGAATTTGTCATTACATCAAGTGTATTTTATACAAAGTATATTAATGAAAAAAAAAATGACTTTTTTTATACCCTTTCACTGTCTAATGCGTACCTCTTTACTTTGGACTGCATTATTTTAAGTACATACTAATTTTAGTTTTCAAAAAATGTGCTGAAATCTTTGTGTGCTGTTGTTGCAAACTAATCTCTTGCAATAGTCTTGCAAAAATATAAATCTGTGCTGTTTGAATGTATGCAACATTGAATAGTGCCTTTAATATGAGTCCTGTTTAAACAGGTCAGCTTTCAAGCTGTAAAAATGGAACCTTTTATTTTTTTAATTATAAACTACAAAAAAAAACAATAATTCATTTTGATACAAAACTATTTTATGTCAATTATTCAATACATAATTTTATACTAAGTTGATATAATTTATCTAAATAGTCCATTTTGTTGGAAAAAATGCAAGGGATATAACTCTAAATCCTTCGCACATTTTACACCCTTGACTCCACAATTTCGAGAATACTCATCTTCGTTCTTATGTATACTAAAAAGGAGGTGTAGAGTGGCATAACCGTTACTGGCATGGAAAACGGAATTGATGTACTGAGTTAGAGTTTCAGTTACGGCTGTTTACATTTATTTCTCAGTAATGTCCTCAGGAAAAACATGAATTCATTTCTCCCTCAAGTTCATGTAGGAAGTTAGTCTTATAAAAAAAAACTTACCATTTCTCAGTTGCCACTACTATTCCCAAGCCAAAGTAAATGGAGAGGGTTGGATAAAAGGGCTATAAACTCCATTATACGTAACTGAAATTGTAGCAAGGTAAATGGGGCCCCATGCTCCCCAAAGAGACTACAGTAATAAAAATGTATACTAGAATTACAATTTCTCTTATATTCTGTAAACCTTCTGTGCCACATTCAAGTTCACATTCTACATGATCATTTTTTTTTTAATATCACTTTCTTCATCTTCATATACTTACGAGCACAGAGTTTTATATTCCATCCAAGCATTTTGTTAAATACCTAGGCTGATGGTTGAGTAATTCAAACCTTCTATCTCAAAGAAAATTTTCCTCCATTCATCATTTTCTATTTTTGAGTTGTTTTGTTCATTTTTAAACAGAAAATAAACCATTGCGAAAACAATGTGGCGGTACAACAAATTATTCAAGAATAATGGAATGAATTATTCACCTTCGTTTATGAGACTGGCAGAAATGGTTAAAAATGAATAGAATACTTGTGGTTTATTTGTTGAAAAGAGTGCAGCTAATCAGAATCCATAGACGCAGTCATGTGACAAGTGCCATTTTTTAATTTGCTCTCTTGATTAAACCTCATAAACACACATGGCCTTTATCACTTTCTGTCATCTGGGGGGCATGGCTACATGTACCCTGGACATAGCCTCATTTAGACTGTAAGTATCGTAAAATTGATATAGTTATCTCTCTTTGCCCTTCGGTAGTTTTTTCTAAGGTAGAATTTATTCCTGGTCCCAGGGCATTTTGGCATTTTTGGCAATTTCATGGATTCATAGTACAAATAGTACTAGACTTATTTGAAAAATCAATACATAGTGTAAATTATCTTTAATTTCAGTGAAAAAGATAGCAGACTGTTAATGGACAGAAATCTATTTATAAATTATGTATAATAGAGAGGGAAACAAACTCGATCTGCTGAAATTTGATCAGCTTGAATTCTTACTTTTTTATTTTTCAAAGTAGATTTAAAAAAGGTCATAGAATAGATCCGTTGAAATATTGAGTGAATTGTTATGGACAGAGAAACAAAGAAACATAAATTGTCACATAGTTCATTATATTGATTGATTGATAATGAAGTAAGAAAAGAGATAAAGTTATTTCTCATCTTGTTTGAAAGTAATCCAGGTTAAAAAAAAAGATTGTTGAAAGGATTTGAAACCACATCATGACTTTGTCTTGAAGCATGTCACCTTTGATTGTTGTTCTAAATCACTTGTTTTTTCACTAAAACTATTCTACTCTAGACTGTGTCTTTCAAATCTGTGAAACTTTCTGGCATTTCATCCTCTGACAAGAGTCAAACAAAAAAAGTTTTATTTACAGCCATATTTGTTGTAAATATATATGGGTATATGTACTTATTTCTGTTTTATATGTAACTGCTTATCATGGGAATTATGAAAAATAGAACAGTTCTGTGAATTGAATACTTGAGAATGAAAAAAAAATCAACAAAGTGACAAAGGGAGGTAATTTCGATCAAAAGTTCCCTCCCTTGAAATCGACATTCCAATTTCTTCCTACAAGTTAAACAGTTAAGAGAAACCGATTTAATTCTCTGGTAATTTATTTTTGCAGAAGAGGATGAAATTATGCCTCAAATCAAGAAATTTGTTGCAGCAAAATAAAAGTGAAAGATTGTTAAGCAAAGGAATATTTCACTGTGTCTACTAGATTACACTGTAAACTTATGATATATTTAAAAAGAAAAATAAATATTCACACAAAATTTTTAAGATGAAAAAAAATATAAAATGAAAATTCAAAAATTCCTGTTTTATTTCTGCTTTTTGTTACACTTGAAATGCTATTAAATAACAGTGGAATAAAAGAATTCATCAATAATCAATATTCGTTGTGATTGTTATAGAGTTCAGGGAAGGTGGTTATAACAAAGTATGAATTTAAAATTTATAGAGGCCCCACAGTGCAATAACCAGACCATTTTCTCATAAGCATTTGCAGCTTATCAGTATGACACGAGCCGTTTTAGATAATTAACTGCTTCTAACTGTTATCTGGACAGCCATGCTATGAAATGTCTGTGAAAGTACCATATTTAAGCAGTTTCAGTTGATTTGTCTTTCCTTTTTTCCCACCAGTACAAAACTGCACTACTCAGAAGAAATAGTAATCCCATGAACATCATCCCTCCTGCAAAGTAGTACACCTTACTGTAATCTTTGTAACTATCTTTTATATGACCTGCAAAAAACAGAAAGTGGTTCTTGTCAGAAATGGAAGCATCCAAAATGATGTGTGGTGGTTTGAAAGATTTACTGATTCTATATAGATAAATTTTAAAGTATAGTATCAAAAGGTTATCCCCATGAATGCTTACGTGTATACTTATCACTACTTACAAGGGTGTGTGAGTCTCATCAATCAGCTAATTGAGAGGAAAAGGGAGTTGATATCAATGAGAGGCAAATCACATGTGAATGAGTGACAGTTTTCCCCGTATAAAATATCACAGATGTTTATCTCTGTTTGGATGAATTTAAAACAAATATGAGAAATTATTTTTTGCAATGAGTAGAGAATGTAAAGTCATGTCAATGGGTAAAATAAAAGTCTGTAATAAAGGTATTTAACTTAGTTGAGTTCTTATAAACACATGTTGATGATCAGTAGATGTTGCAGGACTGAGTTGATATATCTTGGCTTCTCCTGATAAAATAATTGTCTGTCTTTTCTGAGAAGTTTGGGTCTTTTTCTAGAATTTTTTGCCATTTATACTAAAAGGGGATAATTTTGAGGAAGAATTTGTTTATTTCGCCTCATTTTAACAATTCCAGGAAAAATGCCTAGCCTTTGGCAAATTCTTATGTGTGAAGGTTGTGTTTCCCAAATTCAGGCATTGTGTTTTAAGGTAATTAGAGATATAAGGGAGGGAGACTGAGAGAGAAAGAAAGAGTGTGTGTACGTGTATTTGTACATGTTGAACAAAGGTATTTAATTTTGTTTCTTTTTTTTCTCTTAAAATCTTTTTCTATTAATATTTTTCTTATCAAATTGTGATCACTACAGATGAATTCCTAATATAATCACAAATATTGTTGTAAAAAATGAGGATAAAAAGGAGTAAAGGAAAAAACAGTGAGAAGGAGGGGAGATACAAATTTCTTTCTTGCTGTGAATGAAAATGACATTTCAAAATGTGAATATATGAAAGAATTCGAACCTGCCAATGGTGGTCCAATGACAATACCAATGCCTTGGAAACACAAAGTCCATCCAAAGGAACTGGCAAGTTTTTCAACTCCAAGAAGGTCAACAATAATAATGGATAACTGTGCAATTGTGCCACCAGATAAACATCCATATGCAACACAGATAAGCGCAAACTCCCAAAATCTTGTAGCATATGAACAAGAAAACATCATGATCACTTGCACACCAATTATAGCTGTGAATATGAACCTGCAAAAAGATACATTATATAGATATATAAATTTGTAAGTAATGAATTGGGCTTAGCAAAGCTACAAAAATACCTACAGTAACACGTGTGATAGTCTGCTAATGTTTAATAGGAGCAATCTTTCCATATTTACATGCTGCTTTCCAAAAAATGGTTGTGATTAAGTAGTTCCTCAAAAGGCCAGGTAGTTTTAGCTGATTTTTCTGCTATATGAAGAACTTGCAGAAGTGCTTCACTTAGAAAGCTGTTAGTAAGTACGAAGCCATGGCTATTAAATGTTTTTTAATGGAACTTGTGTGATTTTTGTAGTTAGTTGAATGTATAATAGCAGACTATTTACCTGACGCTGGAAATTACCGTGTTTATTGGCTGATAAGATGCACTTTTTATTCCTGAGAATTATTCGATAATTGGTGCAAAATCTAATAATCAGCTAAGGCAGAAAGAAAAATGACACTGTAGAATTGGCGACTTGGATTTGCTAATACAGTAAGCTATTTAATCCTCAAATATCTTCTGAAAAATACTGAGATAATTTACCTATGTCAATAAAGTTGAAAAGGTATGTGTACTTGATCATGTCTTTCTGTCTCTTCATTCGTATGTCCACAGAACATCTCCAAAAGGATGACAGGTTGACTGTATCCTGGACAATTACATCCCAGTCATAACATCCCTGGATATTTTTGTCCATTAAATGAGTCCTGGTCATTAGCATCCCTCAACATATGTATCCAGTTTTCATTGTCATTTGCGTCCAGTGTTTTTTGTGTACAATACAATAGGCATGCTTTTTAAATTCAAACTTACAAATTAAATACAAACTTTTTACTTTTGTTGTTTTTTTTTTAGAAAAACAAATAAAAAGATCATTATGAAATTGACACTTCTTACTTT
The DNA here is from genome assembly GCA_963457665.1 of Thysanoteuthis rhombus. Classification (NCBI taxonomy): domain Eukaryota; kingdom Metazoa; phylum Mollusca; class Cephalopoda; order Oegopsida; family Thysanoteuthidae; genus Thysanoteuthis; species Thysanoteuthis major. The sequence goes on along the minus strand of OY735229.1, from coordinate 26,493,371 downwards.
TTTTTACAAAAATAAATAAAAATGTATTTAATAATTTTGTAGATAATGAAATAGAAACTTTTCATAATTCTTGTTTTTTTACAATGAATAAAAAGTAGTAAACTTTTTATTTTCATTGTTTTTGCTACAAAAGAGTCTCCAAATGTTATCTATAAAGTTATTGAACAAGTTTCTAATTATTTTTGTAACAAACTGATGAAAGTAAAAAGTTTCCATTTCATTACTACCATTTCATTCCTTTTGGTAACAAAAAAAAAATTTTCTTCTTTGTTACCTACAAAGTTAATTTTAAGAAGGTTTTGATGCAGTTATCCTTGTCTTGTCATATTTCATTGATTAAAAAATTCATTTGTAAGTCCAATCTTAAAAAGTAGGCCTGTTGTACCCGATAAGAAAAATGGGATGCAAAGGTCCAGGGATGCCAATGACCAGGGCACTAATTATTTAGAACACAATTTTGAAACACCAGATGCAAATGTCCTTGGACCTTCATTGACTGGGAAACAAATGTTTGGGAATGCCAATGATTGGGACATATTGTCCAGGATGCAATTGTGTGGTAGGGTGCACAATGGTTAAATTTTGGGGTGGATGCAGGATTTTTTTGATTGACAGATATTTTTCAGGGTTTTTCCTCCATACATTTAGGTATCCACTCATGATTATCTACCTACATGATATCTCCAAAGGTTCTCAATGAATTTCAATGAAGTTCTGCGTATAAAGGTGGATAACAGGCTACAGAACTGATTGAATTTTTGAGTAGATCCATGCACAATTATCTTCTCTGCGTCAAACTTATACGTCCAAACTAGAATAATATTGCCTAAATTTTATGTCTGTTCACTTGATACCTCTAAAAATTCACAATGAATTTCAATTAAATTTTGTGGAAGGATGAACAATACACTAAAGAAGAACTGATCAAATTTTTGGGTGGATCCATAACATTACTCTGCCTTTCTAGCTTTCTAGTTATAGAGTGCATCTTACCAGTCCAGTCTGATCCAATTTTTTTTTTCATTTTTACATATCTTATCAAAATAATATAAATCATCATCATCATAATCATTTATCTGCTATTAATAATTATCAATTTTTTGCTACTTTCATATACTCTGGTTCAGTGGAAAAAACTTAGTGGAGAGACTAACCTGCGATAAGGCTTGACCCATCTAAGATCAAGAATTATCCCCATGATAATTCGGCTTATGAGGTCTGAAATTCCAATGATGGATATTAGCATAGCAGCCTCCATTTCAGTGACACCTTTGTCAATGGACATAGCTGGTAAGAAAACTGGAATCGACCAGTGGGATGAAGTGAACATACAGATGTTGAAACAAAAGAAGAGAAAATGCAAATTACGAAATAGTTGGAAATCAAATCCAGTTTGAATCGCAAGAAGCATTTGTGATAAGAATGAGGAAAATTTTTGCCAGCATGATTCAGTGGTTATTGTGTCTAGTGGATCCAAATAGGTAGGTTGCATTGGACTGCTGTCTGCTGTTTGTAGTGAATCCAAATTTATATCATTTTTAGATAAGGACTCTCTTGCTTCTTTTTCCTCTTTTGCTTCTTTTTCCTCTTTTGTGAGCAATGACTGTCTGAAAATGAAAAAAAAGAAAGAGAATCCATTTAATTTCTGACGATCAGAATAACTGCTCTAGTTAGTGACTCAATATATGCTATCACATGACCGCTGCTTTTTGATAGCATGCTGTCTGGGGGTGATCAATTAAAATAATAGAAAAAAGCATGATCCAAGAATAAGTTTTCTCTATCTCCTTTTGTTGGTTAACAAAAAATTCTGCATTTTAAAAAAAAAACAAGCATGAATGTTTTCTGACAGAAACCCAGGGACCGATTTAGCATAACCTTACATTGTAGATTGATCCCCCCACATAAAAAAAACTTATTTTGGGGGGAATTTTCAAAATAGAAAAGAAGCATTCTGTTCAAGACATAATAAAGAGTAAATGCCTAAATTTCTAGCCCTCTAGCTCCATTGGTATTGTCTGTACATACATAGTCAGCCAACTACACCAGCTTAAAAAGTGAAGTTTTGTTTGATGGTTTCTGATTATTAATAGCTATGGGAAATCTACGGGTGTTGACAACTAAAATATCATTATTACTCTCGCATATATATTACTACAATTGAAGTATATAATTTTGTTAAAATAATTTATCACTTATGGAATACATCTATATCTATATCATGAAGTATTAAAGTATGTATGCTACATTGGACCCTCACTTTAGAAAATTGCGAAAGTGGATTTCATTTTCTGCCAGTACTGATTTTTTTCCATTGATTTCATGTACTCTCAATTCTTCTGGAAATTTATCAGGTTTGAGAAAGGACATTTAAAGGTTTTTTAAGTGCGGGTATTATTCACAATGCAGCTACAATGCTAAATTGCCACCTTAATTTCCATTCATCATAGATTATGAATGTGAATTTCTCTCTCTCTCTCTCAGTGCTTATGACAGCTTGCCCGAGATTAAGTGTTGATCTGCCTTTGGATGTATGCTGGCTTAACTAGTGAGGTATCACAGAGGAAAAAACAAAGGCATAGCTGAAAACAGCTGGTAAAAATTTACCTACCAGACATATTTTGATGTCCAATTTTACAAAAACTAAACCATTGGTTTCTATGAGATCTGCATCCACACTTACATAAAAAAAAACTAATTTCATCGGTGAAAAAAAAATCAGTGAAAACAACAATATAGCAGTGTATAGAAACATGGTAAATACAATCAGTTAAAACATTTTACTTTTTCAATTTCATATGCTTTCAGTTTTAGCCTGTCAAATCTTCCAGGAATCTGTCAGTTTTGAGAGAGGAAAAATTAAAAAATCTAAAGATTTCAGAAGTGGGGATTCTATTTACAATGTAGCTATAATGCTAAACTGTATCCTTGCTTTCTATTCAACATAGGAGGCCATCAACTTGAATTTCTCTTTCTGTTATTTCTCATGCCAGTTTGGCAGAATTTTTTCAAGGAGTCTGACCCTAAAGTGACAATAAAACTGGTTTTTCTCAGAGCAAAGAGCAAAAGCATTTTCCTTAACTCTAATCCAAACACAACAGTGAAACATGGGCACAATTTAAATCTGATAATCCACTTTGACACATGAACTACTAATGCGAAAAGTGATCAAATGAATTCTCAGTTTTTAGAAAAATTAATCTTCAAGACATTTTTTAAAGACAGATACACATGCTTATCCGGAGTTTTGATGAAATCTCTATAAAATATCATTTGCTTCTTAGTGTTATTGGAGATATTTTTTATTGGGCAACACCACGAAGCCAGTTAACTAGAACAACATGCAAAGACATGATCTGTTGCAATATAGTACTAATGATGTCATATTATATAATCTACCAGTCACTCAAATAAGATAAGTATGAATAGGAGACAAATAAAACCCAGAGTGAGCCTTCTGCTGGACTTTTTCATACTTGCAAGTCCTCAAGCACTCCGCCTGTCTTTCTTCCTGCTATGGGTAGTACGACCTTGAAACCAGAGATCTGAATGGGGAGCCTCAACTCCCTTGATTGCAGCGTAGTAATCTACTTATAACTACATAGCAGAAATTCTAACAACCAACTTGTTTGACAAGCCATAGATACATTAACTTACTCAGGGAAATTCGATGGACTGATTAAATAACAATTCTCATATTCCTTTGAAATGATCAGTCTCTCTGCAGTGCATTGTAAAATACCAAAATGAATAAAACTGCTATCAACATAATATGATGTGGTTCTGTTCTCCTTCATGCAATATGCAGCGAAAAGACCTCCTTTCACAGATCCTGTATTGCTGTGACACCAGTGACCAACAACAGAATAAGAACCTACTGACACATCATCACCAGCAATGAGTTGAAGTACACAAGATAATCTTGCTTTTGCTTCATCCTCATCATCATCAACTGACCCCCATTAAGTTATAGCAGCTGAGTAAGGCTTATTTTTGTAACAACTTGTTTAGGTATTTTGATAACGTTCTGGAATGGTTGATCTCACAGAGCATAGAACCTGCATTGTTATACTTCAAAACCAACAAGTTGGCTGCAGAAATTCACAGGTTTCTTCAGGAAGCTTTTGGTAACAATGTCCAAAAGCAGAACATTCCTTTTTAGTACAAGCATTTCAAGGAAGGACGAAGATGGTGACTTCTGGATAACTATTGATGAGCACAACACCAGGAAAAGTCAAAAAAGTGCACCAGGGTATCCTTGCAGATTGTAGACAAATTATCCATGATGTTAGTGATATCATAGGACTGTCATACAGGAATGTTCAATGCATTTGGTGGATGTGTTGGACAGAAACCGCTTCTAAATTTGTGCTGAAGCCAGTTACTTGCTGTCAGAAATTTCATGGCTTTCAATAATACAATAGTTGTTCACCACCAACCTTTTTCACCTGACCTAAACCCCTGCAACTTTTCCCTTTTTCCCAAACTAGAATTCTGACTGAAAGGGTGTGGTTCTGACTTGATGGAGGAAATCCAAAAGGATTTGTAGGAGGAGCTCAAGACCATCATGTTATTAATTTGGTCAACTGTTATAGTCTTTACTAATGAAAAGATATAAAAAAAAAAAGAAAAATTCTCACTTCTTTGTCTTGAGTGGATGATACAACAAACCACAAGCACACAGGTTTAAAGATATTGCTCCTAAGATGAGCATTGTTCCAAAGAAAGAATAATTTTTAAAAGCCCATTTCATGAGAGGAGCATAAATGAATGTCCCAAGGCCAACACCAGCAGTTGTAAGGCCAACTGCAATGCCGCGTCGTTTATCAAAGTAATAGCCTACCATAATGAGGCAAGCTGTGTAGGCTAAACTTTTACCAATTCCTGAAAAGAAATGAAAAGAAAGCCCTAAATGTTATGCAAATTAGATTTGGTATCAGTACAGTTTTTAGTTTATTTCTTTTTTTCTTTTTTCAAGAACTATTTCAAGTTATCACTTTTATCCATGGTTTCATCGATCTTTCAACAAAAGCAGCAAAAAAGAATGAGTTCACTTGTCTGAACAACTTTTCAAACAATAATGACTCATCTCAAAATCATAGAATGTAACATTTTCTCTAATAACATGCTCATAACTCTTTATTATTTTGAAAAGGCATACTTTTTGATATCCTGTGATGAAATGGCAATACAACTTTTGACTCCCTTTTGAGATAGCTTTTGTTTTTTAATATCATAAAGGTTTTTGCCAGTGTTATGATATCACTGTGTAAAAACTAGTGGTCAATCAATATGGTTTTTTCAATGGCTGATGCTGGTTCGAATGCTGATATTCAAGAAGGCAGGGCGGCCAATGGCTCATATATAATACCAATATTTGTTTTTGGCATCTGATAAAATAAAACAATTTGATAATATTAATAAATGAGAGACAAAATTATTTGACTTTAATGAATATTTATTTAACATTATTGTTTATCAGCATTGTGTTTAGAAGAAGTTCTGCAATCTATCACAGCAGTGCACTCATTTTGAAAAAAAAAAATACCTCAACTAAAGTGGCAGATCAGTCTTTCTGTCAACAATCCGCTCCCAAATGTAATGTCCTCACTCTTTTCCTTATTAGGAGTTGTATGATGACTGTGAGCCCCAAGAATGTTTGCATTCTCTCAACAAGATCTGAGGGTTCCTTTTTTTCTATACTTATATGTTTAGGATTGTATCCTTTGTCTCCTGTGGTGGCTTCTTCTGCAGACTTAGAGACAGTGGCTTGTTCCTCTTTTAGCCATTGTTTTGCCTTGTTCAGCATCTTCTTGGCAGCAAAGATTTTACCTCCCTTGGTTCCTTAAAGATGGCTGAACTTGGCTGAAAGTTGCTGGATTATTCCATTTTTCATTTCCAGTCAACTTTATAGACTGAAAGTGGCCGGATCATTTGTTACTTCTCTCTTCTTACTTCGCTCATAAAATGACACTATGGCTCCAGAGATGTTCGGAAGTTTGAATTCAAAATCATAATTCAATAAGGCTCCTCCTTAGTCTCATAATAGCATTGATATCAGATCAATATGGATAACTCTTTTGTAGATTAGAAATAAAGGTAAGAAGATAAATAAAATGAGTTTTTTTTCAATGTGTTATTTATTCTCATTATTGTGTCAAAGAATGTCAAGTACACTCGAAAAATCATACAAAGGCACTAATAATCATTTTGTTGAAATTTTCAATAGAAAAATATATTATTTAAAGTTCATTTTCATAATTCATTGGAGCTTTTGTATGAATTTTTTTTCATGTTTACTAATTTTTACTTGAAAAATCATTCAAAGGCTCTATAAGATTTAGATTTTTCATTTTTAAAAACATATTTTTTGATTTTTTAAAGATTTCAGGAGTCATCATATGTTTTTGAGCATGCTTAATATTCCTCACATGATATATTTATGAATATAAAAATCAAAGATCCAAACCATTCAGTGTTTCTTATTTATGAATTTGAAATTCAAATATCCAAAGATTTCTGGGTTCAGTGTTTTCCAGCATACTTAACATTTTTTAGCTGTACAGTTAGCTGAAAGTAGCAGGAAATGAAAAATGGAAAAATCTTCAGCCACTAAAGGAGGCTACTGAAATTTACGGCAGACATGATTTCACGTCTGTGCATGTAAAAATAGAGAAGTATCTTAATCATTGACCCCCTTTCTTTTCCCACTTTTTAAATTGAACATGCAACCAAAATATGATGGTGATGTCATAGTTCCAATAGCGTGACTAATCAGACCTTGTTTTATATGTACTAAATGCACAACTTATTTCTGACAAAACTACAAAGCAAACAATTTATTTTGATACAAAACTATTAGCAATCATTGAATGTTTACTTCTATCATAACTTTTATTAACAAAATAGACGTAAATATGTCATAGTTTAATATCCAAAAATCAGGCAAAAATGATGTAAAAACATCTTCATTTCTTGAAAGCAATGAACAAATGTGAAAAAAGGCATAGTGTAAAATTAGTAAAATGGAAAAGTCAATTCTCTAAGGCCAGCTCTGCTTGCAACTCTAGCAGCCTGTTCAGGAAATGGAGGTGGCGGAGAGAAACAGATTAGGCCCTTTTTTTCCTTTTGACTGCAGGCACAAAATATGATGGTAACAGACAGGTTTGTAATGTCAAATTGAGGTAGAAAGAAAAGCATAAATCAAATAACAAATTCTACATTGTAATAAAGTATACAGTTTATCATAAGAAGGTAATTAGAAGTTAAAGTAACAAAAATTACTAGTGAAAATTCTTTCTTTTATTCCTTTTTGAATATTTGACTTTCTCGTCCATTTTTTGTGAAAAAAAAAAGAACAGGTTTTGATGTACTTATCTTTGTTTTAAATAAAATTTTGATCAAATTACAATTATCTTAAATATGTTTTAATGGTCATGTGACACCAGACTTTTCTGCAGCAGTTCGAGTCATAGCCACATGAGTATCGAACATTTTGATCTGCTATTAAAAGTACGAATTGACAACACTTTGTGAAAAGCGAACAAAGTTCAACTTGAGGTTGAATCAGCGATAATTTGACTGGAATGTAGTTTTATGTACTCATATGCTCCCACATAACAATCGACTGACGAAAAGATGAACAACTTCTATGTTGATTTTAATTCCATACTCCAAGAAATCGACAAATATTTCTGCAAAATAGACTTCAACTTCAATGCTCAAGTAGGACAAGGTACTGAGAAATGTGTCTGCAAATACAGATACAAAATATGGAGCGAGAGGGGTGAAGATCTTGTAAATTTTACAACAGCAAACGGGTTCAAAATCATGAATATCTTCTTTAAAAAGGAAGTCAATAGAAAGTGGACTTGGAAGAGCCCCAATCATGAAACTATAAACAAAACTGACTACATCCTAGCGGACAAGTGCATACCATTAGAGATATGTAGGCCCTAAATAAAGTCAATGTAGAAAGGGATCATATGTAGGTCCTAAATCACTTGATTGGCTTGAAAGTGATCACAGAATGATAAGATGCAAAATTCAAATTAACACCGAGATAGAATGTAGGAAATTGTTCAACACCAAACAGTAACTTACAGTAACAGTTCAAAAAGAACTCACCCGATCATTCAAACTGGAACTGAAGATAGAAACTCCTCACGGAACCAGAAGAGAACATCAATGAACTCAGCAACAATATAACAACCTCCTTAGTTGAATTCACCACTATGTTCAAACCAAAAAGCTCAAAAACCAGGAAAAAAGCTAATACCTAGTGTGCTCAAAACAAATGGAAAACTGACAACGATTAGGAACCAAATTGACGTATGCGCCCAGGAATTTCACAAAGACCTCTACTCCTCCAAAGAAAAGATGCGTAAAAATGCATAGGAAACATGAGCCAGGAGTAATCAATTTGATGATTTTCCAGAAATTACTCCGCAGGAAGTGAAGCAAGTGATGAAGCAAACAAAGAAAAGAAAGGCCCCTGGACCCTAAAACATCAGAATCAACCTACTTAAAAAAGTCACCATTAGAAAACTAGCTATCCTATTCAACTTGTACCTCAAGCAAAGTAAAGTCGCAAAAGAGTGGAATACCACAATCATAATGCTGTCATACAAAAAAGGAAACCTGAAACCACAGACCAATAAGCCTGAACTACATCTACAAACTCTTGACCAAAGTGATCACCAACCGAATCACCAAAACGCTAGATGAAAACTTGTTTTTGCTAAAAAATAAAAAGCCTAAATTTTTGCATAAAAAATTTTGTTAATTTATTGAAGTGTGTGAAGAAAGAAAAAACCCAGAACAAATTTTTATTAATTGAAAATGGGAGAAATAAAAAAATTTATGAAAGAAAGCAGTAAGTTTTGTTTAGCATGGCACTTTCCCTCTATCGATAAATTTGAGAAGGCCAGTAGATGAAAAAGGACAAAATAATTTTTTATTAATTAAAAATGGAAAGAAATAAGAGAATTCATGCAAGAAAAACATTGCTGTGAATAAATTCCAATTGGGACCACCATGGCTAAGTTGTCTCAAAAGTTTTTAATAAAACCTAATAAAATGGCCATTTTCTTCCTCATTAAATTTAAGATGTCCTGCGTGAAAAAAACCCCCAAAATTTGAGATGGCCTGTGTTTGAAAAAAAAAAAACAACTTAAAATAAATATCTATTAAATATCTAGGACGAAAAGAAACAGAAGAGAATAAATGGGTAGTTTCCTGCCCTTGATAAATTTATGATGGGCAGATTCCCTGACAGGCACTTATCCAGTTACTGTGATCAATTAAAACAAGTTACATGCATAACAGATGAGATATAAGTGAAAGGGTGTTTTTTTTCTCAATCATCTGGTGACCAATGTCTCTTGGCAGCATGTTATATTGGGGTGATCAATTAAAAAATTGGAAAAAGGGGTGATCAATAGATAAGTTACTTTTCTTGCCTTTTGATGGGCATTAAAATGTCCAAATTTTCAAAAGTCAAGAGTGGAAACAAATTGACGGGCTGATTTAGCATAAACTTACAATGAAAATTGACATCCCCCTCACTAAAACCTAATTTTGGAGAGGAATTTCAAAAAAACAAAAAAAAACAACATTTTCTCACTCACTGAAAAAGTTAGGGCTGGAGAAGTCCGGATACATAAGATGCATATAGATATCAAAAGACATGAATAACCTGAACCCAAATAGATACATATAAATGTCAGAAGACATGAATAACCTAAATTCAACAATGGTATTTAAACCAGTGTGGTGGGTAGTGGTGATTAAAAACAAAACAAGCTATCTCAAAAGGAAGTCAAAAGTTGGACTGCCATTTTATCACAGAATATCAATCAAAAGGACTTTCATGTAATTTTGAGATGAGTCATCATTATTTGAAGAGTTGTTCAGACAAATGAATTTATTGCTTTTGCTGTTACTATAACATTTCAGTTGATCCATTCTCTTGCCTTCTCCAGGTTTACAAGTTGTATGGAAAGACGGCTGCATTGGGTTAGTGGGGTACCTTTCTTTTTCTCTGCAGTACAAATCAGAAAATATGAAGAAACAGAAAAGAAGTATGAAACCGTTTGGGTTACATGTTGCTGTGAATGGTTTGGTCTAATCAGTATCTTTACTATCATTTTCTGGTTAGCACTGCTGAAAAAAATCCTTCTATGCAGATTTTACACCTCAAGACCTTAACAACGAAAGAATGAATTCAATAATTTGAACAACTTGGAGTAAAGGAGATGTCCCAAATTTTAAGGTTTACTGACTGAAACACATCATGTATTCAAGATAAAATAGAAACTGTCAAGTGACCAACATATTTTAGCAGCAAAAAAATTGGAAAAAGTGGAGATTAATGAATAAATTACTTTTGTTGGGCAATGTTGACTAAAAAAAGTCTGATTTTTCAAAAAACAAGAGTGAATGCTGCGAGACACAAACTAAGGGATCAATTTAGCATAAGCTTACATTGCAAATTGAACCCCACCTTCTAAAAACTTATTCAGGAGAGGAATTTTAAAAAATCAAAAAAGTATTTTTCTACAAATGTTAATGTTTAAATTTTCAGCCCTCTAGCTCTATTGATGCAGCTTGTATGTATGATATATACATAGCAAGAACAGCTTTAAAACTGAAGAAACCAATGTTGACAGTTTTTAATAAGCCTTATTGATTGAACTTGGGCATTTCATGATTGCCAAGCAGCTTATTAATAACTGTAGTTGAACAGTCGTAGACATCAAAGGTGGTGAAGATTTCCATCATTTTTTAATACGTGCCTGTGTTTATGTGCTTGTTTGCTTGTTTTTCTTCTGATGTTTCTAGATGTTTTCCAGTGGAAAATGCCAGTGATAGTGATAGAATTTATTCCAACCATATTTATTCTTCGATGGAATGTTTTTACATGACTTCAAATTTTGATGCTATGGTTGTCCAATTATTGACTGCAATGGTGAGTTTGATTGATGTTAGTTTACACTAGTTGTACAAGATTACTTGACATCATTTTTAAAGGATAAAAAGAGACAAATTCTTTCAGCATTTTTTACATGAAAAAAGGTGATATGAGCAAATGACGGAAAAATCAATAACTCAATACCATCAATGAATGTAAGTCAATATCAACAATAGATTTGAATCGATGAATAGTAATGTCAGTCTATCACAAAATACATATGTACCTACAGGCTACATCAATAGAGCTGGGGGGCTGAAAATTTAAACATTAATATCCCAAGAAAAATACTTTTTTAATTTTCAAAATTCCTCTCCTGAATAAGTTTTTAGAGGGTGGGGTTCAATTTGCAACGTAAGCTTAAGGTAAATTGATTCCTTAGTTTGTGTCTGGCAGCATCCTTAGACTGTGCAGCCATGTACATCATAATGTATTAGTGAATTAGTATTAAATGACCAGAATTTAATAATGATGATGATGATGATAATGATAATAATGATAAATATTATTACAATAACAACAACAATAATAATAATAGTAAGAAGAAGAAGAGAAAGAGGAAGATTTGCTCTATGTGTTTACATGCTATATAGAGTGTTCCAAAAATGACAAAGCAGCAGTAAAAAATGCATTCATTTTATTTAAATTTTTTTTCTTGCAAATAATTTCAATTTTCAAGTCTCTATCAACTTCAATGGACTTCTTATCGCCATTTACATGGAATGGTTTGTCCCGCTCAGTCAACCACAGTTCTTTAGCCAACTGCAGTCCTTCATAGCATCAGAAATGTCTGTCCATCAAATGTGGGCTTCCAATTTGGAATCAGGTGAAAATTACAGAAAACAAAGTCGGTTGAATAGACTGGATGAAGTAACTCTTCAAAGTCACATTAACAAATGGCAATCTTTGACAGCCGAGCTGTGCGAGTGGGTGCATTCTCGTATAGTGTAAATCCAAAGAAAATATCACGAGTAACCTAAACATTCAAATTCTGTGACAAAAATGTATACAAACAATATATCATAATCAAATAAAACGATCATTTGGAATAACTGTCACAGGAAACATAGTCTAGCTCCAAACTTTTGGAACACCTCTTGTGAATGTACTACAGAAACTTTGGCATCTGCTTACCTTCTTATGTAAGCTTTTAGCACTGGCAATTATTTATTTTTTTTCTTCTTCTTCATCTTCTTCTTCTTCTTCTTCTTCTTCGTATTCTTCTTCTTCTTTGTATTCTTCTTCTTCTTCTTCTTCTTTGTATTCTTCTTCTTCGTATTCTTCTTCTTCGTATTCTTCTTCTTCGTATTCTTCTTCTTCTTCTTCTTTGTATTCTTCTTCTTCTTCTTCTTCGTATTCTTCTTCTTCTTCTTCTTCTTTGTATTCTTCTTCTTCTTCTTCTTCTTCTTCTTCGTATTCTTCTTCTTCTTATTCTTCTTCTTCTTATTATTATTATTTGTATTCTTATTCTTCTTATTCATATTCTTATTCTTCTTATTCTTATTCGTCTTATCATAATAATAATAATAATAATAATAAAAACTACTACTACTACTACATCATCATCATCATCCTTCTTCTTCTTATTCTTATTCTTCGTATTCTTCTTCGTATTCTTCTTCTTATTATTATTATTCGTATTCTTCTTATTATTCATATTCTTATTCTTCTTATTATTATTCTTATTCTTCTTATCATAATAATAATAATAATAATAATAATAAAAACTACTACTACTACTACATTCTTCTTCTTCTTCTTCTTCTTCTTCTTCTTCTTCTTCTTCTTCTTCTTCTTCTTCTTCTTCTTCTTCTTCTTCTTCAACAACAACAATTATTATTATTATTATTATTACTTGGAATCTCACACCAGTTGCCTGGTGGTAACCGCTGGAGTTTGAGTGACAGTTTTATTATTATTAATTTATTTGAAAAAGATAAAAATTGTTTTTGATAATTCTGTATGACAGAATTTTCATTCATATAGATGAGTTTAAAAGAAATATAAGCCAATGTTACTTACCTCCTAAACAAGCATAGGAAATAAAAAGAAATTCTACAGAAGAAGCAAAACTACTGAGTATAAAAGATAAAAAAAGGATGAATCCTCCTACTATTCCTACTGTACGTCCAGAAAATCTTTTGATTAAGGCTCCAGATATAGGACCTGAAAAATATACATCCAAATTTGAATTAAAATGACTCACAAAGAAATAAATATTACAGTTAGTAACATTTTGGAAAATGGCTTTAGTACCACATTTGATGGCATATAAGACCCTCTGTTTGTTCACAAAAAATGTCTCGAAAAGTAAACATGACCAATCTTATCCAGCTCTACATTGACCAGAACTGCAAGAGGGGTTGAAAAAACAGTATTATGATAAGAATTTAGGCAAAATGATTTTCATTCATAATACTCCGTTGAATTGAGAGGGATTGTATATGTCATCGAATATGGTATATATTATTACATTGTCTGTATCTCCCTTCATATACAAAGTAGGTCTGATGCTATTATTATAAAATTGATGGAGCATCAGACCCACTATGAACATGTTGGTAGGTAAAAACAAAAAAATAGAAAGACAGATCTATTATAATTGAGTTTAGTCGAGTATATAAAGTGGATATAAAAATTTCCAGTATTATTTCTATTCAGTCATCAAAGTGTTTTTGCTGGCTTTCTATGATCATACACCACCTTTGAAGTAAATTGTGTATTCTGTCATAAAAGATGGACTCCAGTTTTGAGTTGATTAATTGTAAGATAAAAATGATCATTTGCTGGATCAAATTTGCAACATGAGGACAGGCATTGCCATACAGCAAATCCGAAAGAAAACGGTCTTTTCTGTTATAATGAATCATTCCAATGAGTTGACTGATTCAATTCTAATTTTTCAGTAAATTCACATTTTATTTGAGCAGCATCTCCTTTCAAAAGACCTTCTTGTTTACACCTACGGCATTGTTACCATAAGCATCAGAGATTCATTGCCATTCCTTTGCTACACTTTGCTGTCTTTTTTCACAGAGTAAACATGTTGGATGTGCATTTTATATTCAGCCATGATTTTTACCAAAATGATCACTTTCCAACAAACAATTCTCAAAGAGTATGCAGAAACAAGCAATAAAGAGCTGAGTTAACTCTAAAGACACTAATTCCTTAACTTGGTGGGAAAGATGGTACGGGAAACTTTTGCATCACACTAATAGGAATACAATATTCTTGATTTTCCTGCAAAAAAATTATCTATTTGGTGAATTTGGGTAACAAATAAATTATTGAATTTGGAATCCATTTTGGTATCATGATGAATGATTGATATTTGAAGGTAAGAACACATCATGGGTCAGCATGGTGGGTTGAGGACCATCATGCCCTATGTCTTACATTTATAACAACAGACTCTGGTGAAGATCTATGTCCAATGAAGAATTTTAAAGGCTGATATGATTATGAAAGGTAAGAATCCTATTTTCTGAGGAAAAATGGAAGATGAAAAGAATTATCTTACCACACAGAAGCTGAAAGGCAGTGTTGAATGAAAGTAAGCCTGCAGTGATTGTTGCGGAACAATTAAATTTATCTAAAATAGCCAAATACAAAATACCATTGGCACGTTCTTGACCTCCTGTAAAATATAGTAAAAAAATAACATATATACATGATAAATGATTTAAAGCTTTAAAAATAATTTTCTGTGTCTTGTAGGAACATTTCAAGATATTTTTACATTAATAAAATATTATAATGTAGCATGAACCTTTTCCCCTAAGCTCTTGGATTTAGAATTGATTAGGTAGTAAATAAATTCATCTGAAATTAGTTCCATTATAGAGATGTGAATTTTGGTGAGTGTGACTTGTACTTTTGAGTGGATAGGTTCTTTCATGTAGCACAGGATTCAATTCAGTTCAAATGTTCAGAAAGTATCCAGCCATTTTGAATATATCAAGAACTAGTGGATGTAACTTGGCAACCAATCAGAGGGGACCTTACTACATACATATCACTCTTCTCTGGGATCACTCAGTTGGCTGTGAGATGCTAACTAGTGAGCTTATGTACTGTGTTTAATAGGAATATTCACAATGATTGTATATAGATACAGAGGATTTATATATTTAGAAACAAAACAGAGTCCAAACTATTCTCAAGCTGTGCCAATCAGGTAAAAATCTTAGGAAGGGAGAGAGATAAACCAAGACATGATGGAAGTTGAACAATTTACTTACCAATAATAATGTGCGTTAACATACTGCCGAAAACAACAAACCAGCCCCATCCACCATCTGGGGCCACGAAGGAGGGAGATGATTCAATATCTGTCTCATTTTTCTCTGATTGCTTCTCTTCAACGTTATCTTCTGATGTATTCATAGCTGAAGATTTTCAACAAGGCTACAAAGCAGAGAAACAATTTCCATTAGAAATTCTAACAAGCACAAATTGCTACCTTAAAAAATCAAGACCACTCAAAATGGCAGTGATGATGGTGGGATGTGTGCAGTTGGCATGAGCCTATGATTTTAATGGGGTCTATTTCCCCTGATTGAGAAAATAGTAATGTACTTACTGCTCCTTCTCATTTATTTTCACTTATTGTTCATTCATTCAGCTTTGTTACAAATGTGTTTCTAGACTGTTACAATGTCTACTGTCCACCCCTAATCTTTAATCCGGTCTAACATCTACCAATTGAAGCTATACTCTATTTCATATTTTTGACAGAAGTTTTGGGGCAGGGGATATCACAATTGAGCGATACAGAGTTGGATGAATGAACAAGGCATTAGAGTACATGATAAACAGATAAGTGAATAAACAAATAAATATATAAGTAAAAATACAGCAAATTCAATTGTACTCATCCAGTTCTTGCAGCAGCATTGGGATTTTGGGGACTTCTTCTAGCAGTTGAAAAGATTTGAATTTTTCATCTTTCTTTGCTAAATAGTTCATGTCTGTCTCCCGCCAAAAATTTATAACTTGGATATGTCTTAAATCTTATCAAACGTTTGTTTTGTTTTGTTTTGTTTTTATGGCCAGTTAAAGGGAGGGGGTGTGTGATCTGTTTCTTTTTTCTTTTTCTTTTTTTTCTTCTTTTGAGAGGTTAATTGGAATAATAATTTCATATATAATATTCCAAGGTGAGAAGACAAGGAGAAGAACAAATTGAACTGAGGAGCCGACATCTTCTTTACAGCTACGGAAAAGAGAAAGTAAAACAACAAGGACCTCAAAAACAATGTAACCAGCTTCAAAGCCCTCTCTGACCGAATAGATAGCATCATCATACAACTTTCAAAGAGACACAAACTCAATGTAATCCAAGTCTACGCTCCCACTTTGCAATCAACCCAAGAGGAAATAGACAACTCCCTACTCCAAGACACCAGAAAACACTGGGAGACTTTGATGCACAGGTAGGACAAGGTAGGACTGCGTCAGCAAATTTGGATACAAAGTACGGAACGAAAGAGAAGATCTTGTAAACTTTGCAACAGCTAACGGATTCAAAATCATGAACACCTTCTTTAAGAAGGGACCCAATTGGAAATGGACTTGGAAGAGCCCCAATCATGAAACAAAGAACAAAATAGACTACATCCTAACGGACAAAAATGATATCGTCACGGACATCCAAGTTCTGAATCAAGTCAATGTAGGCAGTGACCACACAATGGTACGATGTGAAATACAAGTAAACACTAACAAAGAATGTAGGAAATGTTTCACATAAAACCGCAACCTCCAAACATACCAAAAGAGCACGCAGGATCTTTTAAGCTTGAACTGAAAAACAGATTTAAGATTTTTACTGAACAAGCCAACACCAAAATCAATGAACTAAACAACAAAATGACAGAATCTATAATAGAAGTCACCACTATATTCAAACCAATGAGTAAGCAATCCATAAGTAAAATCTCAGATGAAACCAGAAATATCATGGAAAATGCAGAAACCTCAAGCCACCAACAACAACAAGAGAGAAAATTGAAGAGACGGAACTTAACGGAAATTAATCAAGAAAAAAATTAAGGGAAGACAGAAGAAGATACACAACGGCTATCATCGAATCGTCTCTTGAAAGAGGTCAGGGCTTAAAAGCTATAAACAAAGGCCTCAACTCAGGACAAAAGCAAATAACCAGCATACTTGAAGAAAATGGAAGCCTAACAACAGACAGAGACAGGATTGTCGAACATGCCAGAGAATTTTACCAAAAACTTTATTTGTCCAAGCAAGGACTACAAAACAATGAACAGGATATGCAAGACATGAGCAATCAACTTGAGGACTTCCCAGAGGAAGGTGCAACAAGCCATTGAACAGACAAAGAAAGGAACAGCCCCTGGACCAGACAACATCATCATTGACCTACTCTGAAAAGCAGGTAAAATCATCACTAGGATACTGGCTGTTTTTTTCAACTTGTGTCTAAAACGGAGTAAAGTCCCAAATGACTGGAACACTGCTATCATAATGCTTTTAGAAAAAAAGGAAACCCGAAAGACCTCAACAACTACAGGCCTATAAGCCTACTCAACTGTGTAAACAAACTTTCTACAAAAATCATCATCAACTGAATCACAAAAACACTTGATGAAAACCAACCACGAGAGCAAGCTGGCTTTAGAAGAAGCTACTCGACCATGAACCACCTGCATTCAATAAATCAGCTGAAAAAAAAAGCAGCAGAATATAAACTACCACTCGCCGTAGCATTTATCGACTTCAAAAAGGCATTCGACTCGGTCATTGAGGTCATCACTCGACAAGGTGTACATCCAATCCAGTATATATTGAAGTGCTGAAACATATATACAATCACAGCAGCTTCTTCATCAGGCTACATAAAGACTCGGACCCCTTTCAGCTCCAGGAAGGAGTAAGACAAGGTGATACCAGCTCACCCAAACTCTTCACAGCTTGCCTTGAGATGATCTTCAGAAGACTAGACTGGGAGAGTAAAGGAATTGGAATAGATAGCGAGTATCTGAGCAACTTCAGATTTGCAGACAACCTTTTTGCAGAAAACCTACACAACCTCAAACTAATGACAGATGAACTAAATGAAGAGAGTAAGAAAGTAGGCCTACACATGAACTTCAGCAAGAGAAAGATAATGTGCAACAACCACACCGGAGATGAAAAGATTAAGATCAAAATTGAGGACACACAACTGGAGGAAGTAGACCACTACATCTACCTAGGATAACGAATCTTCATGAGAACTTCAAAAAAAGAAGAAATCAAGTGAAGAATCGCACTAAGATGGCAAGCCTTTGACAGAGTGAACAGAACCTTCAAAAATAAAAAGATCCCATTAATCCTAAAACGAGAGGGTATAACCAATGCATCCTCCCAATAGTCACTTATGGAGCTGAAACATGGAACCTAACCAAGAGACAGATCCACAAATTGAGAACCATCGAATGTGCACATGAAAGAATTATGCTGGGATAGACTACAAGACAGCACAGTACATCCGGGAAAAGACAAGAGTCAGCAACATCATAGAATCCATTAAAAATCTCAAATGGCAGTGGGCTGGCCATGTTGCAAGAATGGTGGACAACCGATGGACATTGCGACACACAACATGGAACCCCTGAGATCACATGCGCAATCAAGGCCAGCAGAATATTAGATGGAGAGACGAGCTGGAAAAATTTAGAAAGTACTGTCTCTGTGACACCCATGATAGAGAAGTGTGGCAATTCCTGGGGAAGGTCTATGTCCAATGATGGATGTTAAAAGACTGATGATCTTGATGATAAACATCTACCAAAATTGTAAGCAAGAGTAGGGCTTTAGAATATCTAAATGTATATAAATTTGATAAGAATATTCCACTAAACCCCAAAACAGATCTAAAAACAAAACAAAACAAAACAAAAAAAAGTCAGAAAGGAAAGACATATTCTCCCTACCCCAACCAGGGCTAGACTGGCCATAAAACTATTAAATTGAATGATAGCATTCTCAGCCATCAAAGTGATAAATTCTTGCTGCTTGTAGCAGGGGGGACCGATGAATTCTTTAACAAGGTAATGAGAAAAACGCAACTTTTTTCAACTTTTAAATGAGAAACATGAAGCTGCCATATTTTTCTCTCTATTTTTCTCTCTATTGATTAGGAATATTTACTTCACTAATTGTTTATCCATCCAGCTTTTTTTCCCTTCACTTTACTGTTTTTTGACTTTAACTAAATTGAAAACTCAATATTTAAAGGAGAAGTATGCTCACATGCAAACTACCTGTCAGGTTGAACAAAAATCGATATAAATCCATTAGACATGTTAGTATTTCAAAGCAGAAGGCTTACCCTGTTATAGATGCATATAGTCTAAGATAGGATTTACCCAGATAGACCATGTGAATGACAAAAAAAAAAAATTCCTATATACCTTTTCAAATCTTTCACTCTTAATCTAACCTTCACTCTCTACAGTGCCACATACAGCAGGGGCAGATAGTGGGTACTAAGGCCACTCTGATCAATACCAGCAGTGACCAATCCACCAGACCCCTTGCCAACATGTCATGGGCCAGTGTGGCAGGGCATGGCCCAACACTCACTATGGTTTGAACAAAGGAAGTTATACCACATATAAAGCTATCTCAGACCGCATAGCCAGTGTTCCCATACAACTCTCAAAGAGATACAAGCTAAATGTCATCCAAGACTACGCTCCAACTTTGCAATCAACCAGAGAAGAAATAAATAACACCTATGATGACTTGAACTTCCCACTACAAGATAGATAAAGATATGGGAGATTTCAACACACAGCACAAATAGGGCAAGGAAACGAGTGCTGGGTCAGAGAATTTGGATACAAAACATGAAATGAGAGAGGTGAAGATCTTGTGAACTTTGCAACCGCAAATGACTTCAAAATCATGGATACATTTCTCAAAAAGAAACCCAACAGAAAATGGACTTGGAAGAGCCCCAACCATGAAACCAAAAACAAAATAGTTTATATCCTGATGGACAAAAGCGACACCATCAAAGACAATCAAATTCAAAACTAAGTAAATGTAGGAAGTGACCATAGAATAGTAAGATGTAAGATGCGAATAAACACCAAAAAAGAATGCAGGAAAATGTTCCATACCAGACTGCAACCACTAAACGTACCAAATCACCAAACCCTTGAGCTAGAATTGAAAAACTGATATCCTTAGCAACAAAAACAACACCAATACCAATGAACTCCAAAGCAAAATAATCTCTCCATTAGAAGCTGCCAATGTTTAATCCAAGAAACACAGCAACCATTAGCAAAATCTCTGATGAAACCAGAAACCTTATTGAAAAGCGCAGAAACCTCAAACCACCAACAACCATAAGGAAAAAAATAGAAGAAAACGAACTAAACAAAATAATAAAGAAGAAACTGAGAGAAGACAAAAGGATGTATACGGCAACCATCATTGAAACCACTGTCAAAAAATGTCAAGGATTTAAAGCAATAAACAAAGCTCTATAGGACAGATACAAATAACTAGCATACTCGATGCAAACGTAGACATAACAATAGACAGGGACAGAATTGTCGAATGCACCCAAGAATTTTACCAGGAACTCTACTCTTCAAAACAAGGACAGCAAAACAACGACCAGAATACACAAGACACTGACAATCAATTCGAGGACTTCCCAGAAGTTACACCATGGGAAGTAAAGCAAGCCATCTAACAAACAAAAAAAAGAAAAGCCCCAGGACCAGATAACATCACCATCGATCTACTCAAAAAGGCTAGTAAGAGCGTCAACAAAAAAAATAACTATTCTTTTCAACTTGAGTAAAGTCTTGAAAGACTGGAACACTGCAATCATAATGCTTCTGCACAAAAAAAGGAAACCCAAAAGACCTTAACAACTACAGACCAATAAGCCTATTCAACTGCATTTACAAAGAAAGCATTCGACTCTGTTGAAATTCCCATGGTCATGAAGGCCATCACCCTACAAGGTGTAGACTCTGTATATGTCAAAGTACTACAACATATATACAATCACAGCAACTTCTTCATCAGGCTACATAAGGACTCTTTCCAGCTCCAAAAAAGAGTGAGGCAAGGTGATACCAGCTCACCCAAACTCTTTACAGCCTTCTTCAAGATTATCTTCTGAAACCTGGACTGGGAGAATAGAGGAATCAAAATGGACGGTGAATATCGAAGCAACCTCAGATTTGCACAACCTCAAACTAATGCTAGATGAACTAAACAAAGAAAGCAAAAATATCAGCCTGCACATGAACTTCAGTAAAATGAAAGCCATGTGCATCAATCACAATGAGAATAAGAACATAACTGTCATGATCAAAGATGCAAAACTAGGGAAGGTACACCATTACATCTACCTAGGACAACGAATCTCTATGATATCCTGAAAAGAAGAGGAAATTAAGCAAAGAATCACTCTGGGATGGCAAGCCTTCGGCAGAGTAAGCTCAACTTTCAAAAACCAGACGATTCCAATAATCCTAAAAAGAAGAGTATGCAACCAATGCATTCTCCCGATAGTCACGTATGGAACTGAAACATGGAACCTAACCAAGAGACAAACCCGCAAACTGAGAAGCATGCAATGCATGCACAAGAGAATCACCTTATATGGAGAGATCACAAGACATCACAGTATATCAGGAAGAAAATGGGAGTCTGAGACATCATAGAAACTATTAAAGAACTCAAATGGCAATGGGCAGGCCACATTGCAAGATTGATAGTCAACAGATGGATATCACAACTCAGAACATGGATCCCTATGGATCATATGCAAAATTGAGGCCAACAGAATACATGATGGAGAGATGAACTAGACAAATTCAGAAAATACTGGCTCCGCTACGTCCATGATAGAAAATTGTGGCAAATCCTGGGGGAAGGTCTATGTCTAACGATGGACGTTAAAAGACTGATGATGAGAACAGCACCATAATCCATTGCCTTATACACATTTTTGGTAAAATTGCTTGCCATTACCATTTTCATATTCTATATTGTTCAGCTTCTTTATGCTGTGCTCATTCTTGCAAGTACATCATGTACACTACATGCACATGTATATACAGTATTGCCTATAAAAGAGTACACCCTAACCACTTTTTTGATAGAAAATCTATTTTCTCCTGAACTAAACATAGCAAGATTTTATAATTTTGAGTGGAACATTACACAATTGGGTATTATTTATGACCTAACGTCACAACATTGATACACTGCAGCTAAAAATGAATGTTGCCATCCAAAAATGAGTACTCAGCAAAAAAAAATTGGGGGCAACAGAGTTTCCATGCTTGAAGGAGAAAATTAACTTGCTTTAAAAAAGTGATAAGGTTGTACTCATTTATAGGTGACACTGTTTCTATGCATAAATTATATGCATTTAGCAATGATTATAAAAGTAGTTAATAAGCAGTATGAAGTGGGGCCAACATTTTATGCTCATGCATACCCACACAGAAACAATCAGCTGAATGTTCATCTACTGTTTTTCTAATGTTTGGCCTGTGTGCAAATAGGTGAATAGTGTTTAGGTTGTTTCAAACATGTGTCCAATGTTTTAACATTTTCAAGTAAAAAAATGCAGAATGACCCTGACCAAATAGTATGGGTAAGATATGATTTCAATGAGAAAAAAATTAAAAAAGCCCTATTGTTTATTCCAAGTAGATGCCAATGAACAGTGGCTAAATTGAATGTAATTAATAATCCAAATACACTTTTCACTCTAATAAAATAACTGAACAACTTTAATGAGTTTTATTTTCAATGTATAGACTTATCATAATTGCATAAACAAGACAGCTAGCTGGAAGTACCTGGACACGCATGTACTCAAAAGGTAGGCGGGAAGTTCATTCTTTATTTTCTAGTTTTCAAATTTAATCCGTCTGGACTAACAATTATTTCTGTCCTGTGATACTAAATTAAATCAAGTGATCTATATGGTAAATATGTGCCAGTGAATTCAGCCGAAATAATTGAAATGAATTGTTGCTGCCATGTGCATGCGATTCTCATACATTTTAAATGTAATTTTATTTCATTTTGATATTTACAACCCAAATAAAGATATTTATCCTAAATTTAGCATGTTAGTGTAGCTCATGGAAGCATACTTGAAGCTATGATAGCAAACCTAAAATCGGTACAGAGAGGTTTATCAAATGAACCGTTCATTTCTAAATAATTCATTAGGCACTTTTTATAACTTAACTTCAAGTAATTGTATCTATTCTAGCACATAAGTTGCCAATTAGAATCAATAATAAATTCTATTTCTACAAGTAGAATTCTCAATTCTACATTTGATTTATCAAATTATCTTAATTGCATAGATTAAAATACGATCTATTTCTCTTTCAGACTAGGTTGTGACAAAGAGCTTATATGTGGAGACACAGTTTATTATTGGTTGTTAATAAAAGATTCTGAGAAAAAAAAATTCTTTGGTTTTAGCTTGATTTGAGAGGGTGGCTAAACTTAGAAGATACAACTGGGTGTCAAATAAAGATATTTTCCATTTAATTTTTGTCAAAATTATAAAACACAAACTTACTGGTGGTAAACATGCAAGCAATAATGACTAAACATATTTATTCACAATGCCTAGCTTGCTTTTATGCATGCACACACAAAAGAAATAAATGTGCGCACAAAAGATTTTAAATTCGGTAGATAACTTAAAAACTTTCGATAGGAAAAAATCTTGATTCTTTATGTCGAATTCAGAAGTGTACCAAAAAATTTGTAAAACAGAAGATATTTGTGTACGCTGACTCTTAAAAAATAGAGGGTTTAAGAGTAGATAATGGATATCAACTGAGCTCAGCTTTGTCTGGCACAAAGCCACAATCATAGGGCGCTGTAACCTACTTCAAAGTAGCAATAGTCTGCTAGTTCATAAACCATTAGGCTTAGGTGGCAAGAAAAAGTCAATCAAAGTGAAGATAACTCCCAAGTTTTGATGTTCAAACTTTTCTTCTGGGTGGCTGGGATTTAAGGGAAATTTTTATAAATATTTGAACTAGGTTATTTTAGATACTGCACTGCCCCCAACCCAAACGAGTTTTTTAGCCCTAAAAATGCACCAACTACCGTTTTCAAGCCAGTGCTTAAAAACAGCAAATAACAAGCCCTGTCTCTCATGGAAAGATAATATATATATATATATTATATGCATACTCTTATAAAGAGGGTTTTTTTTTTTTTTTTTGAATAAATATGTAAAGTGATCGTTTTTAGCAAATTTTAAATTTCGGCCATTGGCTTGTTAAGTGGAATATAGTCAGCTACTTGACAATTTGATCAATTTTAAGGCCAAATTTATGATGAGTAGACTCTTGAAAATAAGGATCGTTTTGGGCTATCAATTAGGCATGTCAGAAATAGTCCCGGCAAAAATTCCAACCACCGAGCAAAAATACTATTATATGTGTGGTTTAAATCAAACACCACAAAGATCTCAGGGTGTGATCGTGGTAATCAAAACCAAGGAGAGTTTTAATGTAAAACTTCAATAAATAAAAAATGATTATAAAAAAATTGAATTGACGTTACGTATTGACTGGGACAGCATGAAGTTTTCACACATAAGTAAACACATAGCATGTTTTCTAGTAAAGTCACCATACTTTTTACATGACCAAATCAATGTAAATGAATACTAGCTTCAATGATCATTAAATCGACAAAAGTATTGAAATTCGGTTATGTGTTTACCAACTAAATGTTGCAGCCTTTATGGTGTTCTGAAAAAACCGGCGTTATTAGAGTAAAATCGCCTTTTTATATAATACCGCCTTAGTGAATTCAGAGTAGTACCAGAACAGAATTTCTCACCGACCCTAAATCGCTCCCAGACGGATTTTCTAGCCCTCAAAATACACCAGCAAACAACAATGCATGTCCTTTTTAAGTCAGTACGTAGAAACACTAACAAACTAACACTAACTCTATTTCTTAGTTTTGAGTTAGTTTGAAAAAAAGGTGCTAGTATATAAAAGTAATCGTTATTGCATTTTTTTAGTATCGCCCATTGAATAATAAATATCGTTAGCTAATTGGCAATTTTATAAATTTTTATGGCCAAATTTATGATAAATAAATTTAAAAGAATTAAGGATTATTTTGGTGGACTATTTAGGTCTGAAATTATGTCTCCAAAGTGACAGCATCACACTTATTACATAAATCCAGGTCAAAACTCGTGAACACCCGCTTAAATTATCATAATATCTGATAAAGACAAATGTGACGTTGATTTTGGAATTTTTTTTTTATAAATTGAAAGTTGTGGCCTTTTCTTAAGTTTCTGTAAATAGAGCAGAATTGAACTGTTTCTTGGTGAATCCAATGAAGTCTCAGGACATAAATATCATTGGTTGGTATAATCAATTAATATCATTGGTTGGTATAATCCATTAATATCATTGGTTGGTATAATCAATTAATATCATTGGTTGGTATAATCAATTAATATCATTGGTTGGTATAATCAATTAATATCATTGGTTGATATAATCAATTAATATCATTGGTTGATATGATCCATTAATATCATTGGTTGGTATAATCAATTAATATCATTGGTTGGTATAATCAATTAATATCATTGGTTGGTATAATCAATTAATATCATTGGTTGGTATAATCAATTAATATCATTGGTTGATATAATCAATTAATATCATTGGTTGATATAATCAATTTTGTGAATTGCAATTTGGAAACCGTGCTGTTTCAGATACATATTTGAGGAAAAAAAAAGATCTCAATCTTCTTGTGCATTACAACAGAGTTTTACATTTACGTTTGGATTATTTTGGTTGTAGTTGGATGTAAGATTATTATAAAATAAAATAGTATATTTTGATGATCATTTATCTTAAAATCAATGATAAGATTGTTGTCGATAAAATTGTTGATGCTCGCGATTAAATTGATTTGCAGATTGTGAGTTTGTTTGTTTTGGAGCCTTTGTAATTTGTGCAAGGAAAGGATGGAACATCATCTACCCCCCCCCAAAAACGCAAATTTTTGTCCGCCAATATTTGAAAAAGGAAAAGGAATAATCCGCAGCTACTGATTTAAGTGCGGACGTAGTAGGGAGTGGTTAACTGACAATTTTTGTCTTTTTTTTTTTTGTCAATCGGCACCAGTTAAAATAGATTCTACTGAAGCCTGGTTGGGGAGAGGCCTATGGTGACTTTTACCGAAAGTTAGTCAATCGTGAAACCCTAAAGTGATAGCTGTCATTTCAACTCAACCTTGAAACTTTTACACAAACGCACACAAAGATGCTACGAAATTTGATTACCTCTGAACTCTTTTTTTTACCTCCAGAACAATATAAAACAAACGCACATTTTCTTATCACAAAGCAAAATCGACAGCCCTTATCGAATGGACACTGCAACAAAAAGCAGCATCCCCATACAATTCGACACAGAAACAGCTTTTCTACAGAATCCAACATTTCTGCAAATATTCATCTCATCCAAAAGACTCGTTCAATCTAAAAAATGAACTCTTGTTAACTGGAAACACAATACATTTGTTTTATCACCGAGTGCACGTATTCGAAACTTTCCCTTTTTCTGCTTCTCTGTTCTTTACTACTGTAGTGCCTAACTTTTCTAGCAAAAGAAAATCATACATATACCGAGTTATCTGCTATTGGTAGGGATCTACTTGCCATCCCCTACATCTCTGTAGAAATGGTAAATTCCTTGTCGCTTCCTCTTTGACGTCACACAGAACTACCAATAAGATAACTGATCGTTATCTTTACGGTATTTAAAATTAGGCGGTACACACACACACTCTCTCTCTCTTTCTCTCTCTGTGTTCCGACGGCCCCAAGGTAAGCTTGTCTCTTCTCTCTCTCTCTCTCTCTCTCTTTAGTTAGGATAGTTAATATGGTTTTTGCACACATTTTCTTTTTACACACGCATCATCACATATTCATCTCAAAAACACATCCTATCTAAGTCATGCACTCTCACTGTAGTTAGGTTGGACCTTTAACGATAACTTCTTAGTGGCCACAACTAGGATGACCAAACTGACGGACGTTCTATAGACTCTATCTTGTATTTACTTAGTGGCATTCCTCTCCCTTCATCCTTCCTATCTCTACATCTTTATCCTGGTAGATCCCTCCATATATCCGTGTCGGTAGAAACTCCAGTCCTCATTTTTTTAAAAATTCACTCTTGAATTAAAACTTAGCACTGTTGTTAACCAATTAGTTTCTTCTTATTTCCGCGTTTTGTTAACAATCCAACTGTGTGCTAACCTTGTTTTGTGCGTAAGCAGTGAACAGGCTACTTACTAAGATTTATCTCCTTAGATCAATTCAAGTAATTTATATTTTAGGGGGCTATATAATTAGCAGCCCTAAACTACCTTCTATTAATTTAGCATTCCAATCGGGACCCCACAGCTCTGATCATCATTTTAACCTCCTTAAAAAATAAATTTTATGAAGGTTACAAAAGTTCATCGTTTGAATTACTCGTAAGTAATTAAAAAAAAATCGTAAACGGAGTTCAAATTCATTTTACGATTATAGTTTTTTTCCTAGTTTTATTTTAAGGAATTGACAAACACAAAATCATATATTTTTGTGTCAGAATTGTATCAATCGAGTCCTCCTTTTTCTGTCGCACTGAAAAGAAAAACAGATTGAAAAAAGGACAACTCTTTGGAGAGAATATTTTCTATGCATTTTTAATTATGTAAATACATCCCATCAGGAATGCTAAATTTGTCACCAGAATATATATATATATATATATATATATATATATATATATATATATATATATAGTAGGTTGTGAATTCGCTACACAAACTAGCTCATGTTTCAGCCATCTCTGGGCCTCTTATATATATATATATATATATATATATATATATATATATATATATATATATATATGTGTGTGTGTGTGTGTGTGTGTGTTGATAAGTCACCAGTTATGGGTGGTTCCTATAGTGAATGAGATAGAGTAGTAATGTAGATGGAGTTTTATGTAGCAACGAGATTATGTAGTTGCGGAGGGCAAAGGATTTTGTCTCCACATGTTTGTTTTTTCCTGCAGCACGCCGACGTCACTGGAAATATTGAAAGAAGAAGGAAGACGATAATAGCTCTCACTGGATGGAGAAAATGCAGACGCGGAGATTGAACATGGTTTTTAATTGTAATAACGGCACATGCGATTGTTTAGACAAACAAATCAAACGTACTTTTAATAAAGAGACATTTATAACAATACAATACTGGAAAGAAATACATGTAAAGAAATCCTGATATGATCGATCATGAAGAGAGGAGGCCTGTTTAGTTTAGCTGGCGATTCCTGTACTTTAAAATGAAATATTGGAGAGAAGGATTAGTTACTGAAACACGTGACTTAACAGGTCTCATATCGTTTGGTTTATTTATCGAATGGAGCTTGATTATTAGTACCTTTTATAATATGTGGTAGATATAACCAGGCTACATTATAAAGAGGCGATTGGTTCAGGTTAGGCGGAAGGAGCTGACGGGACGAAGTGATAAATACAGTGTTTGCTTGTTTCGCCAAAAATGGAATTAAAATAATTGCAGTGTTTGAATTGGGTAACTATAAAGTACTGGCGGATCAAGGAAGATTAGTGACAAAAGATGATGTATATAGTCACGGTCAAGGAATGGATACTGCGGGGTTAGAGTGAAGGGAAGGAGCAATCGACGAGAAACTCAGGGAAAATGACATATTTCTATTTTGAATGTAGAAAAATGAGACACAAGGTGAAAACACAAGGAGTGGGTTTGGGCTGGTCTACTCTGTCTTATTAACTTAGCTAGTCTCATCTGCTGACCCAATCTCATTTCAATATTCCTCTCACCAAAACAACGCATTTTTTTCTGAAAAATTCTTTCACTCAATATTTACTTCAATACCAGAGTTTCTCTGAAAATCCTATTCAATCCCATATTTACAATATTTTGTGAAGGAGAGGTGTAAGAAATGATAATTATATACGATAAAAAACAAAACCCCTCTGAATGATGCATGTTTACAAAATTCGTTAGTTTGTGACCACCATATAAGTCTAATACGGCAGAGCAGTAAGTTAACCGGGCGAAGAGGGGATTATTGAGAATTCCCACATCCTCCGGAGAGCTTTACCTTCTGTCATCTATAGGAGAGGAAGGGGTATACGAAACAAAAAAAAAGTGGGGACCGACGCTCATTTTCTCCCAAGTTATGTTAAACTATTTCCAATTCAAGAAGGACAAATCTATACTACCCTAACTTGGGCTGGGCTGGCAAGTCTCTTCCGGTCACCAAAATTCTTTTTCTCCCAACCAGTGACTTCAAGATGTCACTCAAATTTAAGAGGCCTTTCTCTTTTGACCCTGATCTTAACCTTGATACCTAAACTAAGCGATCAGTTGTGATGGATGCTCGCCTTCGTGTAATCCCTTCTGGCGTGTTGTCCAAACCATGACTCTCATAATGCCAATCAAGTACGTGATACTTCCCTATCTAATGGTGGAAACACATTGCTACACGCGATCCTGGCATTAAGGGCGAAGAAGGGTAGCCTGAGGTTGCAAACCATGTAGCCCTCAATTAGCTCGCACAATGAGTGTACAGCATAGCAGTGAAAGAAGGCGTACTCGATTGACTCCTCCCTATCACTGCGGCGTATGCACACTGATGAATCTACCAGTCCGGCTGTGAGAGACCGTTTGCTGACCCAGAGCGCATTCTGAATAAATAGCCAGGTGAAGGATGCCTCGTTATTATTGAGGTACCCGGGCGTACAAGTCCAGATTAAGCGACTCTCCCTTCGTCAAACCGAGCCCCTCAATTAATTCATCTCGCACGGACTCCCTCACTAGTATTCGATAAGATTCCTTTCTCGAAAACAGTCTCGAGAAAGGCATTATATCGGATACTAGTGAGGGACCTAAATAATAACTAGGCATCCTTCACAACTCAACCGAGAGTCCCTCCTTATCCTGAGAGAATGCCTTAACAGCGCGTCGACATTCGAGGTAGAAAGAGTATAATATTGTAAATAAATAAATATATCATAATCTTTATTAATAATGAACAAAATACTAACTTGTAAACAAATAATTAAATTGATGTATCATAATCTTATTTTTTATATTGCTATGAAGGTTCACATTTTTTAATATCTTATAAATAAGTAATTAAATCAATATATTTTATTATCAGTCACATTTCATATTGTTATTGTTCATTTTTCAATCTTGTGAATAGATGATTGAATAAACATTACATCTCAAATTATATTTCACATATTTTCTTGTAAATAAATACATCAATATGTTACATTTAATATTATCATTGTTTTCATTTATTTAAATTTTCATTTGTTTAAAAAGTTGAATACGAAAATAGTAATAGTAGGGTTCTTCTTAGCAGCCGATATCACATTGCGTGGAACACCGTTGGGAAAGTGTTCTATGAGAGAGCGCTTTTTCCGGAGTTGGCTCTATCATCTTTTAAAAAGTATGATTAAACAATATATTTTTCAGAAATAAATACAATAATGAAATTTGAATATTTCGAATCCGCCTGGGGACAGAGGAAATCATAAAACAGTATTTGACTTAATTTCCTCGCTTGACTCTTAATATTCACACTATAGTTTAAAACACGCCATTCGTAATTGGTAACAAAATTAGAGGAAAGATCAGAAGAAATATATTATTAAAAATAACTTTTCTTCCGTTCATAAAGGAATAGATTGTGACATTATGAATTTTTTGTGCCCAAAACTCGTATTTAAAAAAAATTATACCAAACCAAAGTAATCCTTTGTTTAGCAACTTTGTAGTTATGTTCTAAAAAATATATTGTAGACTAACAGCGCGTAAAAAATAAATTCCAGAGAAGTTAATTTGAAAAAAACTTTCAAACTTATGCTCGTATCTGAATGCAAGACGACTTTGTTGTATCCATTCTTACTATAATGTGAGAAACCACCTTGCACATACGTGCATGTGCATGCATGCACCCAGATAACACGAAAGCGGACTATTGTACGAAGTTATTATTCGCCAGATATATTGGCTTGTGCACCAGACATTGCAGTGTCAAGTTCAAAGTTGTTCAGATTTACGGTTCTTGATCAACACCATCATTAACAAAGAACACTGTCTCATTATTTCAAGCTGAAAAATCCTCATTTTTTTTTATTGGAAAAGTAGGTAAATTATTGCTTTTGTCATTTTATCATTTTATCTAAGTACTGTTGAAGAAATATCTGCGTGTGTGCACTGCTTTTACACGACAACTAGCTATTGTTTAAAGATGACAATAGCCAGGCATATTAGTAAGCACACGGGACACTGCAGTGTCGAATTTGAAGTTTTCCGCATTAGCGGTTCTCGAGAATTCTAATGGAAATCAATAAATTTACAGAATATAGATTTTCTATCTGAAATTAGAGATGTAAATTTAGAGATGAAATATCTAACTTAGCAATTGCCTTAAATTTAGAAATAAAATATCTAAATTGGCAACGCTGAAAAGTAATCCCAAAACTTCGAAGCCGTGATTTTCGGACAGAAATTTATTTTATATGACTATTATAGCAGGCAACACACCATAAAGTCCAGCCCCTCCCAGACATGCACCTTTGGGGCGGGCACTACCCTCATTGAATAAATTTCAATTCTTTTTAAAATTATTGTTTTTATTGTTGCATAAATGTCTTTGCTTTTACAGTCAGTCACTTTATACGATATCTCCTAGAGTTCTTAATGGAATTTTGTGACATGGAAAATGAAAAGTTGCTTGAATTTTGGGGCCTTTCCAAGTTATTTTCATCAAAAGATATTTTTTTTCTTCATACATTTATGTATACGCACATGAATAATCACACAATATCTCAAAAAGTTCTCGATTAATTTTTTGTTAGGGTGGACTAAAGGCCACGAAAAAGTTCTTGGGCGGATCCATGTATAATTGCAGTTATATGTCCATACAACGTAGTATTGCCAAAAGTTCATGTATTTCCAAACGATATCTCCAAGAGTTCCCAATGAATTTCAATGACAATTCCTTCTCCTGGCAGAGGAATCTTTTGGTATAAAAGTTATTGTCACTTTTTTTTGTTGGTTTTCTATCATGCTAAAGCAAAAAGAAACAGAGGAAGGGGCACTGTGAATACACGGACGCAAAAATGGCAGCTGCTGAGGAGTAAGGTTCTGCAGCATATGCGTTTGCTGATTTAGACAGGCAATATCATTACTACTGATAGTCTTGCCGTTACCTCAATTCCTTTATTGGTTTAAAATGATCAAAAATAACAGAAAGTATGTGGTCGATATCAACCCCAGGGGATGATGGGACAATCAAAGGGGTCGATAAATGTCTGGGGTTCAATAGAGGTTAATAAACGCCGGGAGGGGGTCTATTGAACTTTTTGGTCAGAAGCTAAAATTTGTATGAAAAATATATGATGTATTGACTTATCATAATTATCTTTGACATATAATTATATACTATGGACTCAGTACGTTTTTAGAAGATTGGGCACGTTTTAGGATATGGTATTGGCACGCTTGATAAATTTGTTTCAAAAGCCCAGCCTGATTCAGGATCAACGATTCCATTAAGGGGTCGATGATCTAAAAAGTTTAACGACCCCTGTTATAGCAGGTTCAGTCAATGTTAAAATACAATCGTGATCATTGTTTAATCTCCTCTGCTATTGGTACAATCATCATAACAGTGAATGAACGTTTTGACATATTTTTTTGATAAATCCTACTTGTAATTTCACTGGTTAAACAGTTGGTATTATAGATTTTAAATGCAAATTTAGAAACTGATATTTTTTCACATACATTAGTTATGTTCCATATAAGTGTTAGGCATTTCGGGTCTTTCAGCAAACAGATATTCTAATCCAGGTGATCCAGCCTAGGTTGATTAAGTACCGGCTTGTGTCCAGGTAGCACTCACGACTCCCCCTCCCCCGATCCACAGTCTACTTGAAGTAATTTTAGCTACTTTAATGGCCAACTTGATGGCCCTTCGCATACTGGCTCATGCCTAGCATATTGCAAGTCCTGCAACTTGATGTTAGCGCTAATGTTTCATTATGAGTTCTGTTGTATTTTCGATCAAATTTATGATTCTGACTTGTTTTGATTGATTTTCACCCCGACTTGTGGTGTTGCAGTTGAATACATAGACGTCCAGTGTCACTTTTCTGGGTGAGGGGAAAAAAGGATATATTCAGTATCTATCTTATTGGAAACCCTGTTCGAATAATAACATCTTTTTTACAAAGGTATATCAAGTTGGGGTAACATAAAACAATTGTACGGCATCATTATCCTTTATTGGTTTCCAACTTTCAACCCTATTACCCTAGATGATAAGGCCTGATCCAGGGAGGGGGATATCCTGACACCTGTAACTGAGTTTACGGATTCTCTATCTAGAGAGAAAGAAGGTAACAGAAATGAACACACCGAAAACTAGAACTGTGCAACCGGATATTGTTTCCATGACGTCAGAAAATTCAAAAATGCTTCTCTGAATTGGTAAAATAGTTTTATTGATTAGCACGCCAGCGGTCTAAGACAATCCTCCATTTTATAGAGTGGTAACAAAAGATTAATGTTGATTAATGATGACAAATATTGGAGGGAACAGGCTCCTCTGGGTTGAAGCACAATTTATTGAAAGGGAAAACAACTGGCGGATGAAGAAAGCAGCACGCATACTTTCTTTAGTTAAACCAATTAACCGATCGAGCGTTGATATCAATAGCAATTGGGAGCCTCAAATCATGAGAAACTTCTCAAAAAAGCGAAGAAAAAAAAGAAAAGAAAAGAAAATAGGAAAGATTACCCAATGCAAAGGAGGAAACACAACCTGAATATACAAAAAATATATAACGATATAACATGTCCAGTCCAACTGAACATTGGAGGTATTATGATTGAATATTGTGTTTTTCCCAATATATTAAAACGGTCAATTTTGCCACTTCAAAGTTACCAATTGAGTCCCTTCGTTTTTATAAAAAATCTGTGAATAAAGAAGCCGAATGTCTACCATCGTATTATTAATAAATAAAGAAAGCCGTGACGTCATACATCTATGCACTTCACTTATTTAAGGGAAAAAGAACCGCGAATTATTTCCCTTTCCTCTGAAGCAGCCGCTGCTCCAGCAGCAGTAAAATGTTTCGACAAAATTATTTGATGTTTTATCTGTCGCATTCACCCTTTATTATTCACCTTCTGCTCACACATTCACACTGTGCGACATGAAAACTCAAACCATTTGAATTCTTTTCCGACTGAACTGACAAAATACAAAATTTTGCTAAGAAATAATTTCAAACTTTCTCCTTTCTCTGGTTACTTTACCATGTCTTGGAACTTCGTTATAAATTATAATCCCAAATCAATTAGTTGCTTGGTAAATATCCACCTCACATGTGATTTCTCTGTGATTACGAGGCACACTCACTATACATATTCCTTGCATAATGACATGTATAGATGGCCAAAACACTGCCTATTCAAAACGCTGACCAGACGATTTGACTGCGGATCTTTTGACTCTGACGTTTCGACCGCTGATTTTCTTAAGGCGGACAATTATATAATTAATAAATGGATACATAATCCAACAGAATAATCACGAATGCATTACATTATTTTAAACTATTTGAAATGACTCCCTACGTTATTACACGGAGAGTATTGTTTGCTTTTATTTTTTAATAAATAAAAAATAAAACAGGTAAAACTACCTTATGTACCAAATGATCTTAAAAATGTCGTATAAATTGATAAACAAATAAAAGAATCCATAAAAGAAAAACGGAAGTAAATACACCACACTATTTTCGTCCTTAAAAACAAAACAAGGTCGAAACGCCCGCAGTCAAAATATCTGCAGTCGAAACGTTAGCGACTGAAACCTCCAACAACCATCTAAACATACAGCAAAATTTTTTGCATACACAGATTATGGTGCTATAAATTCTTCAAGCATATTGTTTGTTTGAACATTTTAATCTTTATGAAATTTACATTCATCGTATGCCTATCTTCAGTTGATTATTAAATATTTACTTGTTGATGTTCAACTCACTCGTCTCTGTTTTTCAATGACTAGAAAATTCTCCGAAATCTTTTTTGTAATAATAAGTGAAAGCTGTGTTGCAATGGAAGGGAAATACATATTTAAAGAACATAATTGTGAACTGAGAAAATCTTTTTGATCACCTCTATGCTTACATTTATTGTGTTAAGCCAGGCCCTTGGCTCAATAATTGCTTAGAACACTTCAAAAAGCTTAAATATACAGGGAAATATTTCTTGAAACAATTTTATATTCAATTTTGATATGCTCTTTCACAATAAATGATTGATAGCAAACATTGCTATTGCAGTGGAAAAATCATTAAAGATACTAAATAAATAGTCTTTATGTAAGGACACTCTATTAGCCTCTGGGTCACGGAATGTTCCTTTAGTTGTTGAAGAAAAGGTGGGATAATTTCATTCTAATTAGAACAGGGTCTCCAGACTTTTTGGACCGGCGACATCGTCATCAAATCCTTGACCCTTCATCGACCTCTATGTATGTACGATTAAATTAATAGATAAATACATAGACCTGCAGTTCCAGACAAAGTTTCATTTTTGATTTCCTGATGAAATATCATTTGCTTTCCAGTGTTGTTAGATTTGGAGCTTTTTCCCCGGGTATCCTAGATAGCTGAATATAAATTAGACGATGAAAACTAATCAGATATAAATCTAAAATGTGTATCAAGAAGTTGTGTATTTTTATTTCTCATACGCTTATACGAATGCCAGGTTTCAACTCCAAAGGTTCAATCAAACCCCTGCTTTAATCGACCCACTTTGACCCTTAGATATTCATTGGCCTCTAAGATAGGTCATCGACCTCAGGGGTCTATATTGGCCACTTTAGCGACTCCTAAATTATAAGACATTGCAATTCGAGACACAATTAAGAGGCAAAAAACTGAATATAAATGAATAAGTTCGGCACGACTGCAGATTTAAATAAATAGCAAAACTTATTTTTCAGCTTGTTGTTTTATGAGAGGAAATCGATAGATAATGAATTGTCTATAGCAGATAATGGTGTCTAATCCAATACAAATCTGGTTGCCGCACCCCTACTTTAATTCCAACCGAAGATGATTGCTAAAAATTTCGTATTGAATATATAATAAATACATTCGCAAATATATGTTTAATAATTTTGTAGGAGAGCTGCCCAGCTATCATTAGGTCGGAAATTCAAATCACGGTAGGGGAATGATAATTTCATACATCACTTTGGTTTAGCGTGAAAGGATGGGCAAACTGTGAAGAGTCTAGCCCTTAAATTTAGAGAGGATTGTTTTTGTTGTTCAGGTTAAGAGAGAAAACAAAGTAAACTCCAGCATGGACTGGAGTTTAACTAGACGAAATTGTTAGCCAGAACGTCAAAAGTAACAGGATGTATATCTCGCCGGAAATAATGCTACTGAGTCTATAGAGCTGCTGGTGTTACAATAAGTTGAAAAAAATTAGAGCGCCAGGACGACCTACATGTTCGAGCATAGGTGATGAAATAACGCGAAAACGGGAGCAGAAATTGATAATTAAAACAAATAAGAAAGACACAGGTCTGGTTAGTCACCCAATAGAAACTGTCACGCCTTTTGGCAGCATGCCGTGTTGGTGAAGATCAATTAAAAAAATTGGAAAAGTGTTGATCAATGAATAA
This sequence comes from Thysanoteuthis rhombus, assembly GCA_963457665.1. Classification (NCBI taxonomy): domain Eukaryota; kingdom Metazoa; phylum Mollusca; class Cephalopoda; order Oegopsida; family Thysanoteuthidae; genus Thysanoteuthis; species Thysanoteuthis major. Next base: position 26,456,540 of record OY735229.1, on the reverse strand, counting down.
GTTACTTCCCCAGCATTTTTTGGTAATTTATCACTAAATAGGTCTGAATTTTCGAAAAAAAGCAGGCATTAATGCTACCAGGCAGATGAAGGGATCAATCTAGCGTCAACTTATATTGTAAATTGAACCCCTATGAAGAATCTATCCTGGGAGAGAAAAAAACAACGTTTTTTTCAAGACATGAAGAGTAAATGTTGAAATTTTCAGCCTTCTAGTTCCGCCGGTGCGCCCAATAAGCGCAATACATATACATAGCCAACGAGAACTTTTACTTTTTTTTCAAACGTAATGTTCTATATCCTAATCTTATTGACAGTGGGGGTAACAGCCTTTTCATACTGCTGGGGTAGGTTAAGTTGTTATATATCTGATTTGTTCGTAATCACCAAACCGCTCATCAGCCATCGTGGTGTGCTAGTGACGAGACTTTTTCTCAAGATATATGACGATGGTACATATATCAAGAAATAAATTCATACCTTTCCCAAGTGAATAACAGCAACCTCAGCCAAAATTAGAACTCTGGCGTCATTTACGCTACATCGCAACTCCACATACTCTAATGTAGTAAGTGTCCTCAGTTTCAAGTTTGTGTGGCTAACCATGATAAGTCTAGAAAAGAGTTTTTTCCTTGAAAATTTTCCCCAAATAGATTTTTAAAGAGGGTTCAATTTGCTATGTAATTTTATGCTAAATTGATCTCTTAGGTTATGTCCAGCAACATTCATATTTGTTTTTTGAAGATTCAGACTTTTTTAGTGATCATTGCCAAACAAAAGGTGAGTGAAGTAACTTATCTATCGCTGCCTCTCTTTCCCAATTTTTAATCGATCATCCCAAAACGGCATATTGCTAAAAGTCGGTTTCTATTGAAAAATTATTCAAAGTTGAGTCAATCACAGTTTAAAGTTGAGTGAGTACAGTTTGATTCAAAAAATTATCGCATCCCCCAAGGACCTTCTCCAGTGTTCACCATAAAAAGACCGGGAAATGAATATGTCAACCATTAGATCCCTTTATAGTTGACAGTACAGCAAAAGAATTTCTTTTCATTTGGCCACAAATCCAAACCCTAATATGGTTATCAGTGACTTTCTAAACATATAGCCCAAGATCCATTGGCTTCTTTACGATGTTCTCACAATTTTGGCAATAACAATGATCTCAAAGTACATGAAAAGCTTGCAATTAACTGAGCAAGCGAGAATAAGAATGAGCTCTAAACAAACTTGAAAGATACACCTTGACCGAAGGGGAATTCGCATACGTCGCTTCTCCTACTTAATCTGTTAGTAGTGGAAGACTCTGGTTTCAAGATGTTAAATCTCAGCTTATCTATCTGCCTTCGGCTTTGTTTTGCTCTTACGAAAAACTACATTGAAAAATACATAGCTATTCGCTGGGTTTAGAGGACAGCGAATACGAAAATCTGCGAATAATTTTTGCTACCCCCACGAACCCTTTCCGCCTCCGAAACCCAGACACCCGGTACTAGGAACAATAAACAAACACTTTACTATACCCAAGTTGTAGATGTTCGTATAAAGAAACAAATTCAGCAAAAATTTTAAATTTTGAAACATTTTTGGTGACATGACATGACGGAATCGATTTAATCTACTCATAAATCCTCTGTGAGTACGCAAAAGTATTTTCCTTATGACTAATCTTATGCTATTTTCTTGCATTTATAACCAAAATTAAACTTTCATCAATAATGCAGTGATTATCAACATTTTTTCTTTTTATTCTACCATTTCAATTCACGTATATTTTTTATTGCTTTTTAAAACGTCTATTGTCCGAGAAAAGTTGAGATAAAAAGCAATAAAGATATGAAGAAGACGGTGAATAATAGCATAAAAAGGAAAACAAAAAACGCTAATAATGATTCATGATACTTCATCAACTGAATGATAAGTAAACTTTTTTTTATAGCACAGTGATTTGGAAAAAAAAAATTTTAAACACATTCTGACCAACTGGTTCGGAAGTGCAAACATTGAACAAGTTCAAGTTTTCAACGCCGATAAGTTTTCACATACATGAATTAATAATGCAGACATTAAGACATATTTATAATTACCTGAACATCTTTAAACTTTTTACATTTTGTTTTTAGTGCACTGCATATTTCCTATGCTGCAGTTTTGCGCAGTATGTCGCAACCCCCCCTCAAAATTCCAATCAAATTATTCAAAACTGAATCGCGGATTATGGAAACAGCGAATCGAAAATCTGAGAATAGCAAAGGAAAGCTGTTTTTCACTGCTATTGAGAACGCGGTGCAGAATTATCTCCGTGCATAGTGTAAATTATGACGAATTTCTCAGGCTTAAAATTACAAGCCGTTGTTAGCACATGAAAACCTCAAGCCGTTGTCAAGTATGTTATCAAAAGTACACGTATGCTGCTATGGATCCGGTTACTTTCTAACACATTGATAATAATGATTAAAAAAACACATATAGATACATACAACACACCTGCATATGCACGCACTTGCACGAACACACACATACACACACACATACACACACACACACACACACACACACACATAATTATGAAAAACATTCAAGAAATTAAGGTAAGCAGATTGATGAACGTGAGTTAGTGCTATAGTCGCTGCAAATGTTATTTTTTTTAGTGGAATTAATTTAGATTTGTCTCTTGAAATATTTTCAATAAATCAGAATTCATTTTCAGTTTTAACTCAGATTAATTCAGTAAAACTGGAGAAGTAACGACGTTAATACCTGAATTGAAATCCAAAATGAATAACAATTTAAATAAAATATTAAGAAACAAATTTCAATTAATTTCACTCAATAAATTAGCTCGTGCATACATATGATGAATAATTATTGTACTAACTGAAAAATCCTCAAGCCTATGAATTAAATTTTTGTTCTTATTTCAAAGTGTCAGTCACCAGCTGTTTTTCAAGGATGGGCAATTTCTTTCCGCATTCTAATCTTCAGAACAACCTAATTCTTCAGAAAAGGGTATGGCCATTCAGGATGTATTTGGCAACTAGATCAGGGTTACCAGATGTATTTTGCCACACAGGACCAAATTTAGTAACTTCAGTACCAAAATAATCAGATAACTTTAAATAAATCATCAAGTTAATCATTTTATTCGTGTGTAATACAAAACTTTTGCCTCAGTATCAAATCTTCATTTTCCGAACTAAATAGCATTCTTCAGCGACTAATTTTCCCAATTTTCGTCTTAAGAAGTACTAGAATGGTAACCCTGGCTAGCTTCTAAAAAGAATAATAAATCTGAATTTACTAAGAGCTAGTTTGTCAAAATATTCACATGCTGAAAATCATGAATGACTTACGTTAATGATGTGCCTGCAATAAGCGTTATGAACCCAGGGAGTAAATTATTTTTGATTTTGACTTGCAGAAAATTTATCTCACAGCAGATGTCAAGGTTTTTGGCGAATAGACATAAAACAAGTCCATGTAAAACCTAAATATCAGCAGGTTATGCTGTTTATCTACACATTTTAACAGAGTGCAGCAAATGCAGATGCACACCTTTCTGTTTGCCTCAACAACAAGATCTCTAAGCAAAATGTATGTGTCTTCAAATATCAGCACCCTAAATGAGAAACGGTATGGTTTGGCACTTAATGGGGGAGGGGGCAGGCAATATCAGACATGTTTTACAAGGATAACAGTACATAATCTTGGCATAAAACGATTTGCTCATTACCTCTGCCGACAATCAAGGACTTTTTAGATTGTGGTATATTTCCAGTTTCTTTTTATACATTTAAAGTTGATAGTCTATGAGAGAAGTTATCAGAGTTAGGGGCGGATCCATGTACGTTGTAGTTATATGTCCACATCAGATAATATCGCCAAAAACTTATGTCTGCTCATACGATATCTTTATAAATGAATAGATTTCAATGAAGTTTTGTGGAAGGATAGGTGATGGACCATGGAAGGAGTCAATAAATTTTTGGACCGATCCATGCATAATTAATCCACCTGACAATGGCATTGTCACAGGTGTGCACACTCCGATTGCTTTTTAGTCTATAACCAAGCAGAAAAATGTTGATGATTTATGAATAGTAATCGAGCGTTTTCTGCAAGGCTTCTGGAAAATGCAAAGAGATGTCATCATCATCATCATCATCATCATCATCATCATCATCATCATCATCATCATCATCATCATCATCAGTCTTTTAACGTCCATCGTTGGACATAGACCTTCCCCAGGATTCGCCATAATTCTCTATCATGAGCGTTGCAGAGCCAGTATTCCTGGAATTCGTCTAGTTCATCTCTCCATTTTGTATTCTGTCGGCCTTCGGTTTCGCATGTGATCTCTGGGGATCCATGTTGTGAATCGTGATGTCCATTGGTTTTCTTTCATTCTTGCAACATGGCCTACCCATTGCCATTTGAGTTTTTTAATAGTTTGTATAATGTCTCGGACTCCCATTTTCTTCCTGATATACTGTGCTGTCTTGTGATCTCTCCATGTGTACGTTACATGCTTCTCAGCTTGTCGGTCTGTCTCTTGGTTAGATTCTATGTTTCAGCTCCATAAGTGACCATCGGGAGAATGCATTGGTTATATACTCTTCTTTAAAGGATTATTGGGATCGTCTGGTTTTTGAAAGTTGAGCTATCACTGCCGAAGGCTTGCTATCCTAGAGTAATTCTTCGCTTGATTTCCTCCTCTCTTGAGAATCTCACGGAGATTCGTTGTCCTTGGTAGATGGAGTGATCGACAGTTATGCTCTTATGCTCAATATAATTGTTGCATATGATTTTTGTTTTACTGAAGTTCATGGGTAGGCCGACTTTTCTGCTTTTTTTGTTTAGTTAATCTAGTATTAGTTGGAGGTTGTGCTACCCAAACACTACACCAAGAGAACGCCCGTTCCGGCTTGGTGGGAGTGATGCGTTCCAACAGCGACCACCCAAACCAAACCCAAACAAAATCCATAAACCCAAACAAAACCCCTAAACCCTCAACAAAAGACGAATGTTATACATCAGCACCTACAACGTCAGGAGACTCTCAAGAGACTCTCACCTAACCCATCTAGAAAACGAAATTAAAAGCATCAAATGGGACATCATAGGTTTTAGCAAAATGAAAGACCAGGAGAAGATCTAATAGAATTGAAAAGCAAACATCTTCTCTACAATTATGGAAGAGAGAAAGTAGAACAAAGTGGAGTAGGCTTTCTCGTCAAAGACAACGTGGTAGGCTTTAAAGCTATCTCAGATCGCATGGCTAGTGTCACCATACAACTTTCGAAGAAGTACAAGCTAAATGTCATCCAAGTCTATGCTCCCACTTTGCAATCAACCAAAGAAGAAATAAACAACTTCTTTGATTACTCCCATTTATAAGATACCAAAAGATACTTCAATGTCATCATGGGAGACTTTAACGCACAGGTCGGACAAGAAAACGAACACGGCATCCGAGAATTCGGATCCAAAAGACGGAATGAGAGAGAAGACGGAATGTAAATTTTGCAACCACAAACGACTACAGAATCATGGATACATTCTTCAAAAAGAAACCCAAAAGAAAATGGACTTGGAAGAGCTCCAACCATGAAACCAAAAACAAAATAGACTAAATTTTAACGGACAAAAGCCACACTATCAAAGACATTCAAACTCTAAACTAAGTAAGTGCAGGAAGCGACCATAGAATGGTAAGATGCAAAATGCAAATAAACACGCGGGGAAATGTTCCATACCAAACCGCAGCCACTAAAAGTACCAAATGAACTCACCCAACCCTTCAAGCTAATATTGAAAAAAAAAAAACAGATTTGACATCCTTACCGACGAAAACGACACCAACGTCAACGAACTCTACAGCAGAATAATAAACTTTCTATTAGAAGTTGCCAATATTTTTAAACCAAGAAACACAGCAACCATAAGCAAAATTTCAGATGAAACCAGAAACCTTATTGAAAAGTGCAGAAACCTCAAACCACCAACAACCACAAGGGAAAAAATAGAAGAAACCAAACTGAACAGAACAATAAAGAAGAAACTAAGAGAAGACAAAAGAAGGTATACTGAAGCCATCATTGAGACCAATCTCGAAAAACGTCGAGGATTTAAAACAATTAACAATTACAGAAGAAAAAAAAGTTTTTTTTCTTCTAGACAAAATGAGTATATGTGTAATTTCTCATTCTTCTAGCTGCATTGGTGTAGTCTGTGTGCATGATACATAGCTTGTCAGAACAGCTTGAAACTGGAGAAACCTATGTTGACACTTTTGGGAATAAATTTTTGTTGAACTGTTATCCTGTTATGGCCCATACAAGCAGACAGATGACAGAAACGAAAAAAAAAAAACAAACAATAAACAAAAGAAAACTACCACCACCAACAACAACAACATCGATAATAATGATAATAATAATAATAATAATAATAATAATAATAATAATAATAATAATGATAATGCTAATAATAAGAAATAATAATAATAATAATAATAATAATAATAATAATAATGAGAAGAAAAAGAAGAAGAAGAAATAATAATAATAATAATAATAATGCACAAAGAAAGGCTTACAATGACTGAAGGAATTGAACTCCCAGACAACAGCAAGATTAGGGCATTGACCGCACGAGACCGATACAAATACCTAGGCGTCCTTGAATGTGACACGATAAAACGGGAAGAGATGAAGGAAAAAATAAAGAGAGAATACCTTAGAAGGATAAGGAAAATATTAGAGACCAAATTAAACAGCTGAAATCTAATAAAAGGAATGAACACCTGGGCTGTGTCAGTAGTTAGATATACAGGACCATTCCTAGGATGGACAAAGGAAGAACTCCAATCAATGGATAGGCGAACAAAGAAACTTATGACAATGCATAAAGCATTACACCCTAGAGATGATACAGACTATACGTTGAGAGAAAAGAAGGTGGCAGGGGGCTCATCAGCATAGAAGACTGTGTCCAGAGAGCTAAAGTAGTCCTACAAAGGTATGTGCAAACGAATAGTGAAGAAATCATAAAGAGTGCGAGAGATAGTGCAACAAACAACAAAGTAGAAAACTATGGAACAGTACAGCAAATAAGAAAAGAAAGATGGGAAGAGAAGAAATTATATGGCGAGTTTAAAAGGCAGATACAAGATGTAGCAGACGAAAAATCATGGACTTGGTTACGAAAAGGAAACCTGAAGAGAGAAACCGAATCACTCATCATGGTAGCCCAAAACAAAAGCATAAGGACAAACTACATAAAAACAAAAATCGACAGAACACAGACAAACAGCAAATGCCGCATGTGCGGTGAAAGAGATGAGACAGTGAACCACATAACTAGCGAATGTAGCCAACTCGCCCAGAAGGAGTATAAGCAAAGACACGATAGAGTAGCAACAATGATACACTGGGAACTAAGCAAACAAATGGGATTCAGCCATGTGGAAAAGTGGTATCAGCACAAGCCAGAGGCAGTCTTGCAGAATGACAACCACAAACTACTCTGGGACTTTAACATCCAAACTGACCACCTGATCCAGACAAGAAGACGGGACTTGGTAATAGTAGACAAAAAAAGAAGGCCTGCCAAATTGTAGACGTTGCTGTACCTGCAGACCATAGAGTTAAAAAGAAGGAGGGCGAGAAACGAGAAAAATACCAGGACCTAGCAATAGAGTTAAAGACGATGTGGAACATGAAAACCAGGGTAGTACCGGTCATAGTGGGCGCACTAGGAACAGTCCCCAAAACGCTGAGGGTGAGACTGGAGGGGATCGGGATTAGGGGAAGGATAGAGACCGTGCAGACCACAGCGCTACTGGGAACTGCACGGATATTGAGGAAGGTGCTAGAGATATAAATACTGCAACGAATTTTGACCCTGACATAATAGGTGAAAAAATGAAAAAGGGAGGAGACGTTAGCTGAAGACCTGAGGAGACTTATTGTCACTCAGCCTTCAGCGATGACCACTGGGCAACCGGTGTGAAACTGTAAATCGCAGAATTACTGCAACCTATGAGTACTAGGGGAGGAGGGCTGGAGACTTGAGGAGACTTGCTGTCACTCAAACTCCAGCGGTTACCGCCAGGCAACTGGTGTGAGATTCCAAATAATAATAATAATAATAATAATAATAATGATAATCACAAGCCAGAGGCAGTTTTGGAGAATGACAACCACAAACTACTGTGGGACTTTGACATCCAAACTGACCACCTCATCCAGGCAAGAAGGCCGGACTTAGTAATAGTAGACAAAAAAAGGAAGGCCTGCCAAATAGTAGACGTTGCTGTACCTGCAGACCATAGAGTAAAAAAGAAGGAGGGTGAAAAAAGGGAAAAATACCAGGACTTAGCAAGGGAGTTAAGGAAAATGTGGAACATGAAAACCAGGGTAGTACCGGTCATAGTGGGCGCACTAGGAACTGTCCCCAAAACGCTGAGGGAGAGACTGGAGGAGATCGGGATTAGGGGAAGGATAGAGACCGTACAGACCACAGCGCTACTTGGAACTGCACGGATACTGAGGAAGGTGCTAGAGATATAAGCACTGCAACGAATAGTAGCTCTGTCATGATATGCGAAAGAGCTGAGGACCTGAGGAGACTTATTGTCACTCAGCCTTCAGCGATAACCACTGGGCAACCGGTGTGAAACTGTAAATCGTAGAATTACTGCGACCTATGAGTAGTAGGAGAGGAGGGCTGGAGACTTGAGGAGACTTGCTGTCACTCAAACTCCAGCGGTTACCACCAGGCAACTGGTGTGAGATTCCTAATACTACTAATAATAATAATAATAATGATGATGATGATGATTATGTTTTTATTTTCTAATATGAAAAAAAAATTGATGATTTTAATAACACCCTGACTTTCATGTTTCACATTTTCTTCAGCTTCCTCACCAGGTCCTGGTGTTTTCCTAGCTTTCCACTCTTTTCCCAATATACTCTGTGATCTGCAGACACGGCCACGTCTACTATTTGGTAGGTTCTCTTTTCTCGTTTCAGGTTACGGTCTTCTCGCTTGGATGGCGTGGTCAGTTCCAGTGTAATTTGTGGCATCCATTCTCAAAAACTGTCTCCAGTTTGTGCTGGTACCACTTTTCAACATGGTTGAATCCCATTTGTTTTCTCAGTTGTCAGTGTATCACTGATGCTCTCCTATCGTGTCTGTTTTCATACTCCTTCTGGGCTAGTTAACTAAATTCACTAGTTATGTGGTTTCATGGTCTCATCCTTTTCTCCGCATAGACAACATTTGCTGTTTATTTGGGTTCTTCTTAACGTGTTAACTATTTGCATGTACATTTTTAGTCCTGTTTTGGCCTTTTGGACACAGTTTTCTACGCTGATGAGTTTTCTACCACCCCTTTTCCTCTTTACGTACAGTCTATATGTGTCATTTCTGGGATTTAAGACCTCGTTCATCATCATAAGCTTTCTTGTTCGTCGGTCCAGTGATTGGAGTTCTTCCTTTGTCTATCCAAGGATGGTCCTGTGTATCTTACTATCGAAGCAGATCATGTGTTAATTCCTTTTATCAGATTCATGCTATTTAGTTTGGTCTGTTATATTTTCTTCATCCTCCGAAGGTATCCTCTTCTTATTTTCTCTTTTATTTCTTTCCCTTTTATTGTGTCACATTCGAGAACTCCCGGGTATTTGTATAGGTATTGTGTAGCAAATAGCTACATCATAAAAAGTATTTTAGCAGTCATTTGTTGATGTTTAATTCCTACCACCAACAGGATAAGCTGGTTACCTGTTATTACGAAACACTTCATACAATACTAACTGTAGTGGAGTGGTCAGTCTGAAACGTATCCAGCCATTTTGAATATATCAAGAACAGGTTGCACAGCATCAATGAATTTCAAATGAATTTTATGGATGGTGAGCAACAGCCAAGGAATAATTGGTTGAATTTTGGGGTGGATCCAGGAATTTTTTTGATTGAGAGATATTTTCCCATATAAGATATAGTAAACGCTCATGACTGTCCGACCGATATCTCCAAAAGTTTTCAATAAATTTCAACAGAATTTTGTTGAAGGGTGATTAAATTTAGGAACGGATCCATACTCAATTACATACACTAATACACTCCATAATATCGTTGAAACTTCATGTCTATCCACACATTATCTCCAAAAGTTTTCAATGAATTTCAATGATATTTTGTGAAAGGGTAGACTAGGCGGAACCATTCATATTAACTCCAACTGACAATGGCGTTGAGGTATCTTAGCGCTTTTTAGTTCAAAAAAGGGATAATAGATAATTCATCCAATGCGAATTTAACGGATCATTTTGAAAACTGAAAATGAATTATAAAAAAATGGCAGATACAGGTTTCATCACACAATCGAAATTAAAGCATTCTTACAAAAGCCTCTCGTGAGTCGAAATGATGTAAAGTGAAGAACCAATGTCATTAATTTACATAGGAAAATCTTTGAGCGTTCCCAGACCCCAAAATGATGAAAATAGTATGACAAACTGAGTCATTGGCAGTCAAGGTAGCTGGAGATAAGTGAGTGTGTGTATGTGTGAGTGTGTGTGTGTGTGTGTGTGTGAGAGAGAGAGAGAGAGAGGGGGAGCTTATGTGCTGTCTCTATGATTGCTTGCTGCAAAGCAAATGCTGAACGCTGTTTTCATTCTCCGACTTTTTTCGCAGGAGAGAAAAATTGGTGGAAAGCGAACATTCGAAAACGGGGATATCTGCATTGTTTCTTAGACTATAAGATTTATATGGTTCGAAATGTTATGGGTGATCTTTTCTGTCTGTAATATTTGTCATTTATTAGAGGATATAATTATTAAATGCTGATTAGAATGTAATATCCTAGATTTTTATTTTTTGAAAATGCATTGAAAATTTTGGTTCATTCTAGCCGAACAGAAAAAAGGAAAATGTGGAGCAACATAATGTTTTTTTTTAATATTATTAGAGGCATTTTCCCCTCTCTATAAGAGGCTCTGTCCTTCCATTGGAAGGTCCGCCCCCATATAATTTTTCCAGTGTTTTAAGTCAGATTTACTTAAACTGTGGTAAAAGGTGTCCATTCACAAGATACTTCTTACCTAGAAAACTCATCTACTCGGGGTCACGTGATCTGGCAATAATGGCGTTTGAACTTTGTTTTAAAATAGATTTTCCTAGCTGTTTTGGGTCAGGTGTACTTGAAACTTGATAAAAAGGTGTTCCTTGATAAAATGCTTTTCACCTAGACGGGTCACACGATCTAGCGTTTAAACTTTAAAGTGAACACCTTATTGAACTTTTGGTTTTTTCTCTAAATATAGCGCAATTGCTAATTCAAATTATAGTCGTCATTTTTTGGACAACTTGTGTGAACTAGTATTAAAATAGATATGTCTGGCTTCAATGTTTTAATAGATCTTTTGCATGGGCGTTTTTTTCCCTCGACCAGTTTCCTGTATTTTTATACGAAGATTTAATCAAACAAGCTCATGGAGACTCCTTAAACTCTATCTAAAAATATTTTTAGTGGAAGATTTTTGCAACAAAAATCTTGAAACGGAATCTATACGTTAACAATGGCTCTGGTCGATAGTTCACATTTTTTGGTTAAAAGAAATCTCGGTCACTGTTTGTTTTTGACAGATTTAATTTATTTGGCAATTTCCCATCAGAAAGTTATAAATGAAATTTCAATATAAGAAGGAAACGTCTTCTTATAAGGAATAGATGTAACAGAAAAATTATGGAAACAGATCTGGTTAGTCACTCAATAGAAACTGTCTCGTCTTTTGGCTACACGCCGTTTTGGAGATGATCAATTAAATTGGAAAAGGGGTTATCAATGAATGAGTTTGATCCCTTAGTTCGTGGTCAGCTGCATTCACACTTGTTTTTTGAAAGTCTGAACTTTCAAAAAACGAATATGAATAAGCTGATCATGAACTAAGGGATCAATTAAGCATAAACTCACATTGCAAATGGAACGATCGCCGTTAAAAGCTTATTATGGGGAGATTTGAAAAATGTTTTTTAAAAGTATGGAGTAAATGTTTACATTTTCAGTCCTCTAGGTTCTTTGGTGCAGTCATTAAGCGTCACGCGTACATAGCCAGGCAGACCAAATTGAAAACTAAAGAAACCTATGTTGACAGTTTTAGAGACAGTTTCAATTGACGGTCTCTAACTATTATAAGAAATATGACTATTATTACGGTTGGGTAATTTCTTTTGGAGAATGTAAATATAATAATAGAAAAACAGACACTGGCTTCAAATTCTAAAGGAAAAAAATGGTTTTATTTCTCGAATCATTCAATAAAGAAACGGCAAAAATAGACATCAAGCAATTCAGCAAAAATCTCTCCAATGAAGATCCATTGGTAACAACCAGAAAAATGCAATATACATAATGAAAGAAGGAATAAAATTTTTAAAAGAGAAATTTGAATTTTGATGGTCTCTAATCAAGCTCTTCACTTACTCTGACATATTCTCCGGCTCATAAAATCATGGCTTATCCATTGATCCAGTGAGTATCAAGTTCAGAGCAACTCAGAGCGGAAAAGGGCCATTTTGTTTTGAATTTGAAATTTCATTCTCCTTTGCATAAATAGTCTTATCTGGTTGCCGTTGAGACTGACCCCACAATGCCTGCTTGGTGGGTTAGATAGTTGCGTATTCTTTATCGGGGTCAATGGTTGATACTCGAGCTTGAGTAAAAACCAGGATATTGGATGTTGATTTTCAAGGCAAGCGAGCAACCCATTCTAGGGAAATTGTTACATTAATATTCCTACCCATTAAAAAATATTCCTGCAGGCAGTCGCTGTGATGCTGCTGCAGTTTCTATAGTACGTAGGTTTTTACGGGATGGAGTTGTAAGCTTCACTCCCAATCCATCTCTATTCAGGCTTACAGGGCTAAAGGGCTTCAACTCAACTGATATTCTTCCATCGACATAACTGTTACGCCACCTCCGCCACTCGTATCCCCCGTCCAGTGTGTCGTGCAAGGCTAAATAGTCCAGTGGAATTATAACTTGACCTCTCATGAATTGCAACAAAAAAATTGAACGGATTTTGTATCCTCAATATCTACTGTATATTAAAAAATTGCATGAAGGGAAAATTCTGGAATTGCCACCATTCGCCCGAATGAAAATATTCTGTCTCGAGAATCGGACTGAGCATTAGTTTTGTGTCTCTTGGTGTATCTGTTGCACATTTCGATGAATTTTACAGCTGACATGTGCACACGTGCAAAATATGTTGTTCAAAAGTAAATTTCTGATGATTTATGTACAGAGGTCCCCAACCTAGGAGCCGCAGACTCATAAGAGTCCATAAATGTACTACTGCGGTTTTTTTCAATTTTACGGATCAAAATCGAGGGAGAACTTTTTTTTCACTTTCAGGGGTCAAAATCAGTGTGGGGAACTCTCTTTTCTCTCATTTAGGGGTCAAAATCAGGTTGGAAGATTTCTTTTAAATCAAGGGGAAACAATTTTTGCAGTTATTGCCCCCAGGCAACGACAGTATACTTATATAATCACACCCAGGGCTAATTATTCAAGGTAAAATGTGCAGGATTGAACAGTGCGGAAAGTCTGGGTTGATTTTAAGGGGTTTGGAGGGAGGGGTTCTATTCACTACATTTTATATATAATTCGCCAAAAATCTGACCGTGTTCCTGTCTGTACTCTCTTACCACAAGTAATTGATATATATATATCTTCATGAATTCGCCTTGGGTATGGATTTAATTTCAATTACTTTTTGAATATTCGTATTTGTGACTATGTTCATTTTCCCTCCCAAACGGTGTATTGCAGAAGAAATTATTCGACCATGGACAATCCCCATTCGATAAATCAACAATAAGAGAAACAGCAGAATACATAATACCACTCACTGTAGCATTTGTCGACTTAAAGAAGGCCCTCGACTAAATGGAAATTCTCAAGGTTATTGAGACTATCATTATACCCGTATGTCAGAGTACTGCAACATATTTACCATCACAGCAGCTTCTTCATCGGGCTATATAAAGACTCAGAGCACTTTCAATTTTAGAAAGGGGTAAGACAAAATGATACAAGCTCGCCCAAACTCTTCACAGCCTGCCTCGAGACGATCTTCCGAAACCTAGACTGGGAAAATAGAGGAATCAGTATAGACAGCGAATACCTTAGCGAAGATACATAAGATTTGCAGACAACATCATCTTTCTTGCAAAGAACTTTCATGACCTCGAAGTAATGCCACATGATCTGAATGAAGAAAGCAATAGAGTTGGCCTTCACATGAACTTCAGCAAAATATCATGTGCAACAAACGTCGGAAATGGATCGCCAACGATCAAAATCGAAAACGCAAAACTAACTATGACAACGAATCTCTATGAAATCCTCAAAAAAAGAAAAGAAAAAGAAATCAAATGGCAGAGCTAGCTCAACCTTCGAGAATGAGAAAATCCCGTCAGTCCTGAAAAGAAGAGTATACAACCAATGCATCAATATATTAAAGAAATAACAGGAGTTCGGGACATCATAGAATCCATCAGAAAACTCAAATGACAATGGGCTGGTCATGTTGCAAGAATGGCAGACAACTTATGGATATCACGATTCAAACATCACAAGAGAAACCGAGGCCAACAGAATACAGGGTGGAAAGATGAACTAGACAAGTTCAGGAAGTATTGACTCTCCGACGCCCATGATAGAGAGGTCTAGTGAATTCTCGGGAAGGTCTATGTTCAACGACAGAGGCTAAAAGACTTATGATGATGAAATTTAATACAGCAAATCTTAATAAAGCTCAGAAAAAAACATTTCAATCAAAATAATGTTTTTGTTTTATCGTTGTTTTTTTTTTGTAAAACTCAAGATCAATTGACTGAACATTTTTTCACAAAAATTTTGCTTTTTTTTCAGTACAGAAAACAACAGAGAGTTTGTCGTTCATATCTATTGATAGCAAGAGGAAAAATTGGGAAAGAAAGAGTGATTTCGTGACATCATGTGTCAACTCGCGTTTCCGTGTTATCGGTATTTTTTTTGTAAACATTGAATTTCTGTTATGAAAAATATCATTTTTATATAATAACAAGTATATATATATATATTTTCCTCCTCCGTGAAAATTACCATGCTAGGATGTCATTAAAACAGTAAATATAATAATAGAACAATATAAAAACATGAGAATTTTAAAAAGGCAGTTAATATTCTTCCGCGATCTCCAGGTATTTGTTCAATCGAATTATATTCATAATATCTTTTATCATATTCATAATTACGAGCGAATTACAACTTTCAGTAGTGTATCTGTGGTACAGTGGTCTAGGACGTTCTGCAAGACATCAGTAGATTTGGGGAACGAATCAAACTGGAAGCAAAACATTTTTTTCGTATGTAACAATGACGGATGACAATGACTAGAAAAAAAAAACGAGTGACGGACTACACAAATAGCAGTGACAAAGTGACGTTCGCAAAAACCGATGATGAATTCACTCCCAATTCTAAAGCCCAACTTATTCTGCAGAAGTTAGCAAATCCTGTTTCCAGAAACTATCAATAAAGGAGCTGAAATTAGACACTTTAGAATAATTATTGTATAGTTTTTAGATTTTAATGACGCAAGCCTTTTTTTAGTTTTCAGTGAGGTTTTTGATAGTATGTCACATTATAGATTACTTGCGAAAATGGAGATTTTCGGATTTTCTAAAAATTTAATAAGTATTGTCGAAGATACTTTTTCTGAAACAAAACCAGTTAGGCTTGGGTCTGTATTGGGGCCATTGTTGTCCTTAATATCTATTAATGATCATCCAGAGAAATTAAAATATATAGTAGAAATGTTTGTAGTTGATGTAAAATTATTAGTTAGATCAAGCACAGGAAGACTTAGAAAAATTATGACTTTGAGAGCCTGTGTGGAATCTTAAATTTAACGTGAATAAATTTAAAGTACTTTAGCACAGAAAATAAAAGTTTCAAATACACATTGGGAAAGCAACCATAACAAAGAGTATCGGAAGAGAGAGACTTGAGTGTAGAATTTAATGACAAATCTAATTTTGAAAGGTATCTCCAAAATTGGTTGGCTTAGCAGAGATATTATATCAAGAGATCAATATGTTATGATAAAAATTTGAAGAACATTTGGAGCATTGTGTACAGGCTTGGGCCCACACGTTAGACATGATAATTAGAAATTAATTTTGAAATTTGAGACAGTACAGAGAAATTTACCAGAATGATAAATGGCATGATTGATATAAGTTATGAGGATAGACTAGAAAAGTTAAACATTACTACATTGTTTGAGATAAGGGCAAGATGAGACTTAATTGAGACTTTCAAGATAATAAATGCCTTTACGAATTACGGAATCCCAATGTTTAATTGGAGAGGACGGGAAATTTTTTTAGCTAGTTCTATTACAAAAATAAAGTCACAAAAATTGATGTTTCTCTCCAAAGAACTTTGAAATGCTAGAATTGTTTACCATCTTATGTAAAAAATATTCATATAAAAGAATTTAGGAGAAAAATGTGCTAGGTAAATATTCCTCTTTACTGGTAAGGTTGTGATTTTTTTTTATTAAGTTCCATACATTTTCATAACTTGAATGAATGTATATTTTGATTTTGAATAAGTATTTCTGATATAAATCATTTAAGGAGATGCCCACAGAGGCATTTTTATCTAATAGATAAATAAGTTTCAACATGCGAAGTAATTTGCATTAAATCCAACAATCAAAATCAAGGGGAACAATTTTTTTTTCAACTTGAAGATTCAAAATCGAGAGGAATTTTTTCTCACTTTTGAGGGTCAAAATCGAGGGTGAAACTTATTTTTCAAATTTTAGCGGTCAAAATCGAAGGAGACCTTCTTTCACTTTTACGAATCAAAATCTAGGTAGCTTTTTTTTTAATTTTAGGGTTCAAAATAAGGATGACGACTGTTTCTCTCTAAGGGGTCAAAATACAGGGGTAATGTTTTTCACTTTTTGGGGGATCAAAATCGAGGGGAAATTCTTTTGTCACTTTCACGGCTCAAAAATGTCGTGCTGGGAGTCTTTTTTTCTCTGTTAGGAGTCAATATCGAAAAAGAAATTATTTTTCATTTTTATAGATCGAAATCGGGATGGAGGAATTTTTTATTTCTCTTGTAGGTGTCAAAATCAATTGAGATGGGTTTTTTCACTCCTAGGAGTCAAGTTCGAGCAAGGATGTTTTTTCACTGTGTTTAAAGCAAAGAGAAACTGTGATGTTACACTTACAGTTATATTCTGCAAGGCAATTATCTCTATAATTGATATCATAATGCGTTAATTTTCAATTTCAATTTATATTTTATGGTAAATAAATAGTAATTCTAAATCGCGATTCAATAAAATTCTACAACCAAAAAAGATGATTATACAATTGTATTCTGCTGCAATTTATGAAGTAATCAAACGATTTTCCTGGAAAATGTTATCAATAATAGTATCTAAACTTTGTCTTATATTAACATCAATAATATTATAAAAGTGAAATGATTAAATTAATAGATAAATAGATAAAATTAGTGATTATCATTCCATAATGCTTAGATTCTGTATAATTGTTTTTATTTTGAACTTTTCAGTATGATAGCATTTTGGGAGCATTTTGCTCCTTTGTATCAGCACATCCTTTTTATCCGTGAACATTAAAATCCTTATTTCTTCCACCAAACATAAAAAGCATTGAATTAAAGCAAGTTTTTTTTTCAGTTTGTCTAGAAGACATGTATCTTTGTTTCTATTAACAGTTATTTTATTAGGTAATTTATTTCCATAAGTCTAGTACTTAAAGTTTTTGAAATGTCTCAACTCAACGAATATAATGATAAAGATGGAGATGAGTTAGAAAGATTTGCCGGTAAGTCACGGCTGAAATCAAAGCAATCACGTTCGTCATGAAAGGAGATGGGATTGACCCTTGTCAAGCAGTGGACTTATAACGACCGATGATGAAGATGATGATGTATACACTTACACTGAGGTGCCAAAACATCGTAACCTACGACGTGTAGCGATAGGTTACCAACATTCTTATTCCGTTTCCACTCGGATCTACCGATAAATTTACGAATATGCTATGCCTAGATACCTACACATAATTTAAATTTCTATTTGTAAATGAGAGTTTATCTATATGCACTGTAAGTAATGGAAAATAGAACCTTATAAAATATGTGTTCAATATCGTTCACCAAGCAACCCTGAAGAAGACACTTTGCGGTGTTCAGTACTTTATTAACAATCACGATGACCATGTTATCAAGTCTTTTTGAATTTCATGGCCCTAAGTGGTTCGCACCATTTTTTTTCATTCTAACCTTTCGTTATCAATCTTACTGGATAAGTTCCCGCTCCAAAGGTACATGTTAAGAAAGAGCAGGGATCTTTGGTGTGTGGAGCAGTCTGCTATAATTGTCCTGTAAAATAATTTCCTGTTTGTCATACGAGTCTACGACTTCGAAATATTTCGGCTATTTCTCTTCGGCATTGCCAATCTATTTATTTTATACCTAAATTTAGATTATTCTCAAGAGCAGAAGTGAAGGAGAATGATTTAGAGAAATTGAAGAAAGATCTATGATCTGTCATTTTGAAAAAATATTTTAATCAGATTTCTCGAGAACCATTGATCCAAAAAACTCGACGTAAAACTTTAAACTTACTCTGCTTAGTGAGCTGACTAACACATCAGTTGTCAAGGAACTACAATGCATACGCACTCAGAGATTTCTTAAATAATTAGATTAGTGCTCACAGTCTATTATCATTCTATTCTGTTCATATATTTGGTTTTATTTCGTGTTAATCAATAACGCGAGTCCCTTTTAGTTTTAACAATTAGAGGATAATGTTAGCAAAATGACTGCTGTATCTATTGTCAGGCATAATAGAGGCAGACCTTTTTGCTGTGGAATAGGTGGCTTGTGCATTTGTTCGTGTGTTGAATTGACTCCATTTTCATGGTATCAGAAAGTTCCAAAGAGAATAGCGAAGTGCGTGCTTACTATTATTTAGAAAGAAGTGTAACTTTTATCAGTCAGTTAAATGGTCACAGAAGGGACTTGTATGCGAGAGGGATGAATCGCAGATGAATGAACGACAACGTCTTCGAGTGTAGAGATGCTACAGAAATTTATTTATGTTAACATGAATTCAAAACAAATATCAAAAATGTTTTCTCTTATAAAGGGGGAATGTGAAGTCATTTCAGTGTACAAAATAAAGGCCTGCAATGAAGATTCTCAACTTATGAAATGAACTGTTGATGATTCAAAGGATGATGCCAGGCTTATCTTACCGGATAAAATATTATTTTGTGTTTTCTTTGAAGTTTAGGCCTTTTTTCCGGTATTAAATTGTGATCTGCACACTAGAATGTTAGCCTCGTAGACATTTACCATTGTACTTAGTTTAACAGTGCTCCTACACTTGTGGCGTTGTAACTGACCAAACGATTAAATACAAACTGCTGGACATCACGACTCCCGACGTGGATGTACAGAGATCATTTACGGAATTGTGAACAGCAAATGAGGATGGTGTGACGCTTCAGACAAGTTACAGAGATACTGGCGCCTCGACGTCCATGATCAAGAAATCCAGTAGATCTTTGAGAAGGTCTATATGTCCAACGACGTATGCTAAAAGGCTTGTTTGTATCCTGCTGCAACACCTCCCCACGACGCTGGATCATTATCATAGATACTTGTGAGGTAAACAGCTGTAAGTACTCGTACACTCTTTTTTGTCATTATATCAGTGGTGAAAGGTAGAGTGAGGAGTGTCTTCTATTTGAAACTTGATCCCCCGTTTGGTTTGACCCACATTTGGTGGCATTGTGCTGTAAAAAGCTAGGCTTTGTAATATTTTTTCACATTCAAATCCATGCCTTGCAGATTTATCAAACAATTAAGGTAATTAATGATATTTCTTTAGTTGCAGAATTAGAAGTGGTACGAAACAATTAACTGGGCGAGAAATGTCCTGTCGTTTTACCCTCTCCCAATATTTTAATCCACAAGGGAGTCTTGATTGCAGCTCCGGAAATGGCTAAAAAGGGAATATATCTTCTTTCTTTATTGTTCTTTACGATGGACTGACTTGCTTCTACCCCATCTGTTATGATTAATCTCAAAAATTGATAATTCTCAAGAAAATAAGATAAAAACTGTATCTGTACGTAAGCGGACGGTGAGAACGCCCATGATAGAGAAGTGTGGCAAATCCTAGGAAAGGTCAATGTCCAACGACGGACGTTGAAAGGCTGATGATGATGATGATGATGATGATGATGCTCTCTTCTGCTGAAGTTTAAACTTAATTTTGAGTTTAAGTACATTTCTTGAATATCTGGGGAAAAAATTTGATCCCCACTTCTCAAAACACTGAATTAAAAAGCCTGAAATTTTTCAGGAGCGGACTGATTTGAAGAAATCCGTAATCTGTATTGTGAGATATAAAGTTTCTGATTATCTTTTAGTAATACTTATCAACTTTACAAAAACTTTTACATTTAATCTATGTATGATAAGTAGCTTAATGTTTCGGTTATTTTCTTTTTTATACTCTTGTTACTGCTCTTTTTTCTTTTTGTTACTAAAAAAATAAATAGAAAATTCGAGGTATCCATAGCATACAGTGTAAATTGTTAATGATGTAGAGCCAGATATTTTGGGGGCATTTTTGGGCCCATGTAGTAGGCTCATCATGGTAGCGCACATTGTGACAATGATCACTATATGCCACTGGATACTAGTTGTAAAAATGGTGGTGTACGTGAAAAGCACGTAGCCGGAGCTCTTGTTCTAGGGGCCATATAATGCAGGGTTGTGAAGTTCACTTAGACTTAAGAGAATGAGTGTCATATCCGGCTGCAGTTTTTCTATTGTACTGCTAGATACACATCCCTGTTTTATTCTTATCCACATCCTCTTTCTCCGATGGATTTTCTTGCTCTGAAGCCCTTATTATTACCCCATAATATTTTTTCTATTTGAGAAAGTCACTACTTCATCCTTGATATATATATATATATATATATATATATATATATATATACATATATATATATATATATATATATATATATATATATATATATATATATATATACATATATATATATATATATATATATATATATATATATATATATATATATATATATATATGTGTGTGTGTGTGTGTGTGTGTGTGTGTGTGTGTGTGTGTGTGTGAGTGTGTGAGTAATTGGACAATTTATATCCAACAGAATGTGATAGTTATAAAGACTTAGTTAGTAATAACTATATCTTGTTCGGCACCGGTGTTACTGAGTGGCAAATCGAGCAGTAATGAGTGTCGTGCGGGAATATGTTTTTTACTATTGTATCTGTCATGGTTTTCATCACAACTTCAAAGAGCATTACTTGGTAAACAGCGTAAATCGGGAAATAGAAATAAATTGTCAATTATTTGCTATGATATTTGACATTTTGCGACTCTGTGCCACTAACAAAACATTGCATGTTATTGGCCTAAGCTTAAGTCTCAAATTCATATAAAGAAAATGAAAATGAAATATCGATTTCAAAGGAAATAACTTTTGTTTAGAATCATCTTCCCATGACCATTTGATATTGTTTCCCTATTGAATTCATTGAGGAATTGCACGATTTTGATGCTAATCGTTGAAGAGTTCCGCTCTCAATTACAAGTGGTTTCCAGAGGCTTAAGAATTTATGGGCAAAACAAGTTTGTTTGCGTTAAATCTTTTGACTTTCTGGTAGGTCATGGGATTCACCAATCATATTGCAGTGATTTGTTTCTAAGTAGCGTTTCATCTTACTACAAAGCATTAACTCCAACACTTTAGAACACAACACACAGGGCGGTCTCTCTTCATTGTTGATGCATGATTGGTATAGCCAAAGTTTAAATAACAATCATCATATTTCGGGTAGTACTTTCTTTATTCCTGCCACACGTTGATAGGGAATTTCGATGCGAAAAGTATCCATGTCACAGATTTATCAAGCATTTTGATTCAAAAACTATCCTTACTACTTCGTACTTACTACTTGTTAAATATAAAAAATTCCCTGCCATTTCCAGTCACACTTCAATGGAATATCATGATGCAAAAACCATCCCCACCACACGTATATTTTATAAACGTGTGACAGAGATAGTTTTTGCGTCGAAATATTAAATTAACGCGTGGTAGGGATAGTTTTGCATCGAAATATTGTATCAACGTGTGTCAGGGAATGGCGTCGTTTCACTCTATCAGATCAGTTGTTCTAATCAGCTACAAAGCATGTCGATAAAGTTAACGTTGATTCATCCAGTTGAATGTACTTCCTCAAATCTACAAGGATCTCAGGACCAGCTGTTACAAACTTGCAGTTATAATCAATTTGTCAACACAAGCAAAAAACTTGTTCGCCCTGGTAAGGAAATGTACGAAGAATATGGTAGAGATTGTGGCTGAAAACTTCTCACCGGGAATATTTTAGAGTTCCATAAAATAAAATGACATGGATATTTTTACACAGGACAGTGGTAAAAGACTTGAAAGAAAATAATTTTGAAAAAAAAAAAAAATAAAAAACTTCTTAGAGATAATGCGAAATGTAAATAGTTGGGACAGGGCTAATCGATAGACAATGCCCCAAATCTTGTCTAATGAGAAAAAGAATGAGGATAAAGTTTAACAACCACAAATATCACTCCTTGGTAAGTTGCTGAGAAAATTGGACCGATAGTTAAGATTGTTTGAGGAAGAAATTCTAAACATATTCAGAAAAATCAGGAATAGATAAGTTCGCAAGATATATATCCATCTGGTCCAGGGACCTTTGTCAGTCACAGGCCGCCTGAAGGTAAAATCACACCAATCGCAGCTGGGTAAAATGATGAGAAAAATAAAACAATAATCTTGATTGTCAGCTGGGGAGGTTATTGAAAGGTTATAGAGAGGCGCCAAGAACACTTTTGAAAATTAGGGATAGATAAATTTTTACCATCTGGACAAACCATGTTGGCAGCGGGATAATAAAAACTACTCTGAAAGAATGAAAAAATGAAGGGAAAAGTCAAGTTTAAAGGTACTGGAGATTAGAAAGATATTATATTGTTTATTTGGAAAATCAAACAAAGTAATTGAACCAAAAAAGGTACAGCGGTCCACTCACTACTTACTACTACCTATTAATACCGAGTGGGAGTCGATAAGCTTATTCGATTCATTAGCCCCGTTATGTAAAGGGAATCCCCTTTTGGTGGTCTTCAGCCAAGTAAATCAGATGGTGGGAGTGGAAAATGGTTGTTTTGTCGATTTTTCCAAATTGCATCAGCGTTGGGTCAATTTTTCAGATAGGAATTATTTACCCTCTCTACGAGTCTTGTTTGAAGGTATCCAATAAATGTGGGTGAAAACATAGCCCTTAAGGTAGAACCCAACTTAGGAAGTTCTGGCTTGAAGGTGACCGGTTTCCATGTCTAAGATCAGACTTGTCATTCTTGACCCTGCCCATCGATTGAATCACAAGTCATGATACTCAAGTCAACGAAAATGGTTAATTTGGATCTGTAACCATGTCAGCGATAAGCCTTTTCTGTTCCTGTTATATCGCCATTGTTAAATCATTTTAGAATGCTCATTGTTCATGTGTTAGTGACCAACATCCCTGCGTAGGGGAGACGTTTCAATCAAACCCATCGTCAACAATTCACAACGAGAGCTCAGAGCTGAGATGGGAGCGACCGAACGGCTGGAGGGTTGTGATGTTATAGTTGGTGCCATGACCAGGACTTTCGACCCGGGGCAAACCGCATTCGGAAGCATTATGCCGAACAGAACCATTAGCGGCGCAAATTGGCAATACAATTGTTTACAGTTGTGTACCAGAATTCTTGACTCAAGGTTGGCCAGAAATAGCGACATCAATCGACCTTACAATTGGTGCAGTATGGCTTACAATTATACCCTTAGGGATGACCACTTGTCGTCGACGTTATTATTAATGGCAGTTACAGGGAATACGCCTGAAGTGACTCACATAGGTAAGGAAACGTAGCAACTCAGAGAAGAAGAGATTTTCTCTTCAAGAGTAGGGAAAAATAACTTTTATCTTAGTGCAAATTTGTGCTATACAACCTTGAAATTAAAATAACCAAAGAATCACGTCGAGTGGGCCTGTAAAGTTGGCAAATATCTCGTTGGCACATTTTCGCAGTTTCAGTAGTTTGAGTCAGAGAACAATATTAATTTCTGATAGGTAGATTGGATATATATTAAGGACTTGACTATTTCAGGGACAGTACCGACATTCCTTATAGAGGAAAGTCAGTCAGGGGCATTGAGTAAGAGATATATTTGGAAAAATCAGAAAGCGGCCAGATGGGTCAGATGGGGGTTCCAAAAAAAATTGCACTTGCTCGGGTGCGGAAAAATAGATAGGATTAGGCAGGGGAAGTGGTGCACTTGGATATATGCTATGAATGTGGCAAAATGGGCCGCATAGGAAGAATTATCCCCTTCGAAAGGGTTTGACAGAAGTACCCTAGCGATGAAAAAAAATTGTATACCGGCTGATACGAGAAGAGAAGTCATGATCAGTGTGGGGAAACTCAGAAATTTCCAAAGAAAACGTTAAAAAGGAAAGACAGAAAGTCGAACTGACGGCAAACTTTTGGCCGTGGAACTTTGAAAGGAAAACGGATAAAAGATTACAAAGAGTGAAAATGAAAATTTCAGAAATTTTTAAATGGTTGAAGTAACAATATGTAAAGGATTATGTTTATGTCTAAGTTAGTGATTGGAAGAATTGAATGTTTTTTAAATGTCTGAATAAACGGTCGGCATAAAAGGTATTGGAAGAAGTAAATCTGTTTTTATAAAGATCTAAATTAGCAGCTCATGATCAGATAATATTTTGTTCAAGAGTTGATTAAAAATTGTAGTGATTGCACGTACAAATTAAAGATTTTTATGGAGGTATGGATTTCGAGGCTGTAAAAAATTCTAGTGGATATTTGATTTTTGAAAGGTTGAAGAACTTTTTGGTGTTATAAAAAGTCAAGGAAACGGATCTTACAAATAGTTGAATCGACAATCTAAATCTGGTAAACATAAAGAGATAAGAACTTTTCTCATTTGATTTGGATGTTGAAAGGTTAAACAGACCCTTACAAATAGTTGAATGGAAAGTGTACAAGAGATAGAAGTTAATGACCACAGTACGTGCGGGATATGTCTGACGAAGTGGGCAGGAAAAATATGTTGTCATGTTTGTGCATCACAGGTGTATACCTTATTGCTGTGTATTAGATATTGTATTTGAGAAATTAAAATATTTTGAGATAATGTAAGTTTGGTTAGAGGAATTTAGAGAGTTAATTTTTTTCATAAAAGTCTGTACCTATGGCATATGATTAAATAGTTGTATTTAAAGAATGGAATATTCTAATGAAACTTAAATTGGTGATAATCAAAAAGGCAGATGAAAAATTAGATATCTTTCATAAAATTAGGTGAGGATTGGTAGCCTTTATACAGGCTTGAAGGATGAAAAAGAAGCTTATAGAAGCAGAAGGATATTGAGAATTAGGTGGATAAGTTTTCATGTTGAAAGACACCTCGGATGTCTGAAAGACAAGTGTGGTGGTGCATGGGGGTTCACTACCTTTACAGGCGTTTGGGTTGGTAATGTACGACAATGTGTCTTGCTGCGCATTACTAATTCTGGCGTGTAGGGTTCGTTTGGCCGTTCGACTGCCTTCCCCTCACAACGCAGACATTTAAAAACTTGGAACGTCTGATAAGATATTGCAATTTTTTTTATATAAATGTATTTAAATCGATGTTATGAAAAATTAAATGATCGAAAAATTTACCGTGAAGAGTATTCTCAAGGAGGTTGACATTGGGAGGTTTGCTTTGATATTTTGAAAGGACATCATGAAGAATTAGGCACTGGAAAATAACCTTGAAGTTTAAAAAGGAAGTTATGAAGAATTAGATAATGGAGAGATTATGCTTGGAATGTTAAAAATGTATATGAAGAATTATATGTTGGAAAATCATCAATAAGTGGTTGAAAAATATCGAATGTTAAGAGTTTATTGAGAAGTGATTGATAGAGGAATATTAAGAAGTGATTGAAAGATATCAAATAATGGGAAATTCATTAAGAAGTACAATCAGTTCTTAATATATTACTCAATATCCGATATCTTTTAATCATTTAAAAAAAATCCCTGCAAAATCTGATATCTTTCAATCACTTATTGATACTCTTTCCGATATCTGATATCTTTTAATCACTTCTTAATACGCTTCTCAGATATCGAATATAGAGAAGTATATGAAAAAGTGATTGAAAAATATCGATCGAATATTAAGATGTATATCACGAAATCAAAAATGTTGGCAAGATGGATTTATGAGAGACCCTAATAAATTAATTCTCCGATGTAACTTGGCAGATAATACTTAAACTGTTAGAGCCAATAAAAAGATTGAGTATTTATTTTCGTATCGAATTTTGAAATTATCAGCGTATAGTAAAAAGGCAAAGTATTTTTGTGAACGTTTGTTTGATAAGTTTATGGCTATAAAGAAGTATTTGAAAAAAAATAGACGATGGAAGATTACCCTATCGGTTTGAAAGATCAAATTTTGGGAATAGCAGAAAAGCTTGGAAGATTAACCAAGTGTAACTTACACAGGTTTAAAAGGTTTGCATAACAGGATGGATTTTTATTTTTTCGATCACTGGCTAGGATATCTATTGTGGTTCTTAATGAAATATTTAAAGGAAAAGTAGCCTTGGGTGAATTTTTATTATTATTACGACTCTTCCTCCTCCTAGACTGTGTTAATAAGTCATCATATATTACCAATCACACTCGTAAGTAATTAGGATGAACACAATTAAAAAATAAAATTCTGGTAGACCCTGGGAAGGTTGCTAACGTTGTATGTTATTGAATTTAGTATCGAATGATGTAGAAATACCGAAAGATGGAATCGCAAAATGTAAGACGATTTGATGTCACGGACAGTATGAGTATTTAAAAGAATAAAAACAAGGAAAATATGGTGTTGCACAGTGTAAAAGGACATGGTGTTGCAGCCATGAATTAGTTTCATTTTGATCAGTTGTCGAGGAAAATATAGATTTTGCATGCCTTGCGTGCATCATCACGTAATTTACCTGGGTAAATCACAAGTCGGGTGAGGGAGGAAAATGTGATACTACGATTAGTCAGGTGAGGTTAAACTTCATAAATTGATTCTACTTTATAAATCCAGACTGAAGGAATGAGATGAAAATTCTTCATCATCATCATCATCATCATCATCATCATCATCATCATCATCACCTGTCTTTTAACGTCCGTCGTTGGACATAGACATTCCCCAGGATTCGCCACCATTCCCTATCATGGGCATCGCAGAGCCAGTGTTTCCTGAATCTATCAAGTTCATCTCTCCATCTTGTGTTCTGTCGGCCTCGGTTTCTTATGTGATCTCTGGGGATCCATGTTGTCAGACATGATGTCCATCGGTTGTCTTTCATTCTTGCAACATGGTCTGCCCATTGCCATTTGAGTTTTTTTAATACTTTCTATGATGTCACGAACACCTGTTTTCTTCCTTATATACCGTGTTGTCTTGTGATCTCTCCATTTAAAGTTGAGCATGATTCTCTCATGCGCACGTTGCGTAGTTCTCAGTTTGTAGGTCTGTCTCTTGGTTAGGTTCCATATTTCAGCTCCATGTGACTATCGGGAGAATGCATTGGTTGTATACTCTTCTTTTTAGGATTATTTGGATCATCTGGTTCTTGAAAGTTGAGCATGCTCTGCCGAAGGCTTGCCATCCCAAAGTGATTCTTCGCTTGATTTCCTCCTCTTTTGAGAGTCTCATGGAGATTTGTTGTCCTAGGTAGATGTAGTAGTCTACCTTGCCGAGTTCTGAATCTTCTATTTCGACAGTTATGTTCTTATTCTCAACATGATTATTGCACATGATTTTGTTCATGTGTAGGCCGACTTTTTTGTTTTCTTTGTTTAGATCGTCTAGCATTAGTTGGAGGTCGTGTAAGTTCTCTGCGAAAAGGATGATTCGTCGTCTATTTTGATTCCTCTATTTTCTCTGTCCATGTTCCAGAAGATCATCTCAAGACAGACTGTAAAGAGTTTGGGTGAGCAAGTATCACCTTGTCATCCTTTTTTTTGGAGCTGAAACGGTTCAGAGTCCTTATGTAGCCTAATGAATGAGTTGCTGTGGTCGTATATGTATTGAAGTACTTTAACGTATACGGGGTCTACACCTTGTAGGGTGATAGCCTCCATGACCACGGGAATTTCTACAGAGTTGAATGCCTTCTTGAATTCTATAAATGCTACAGCGAGTGGCATTTTGTATTCTGCTGCCTTCTCTTTCAGCTGATTTATTGAATGAAGATGGTCCATGGTCGAGTAATTTATTCTAAATCCAGTCTGTTCTCGTGGTTGATTCTCGTCCAGTGTTTAAGTAATCCGGTTGGTGATGATTTTTGTGAAAAGTTTGTAAATACAGTTTAGAAGGCTTAAAGGCCTGTAGTTGTTAAGGTCTTTGGGGTTACCTTTTTTTATGTAGAAGCATTATAATAGCAGTGTTCCAGTCTTTCGGAACTTCGCTCTGTTTTAGAATAGAATAGCTAGTTTTCCGTTGACTCTCTTGCCAGCCTTTTTGAGTAGATCGATGGTGATGTTATCTGGTCCAGGGGCTTTTCCTTTTTTTGTTTGTTTGATGGATTGCCTTACTTCCTATGGTGCAACTTCGAGGAAGTCTTCGATTGTCGGCATCTCGTGTATTCTGGTCGTTGTTGTATCGTCCGTGTTTTGAAAAGTAGAGTTCCTGGTAAAATTCTTCAGCGCGTTCAACTATTCTGTCTCTATCTGTTGTTATGTCTCCGTTTGCTTCGAGAATGCTAGTTATCTACTTCTTTCCTGTACTGAGAGCTTTACTTGTTGCTTTAGATCCTAGACGTTTTTCGAGGTTGGTCTCGATGATGGCTGCCGTATACCCTCTTTTGTCTTCTCTTAGTTTCTTCTTTATTTTTTGTTCGGTTCGATTTCTTTTATTTTCTCCCTTGTGGTCGTTGGTGGTTTGAGGTTTCTGTGCTTTTCAATCAGTTTCCTAATTTCATCTGAGATTTTACTAATGGTCGCTGTATTTCTTGGTTGCTATTTTGTTGTGGAGTTTGTTGACGTTGGTGTCGTTTTCGTCGGTAATTATATCAAATCTGTTTTTCAGTTCTAGCTTGAAGGCTGGGGTGAGTTCATTTGGTACGTTTAGTGGCTGTGGCTTAATGTGGAACATTTTGCTGCGTTCTTGTGTTCATTTGCATCTTACATCTTACCATTCTATGGTCGCTCCCTACATTCACTTGGTTTAGGATTTGGATGTCTTTGATGGTGTGGCTTTTGTCCATTAAAATGTAGTCTATTTCGTTTTTGGTTTCATGGTTGGGGCTCTTCCAAGTCCATTTTCTATGAAGAAAGTATTCATAATATTGAAGTTGTTTGCTGTCGCAAAATGTACCAGATCTTCGCCTCTCTTGTTTCGTCTTTTGTATCCAAATTCTTCGACGCAGTTTACGTTTCCTTGTCGTATTTGTGCGTTGAAATCTCCCATGATGATATTAAAGTGTCTTTTGGTATCTTGGAGTAGGGAATTCAAGTCATCATAGAAGTTGTTTATTTCTTCTTCGGTTGATTGCAAAGTGGGAGCATAGACTTGGATGACATTTAGGTTATACCTCTTCGAAAGTTGTATGGTGACACTAGCCATGCAATCTGAGATAGCTTTGAAGCCTACCACGTTGTCTTTGAGATCTTTATTGATGAGAAAGCCTACTCCACTTTGTTTTACTTTCTCTCTTCCGTAATTGTAGAGAAGATGTTCACTTTTCAATTGTATTAGATCTTTTCCTGGTCTTCTCATTTTGCTAAAACCTATGATGTCCCATTTGATGTCTTTGATTTTGTTTTCTAGATTGGTCAATGAGAGTCTGTTGAGAGTGTCCTGACGTTGTAGGTGCTGATGTATAGCATTGTCCTCTTGTTGAAGGTTTTTAGGTTTTGCTTGGATTTGAATTTAAGAGTTCTGTTTGGGTTTTGTTTTCGGTATTGTTTGGGTGGTCGCTGTTGGGACGCATCACTCCCACCATAGGCAAGAGATGCGGTTGGGCCTTTCGGGACCGTCGGCGCAGTACGAACGGGCATCCTCCTGGTGTAGTGTTTGGGTAGTTACATTTGGAGCATATCACCCCCACCCAAAGCAAGTGATGTGGCTGGGCCTTTTGGTACCAAGGACCCAGCAGGAACGGCTGGTATAATTTTCATTGTACGTACCATAGGGAGTATTGGGATATGCCCTATCACGCTGGCCCATGACGTGTTGAGGGTGTCTGGTGGATTGGTCACTGCTGATGTCGATCAAAGTGGCCTTAGAGCTCCACCGGCTCTCAACACTAATTATCTGCTCTGGGTTGGTAAGCAGAGAAGTCCAGGTGTACGTAGCACTGTAGAGGGTGAAAGTAAGAGGAAAAAAGATTTGGAGAGAAGGATGTGAAAAGGTAACAATTTGGGTATATGGAAGGTATTTATAATGATCATTTTTTCCCTATATTTATTCATTTCATCTTTATTCTATTTATTCATTTAATTTTATCTTATTTTAATCCTCTGTTATTTGATATTCATGCAGTCTGCCTGGGTGGATCCACCGAATTATTATCCAACAAGGACACTTATGACAATGCATACAGCCTTACACCCAAGAGGTGACATGGATAAACTATACGTTAAGAGAAAAGAAGGTGGCAGGGGGCCCAGCATAGAGGACTGTGTCCAGAGAGCTAAAGCAGATCTAGAAAAGTACGTGCAAGCAAATAGTGAAGACATCATAAAGAGTGCTCAAAACAGCGCAAAAAACAACACAAAAGTAGAAAACAATGGAACAGCACAACAAACAAGGAAAGAAAAATAGGAAAAAAAAATTTGGGGGACATTTGAAAAGACGGATACAAGATGTAGCAGACGAAAAATCATGGACGTGGTTACGAAAAGGGAACCTTAAGAGAGAAACAGAATCGCTCATCATGGCAGCCCAAAACAAAAGCATAAGGACAAACTACATAAAAACAAAAATCGACAGAACACAGACAAACAGCAAATGTCGCATGTGCGGTGAAAGAGATGAGACAGTAAACCACATAACTAGCGAATGTAGTCAACTCGCCCAGAAGGAATATAAGCATAGATACAATGGAGTAGCAACGATGATACACTGGGAACTAAGCAAACAAATGGGATTCAGCCGTGTGGAAAAGTGGTATCAGCACAAGCCAGAGGCAGTTTTGGAGAATGACAACCACAAACTACTCTGGGACTTTGACATCCAAACTGACCACCTCATCCAGGCAAGAAGACCGGACTTAGTAATAGTAGACAAAAAAAGGAAGGCCTGCCAAATAGTAGACGTTGCTGTGCCTGCAGACCATAGAGTTAAAAAGAAGGAGGGTGAAAAAAGGGAAAAATACCAGGACCTAGCAAGGGAGTTAAAGAAAATGTGGAACATGAAAACCAGGGTAGTACCGGTCATAGTGGGCGCACTAGGAACTGTCCCCAAAACGCTGAGGGAGAGACTGGAGGAGATCGGGATTAGGGGAAGGATAGAGACCGTACAGACCACAGCACTACTGGGAACTGCACGGATACTGAGGAAGGTGCTAGAGATATAAGTACTGCAACGAATTGTAGCTCTGTCATGATATGCGAAAGAGAGAGGAGACGTTAGCTGAAGACCTGAGGAGACTTATTGTCACTCAGCCTTCAGCGATAACCACTGGGCAACCGGTGTGAAACTGTAAATTGCAGAATTACTGCGACCTATGAGCACTAGGAGAGGAGGGCTGGAGACTTGAGGAGACCTGCTGTCACTCAAACTCCAGCGGTTACCACCAGGCAACTGGTGTGAGATTCCAAATAATAATAATAATAATAATAATAATAATAATAATGATAATAATAATAATAATAATTGTTACCAAGCTACTGTTGGCCAAAACCTCAGCTCATGCTCCCCTAATGACAACCTGAGGGGGCACAGCCCTCACCGAGTGGCAGTTAGCCGGAACAAGAAAAGGAAATGGTCAAGGGAGGAGAACAGGTCAGTTATGCATTCTTATTTTTAAAGTAAACCGTCCGTGCGTTGTTATAGGGGATGCATGCTCAAAATATTGAGGGAAAAATCCACCGTGGAGATATCAAGCCAGCGTCTGAAAACTCTACAAACTCTGAAAAACAAATGGCTTTTTGAGATTAAAATACCAAAGATCTGCAATGAAAAGGAAAAAGAAGAAAGTAGCCTACATGAAGAAGAATCTCTCAACACAACTAACATAATAAATGACAAAATTGAAAGAAACCTGAACAAAAAGAAAATCCCTGAAGAAAGGCATACACCAGAGAGAGACTGACACCCAAAAGAGAAAGCTCAGATACTAATCTTGAGAGAAACTATGCAAGAAGAAAAAACGATACTACCAACTCTTAGAGACAAGGATTGGAAGAAACTAATATAAGCGACTGAACAGTTCAACTGCCTCTCACAGCATACCGAAACAAACAGCTAATCAGAGATGAAGAACCTAATCTATGGAGGAGTGGACATGGTAATGGAACTCCTCACAACACAAGGAAAACTACAAATAATAATAGGAGAGAAAAACCCAATTGGGAAACAAGATTAGAAAGACAAATCTCACAACTCCAGAGAGATGAAGTACTACTGAGAAAGGCATTCCATATGAACAAACCACGAGTAAAACTATGTGACAAATACAAGATAAGGCAAAAAGGTGTCCCCGTGGCAGTAGAAGAGATACACCAGAGGAGGCAAGGCTGGAGAGATACAGGCAAAGGACTGCTCAATACCCACAGAACCGCACATTTCAAAACAACGAGAGTAAATCTTACCGGGATCTGAACAGAGAAAGAAGACAGAACATAAAGCTGGGTGCCACGGAGACAAAGACCTACTGGAGCAGTAAATGGAGTCACCCGAAAAGATACAACGAAACACCAGAATGGTTAGAGAACATGAAAAGAGAATTCAAGGACATAGGCAATGGAGAACCAATAGTATAGAACGAAACCACATTGAAACACGCTCTCAAAAATAGCCAACTGGAGAGCACCCAGACCTGATGGGATCCACGGATATTAGTTTAAATTCACCACACTACACGACAGGCTCACCCAGCAACTTCAATGTTGCCAAAATGAAGGCAAGGTACTAGAATGAATGACAAGAGGCAGAGAAACTATCATTCAAAAGGACCGATCACGTGCTTACCACTCACGTGGAAAATCGCAGAGAGAATGTACACATATCCATGGAAAGAAGAGGACTATTACCAGAAAGGCAGAAATAATGCAGGAGAGGAACCAAGGGTGCGAATGACAGGCTCTACATCAAACAGATGATTTTAAGAAAGTAAGAAAAGGGAAGAAGAACATTGTAATGGGATGGATAAACTATAATAAAAGCATACGACACGATCCCACACAGCTGGATACTCAAATGCCTTAGAATGTTCAAGATCAGTGAACCAGTGGTGAGATTCATTTACAACTCTACGAAAAACTGTAAAGTAGACTTGATTACTGCACAAAAAATAGCAGAGGTTAGAATAAAAAGGGAAATATTCCAGGCAGACTCGCTGTCTCCATTCCTATTTGTTCTATGATACCACTCAACAGAATCCTGAAAAACAACAGAGGATACTAATTCTCCAAAGCAAAGGGAAAAGTCAACCACGTAATGTACGTGGACGACATGAAATTATTTGCAAAGAACAGGGGAGAGCTCGAGATACTCTTCAACAATGTGAACAAATACAATGACGACATTGGGGTGGAGTTTTGAATAGAAAAATGTGCAATAATGATAATGCATAAAGGAAGGCTCGCAGCAGCAGAGGGAATTGAACTTCTGGAAAGCAAGAAGATCAGAGCACTGACCACACGAGACCGATATAAATACCTGGGAGTTCTTGAATGTGACCCGATAAAACAGGAAGAAATGGAAGAGAAAATAAAAAGAGAATACAATAGGGGGATAAGGAAAATATTAGAGATCAAACTAAACAGAGGGTACCTTATTAAAGGAATTAACATTTTGGCAGTATCGGTAATGAGATACACAAGATCATTCTTTGGATGGGCAAACGAAAAACTCCAATCAATGAACCGGCGAACAAGGAAGCATATGGCAATGCATAAAGCCTTACAGGTCTAGACAAGTACGTGCAAGCAAACAGTGAAGACATCATAAAGAGTGCTCGAAACAGCGCAACAAACAACACAAAAGTAGAAAACAATGGAACAGCACAGCAAACAAGGAAAGAAGAATGAGACCAGAATAAACATCACGGAGGATTTAAAAAACTGATACATGATGTGGCAGACGAAAGATCATTGACATGGCTAAAAAAAAGAAAGACTGAAGAGAGAAACAGAATCCCCTCACCACGGCAGCCCAAAGCAAATGCATTAGAACAAACTATATCGAAACAAAAATCAACAGAACACATGCAAACAGCAAGTGCCACCTGCGTGATGGAAGAGATGTGACCGTAAACGACATAACTAGTGAACGTAGTCGACTAGCCAAGTAGGAGTGTAAACACAGACACGATAGAGTAGCAACAGTGATACAATGGGAATTGAGTAAACGAATGGCATTTAACCATGCAGAAAAGTGGTATCAGCACAAACCGGTGACAGCCCTGGAGAATGAAAACCACAAATTACTCTGGGACTTTGACATCCAAACCGACCACCTCATCAAAGCAAAACATATCAAACCTTATAATCGTAGACTAGGAGAGGAAAACCTACCAAATAATAGATGTGGCTGTACCTGCAGACCACAGAGTAAATAGGAGAGAGTGTGAAAGACTGGAAAATATCAGGACCTGGCAAGAGAACTGAAGAAAATTTGGAAAATGAAAGTCAGGGTAGTACTAGTAATAATTGGTGCACTCGGAACCATACTAAAGATACTGAAGACGAGTTTGGAGGAACTAAGGGTAAAAGGAAGGATTGAGACTGTGTAGACCACGGCACTGCTAGGGACTGCACGAATACCGAGGAAAGTACTAGAAATATGGGATCTAGCAGTGGCCAAACAGAGGAGAGAAAAAAAGCAAAAAACACATACACACACAAATTCTGGTGGAGGTACGAATCACAGTACTGCTGTGATAGGTGAGGGAGAGATGAGAGGAGGGCTGGAGACTTGAGGAGACTTGCTGTCACACGGCCCTTAGTTGTGACCACCAGGTAACTCGTGTGCCAATGAATAATGATAATAATCATAGAAAATTCGCGAGTGGAGAGAGAGAGAGAGAGAGAGAGAGAGAGAGAGAGAGAGAGAGAGAGAGAGAGAGAGAGAGAGAGAGAGAGAGAAATTGTTTCAAGTTTTATGAGGACGTAGTGCTATAAGAGACCTGTTTCATCAACATAGCAAATTTGCGCTGGACCAAGGTTTTCCATTAGATGTTCATCAATGTGAACTTCAACTGCATCATAATAACCTGACGCTTTTTCATCACATTTTTTCCAGATATCTTACACTATGACGATTCTGTAGCCAATATTCTGGATATCAACACCCGCCTTCAATGTGGATGGAATTCATTTTATAGCTTATTTCGTAAATATCAAACCATACAGTTTGTTCACTGCTTCATTGTCAAAACCAATCAATCAGCATTCGGTCAAGATCAAAATTGATTTCTTCTTTCAATTTAGTACGGACAGCAGGTTGAGATGAGCAACGTAGTAACCTTGGCAGGATATGACAGGTAATTATTTATCTTAAAGATTAAGTAATGAAAAGTCGTCGTAGTCATATGTCCACACCAATATGAACAAAAGTTCTTAATGATTTAGAATTTTGGCACAATAGTTGTTAATTGTTGCAAACCTGCTTCGAAAGAAAGGATTAAAAGACATTCAACTTGAAAGACGTAGCAAATGCACAAGAACGGTGAATCGTATTTTTTTTCCTGCGCAATTTATTACCGTTTTTCATTAATTCCTGGTCACCGTAAAACTTGAACGATGAGTGCAATCATTAAAACAGCGATTACTTTTTTTTTTCTTTTTGGCGAAATTTGGAGTACAGTATCACTTAATTTCTTTCAAATCACAGCCAAATATTACAAAGATTACTTAGGAGATTAGCTTGAATCAAATAAAATGATTTTAATAGTCGTTGTCACCAGTCTGTTTCGAAATGTTCTTAGCTTTGCTAATTTTGCAGATCCGAATGTTTTCAACACCATCTTTCGCACCATGTTAAGGAACTCTTAAGATTGCTCTGCTCTGTATTGTTTGTACTGTTTATCAACTATAGTTTATCGTTTACAATCCTTTGGCAATAAACAGAAACTACAAAAATGGGTCCAACAGATACTTGGTAAAACCAGCTTTGATCAGGGTTTAGATACTTTCTCTTCTTGACCAAAACAAAAAAAATGGTTTTATTTGGAAAAAATGACCATTGACAATGAGAAATAGATCTATCACGAGAATCAAAAACAAAGAAAATTGTGGTTAGAATCGGGACAGTCAACAACATAATTTGAGGGAAATTTGTGTTTGATGGGATTCAAAGGGAATTCTCTATTACGGATTCTGGGAGCCAGGACAAACAGTAACAGTTTGTCCTGGCTCCAAGAATTGTTTCAGTTCATTTTTTAGTTTCAGTTTTAGTGTGTAATTAGCTTATTTGAATGATGTATTATTATTATAATTATTATTATTATTATTATTATTATTATTATTATTATTATTATTATTATTATTATTATTATTATTATTTGGAATCTCACACCAGTTGCCTGGTGGTAACCGCTGGAGTTTGAGTGACAGCAGGTCTCCTCAAGTCTCCAGCCCTCCTCTCCTAGTACTCATAGGTCGCAGTAATTCTGCAATTTACAGTTTCACACCGGTTGCCCAGTGGTTATCGCTGAAGGCTGAGTGACAATAAGTCTCCTCAGGTCTTCAGCTAACGTCTCCTCTCTCTTTCGCATATCATGACAGAGCTACAATTCGTTGCAGTACTTATATCTCTAGCACCTTCCTCAGTATCCGTGCAGTTCCCAGTAGTGCTGTGGTCTGTACGGTCTCTATCCTTCCCCTAATCCCGATCTCCTCCAGTCTCTCCCTCAGCGTTTTGGGGACAGTTCCTAGTGCGCCCACTATGACCGGTACTACCCTGGTTTTCATGTTCCACATTTTCTTTAACTCCCTTGCTAGGTCCTGGTATTTTTCCCTTTTTTCACCCTCCTTCTTTTTAACTCTATGGTCTGCAGGCACAGCAACGTCTACTATTTGGCAGGCCTTCCTTTTTTTGTCTACTATTACTAAGTCCGGTCTTCTTGCCTGGATGAGGTGGTCAGTTTGGATGTCAAAGTCCCAGAGTAGTTTGTGGTTGTCATTCTCCAAAACTGCCTCTGGCTTGTGCTGATACCACTTTTCCCCATGGTTGAATCCCATTTGTTTACTTAGTTCCCAGTGTATCATCGTTGCTACTCTATCGTGTCTATGCTTATGCTCCTTCTGGGCGAGTTGACTACATTCACTGGTTATGTGGTTTACTGTCTCATCTCTTTCACCGCACATGCAGCATTTGCTGTTTGTCTGTGTTCTGTCGATTTTTGCTTTTATGTAGTTTGTCCTTATGCTCATGTTTTGGGCTGCCATGATGAGCGATTCTGTTTCTCTCTTAAGGTTCCCTTTTCGTAACCACGTCCATGATTTCTCGTCTGCTATATCTTTTATCTGTCTTTTAAACTCGCCGTACAATTTTTTCCCTTCCCACTTTTCTTTTCTAGTTTGCTGTACTGTTCCATTGTTTTCTACTTTATTGTTTGTTGCCCTATCCCTCGCGCTCTTTGTGATTTCTTCACTATTTGTTTGCACATATCTATCTAGGACTACTCTAGATCTCTGGACACAATCTTCTATGCTGATGAGCCCCCTACCACCTTCTTTTCTCTTAACGTATAGTCTATCTGTATCATCCCTAGGGTGTAATGCTTTATGCATCGTCATAAGTTTCCTTGTTCGCCTATCCATTGATTGGAGCTCTTCCTTTGTCCATCCTAGGAATGGTCCTGTATACCTAACTACTGACACAGCCCAGGTGTTCATTCCTTTTATTAGATTTCTGCTATTTAATTTGGTTTCTAATATTTTCCTTATCCTTCTGAGGTATTCTCTCTTAATTTTCTCCTTCATCTCTTCCCGTTTTATCGTGTCACATTCAAGGACACCTAGGTACTTGTAGCGGTCTTGTGCAGTCAATGCCCTAATCTTGTTGTTGTCCGGAAGTTCAATTCCCTCAGTCATTGAAAGCCTTCCTTTATGCATCACCATGATTGCGCATTTTTCTATCCCAAACTCCATTCCTATGTCCTCACTATATTCCCTTACTTCGTTGAACAGAATCTCAAGCTCTCCCCTGTTTTTTGCAAACAATTTAATATCGTCCATGTACATTAAGTGGTTGACCTTTCCTTTTGTTTTAGAGAAGTGGTATCCTTTGCTGTTTTTCAGGATTCTGTTAAGCGGTATCATTGTTAGAACAAATAATAGTGGGGACAACGAGTCTCCTTATTATTATTATTATTATTATTATTATTATTATTATTATTATTAATAATAATAATAGTAATAATAATAATAATAATAATAATAATAATAATGATAATAATAATGATAATAATAATAATAATAATAATAATAATAATAATAATAATGATAATAATAATAATAATAATAATAATTTCTTAGGTGTATTTTCTTCCATCTTAATATCTTAGTTGCCTTTCGTCACAACTTACCCAGGCTGTTATTCTACTACAGTGAGTAAATAGAGCGGATCAGAAACAAAGTACATCCGATCAGTGTTATCCATTTATTGTCGTAAACGGCCCAGCTTGCAATAAAAGGTGAATAAAGAAATAAAGATTGAAATTTATAATGTTATTTAATATTTTGAGATTTAATAATAGACGATGCTTTATCTAATAAAATGTTCTATTGCTGAATGGAAAGACCCTTTTCTGGATAAGGTAGTCAACAGGCAGTATTTGTTGCATAACAATACCCGTCTCCATGTTACAAATGCATTGCAGTCTTGGATCATTGAACTTGAATTTATTCCATGTGTGATAGATTTTCAAGACTCATCATCATCATCTTCTTTATGCTAGCAACTTGATTTCTTTGTTTTCTGATTATTCATTTTCGGGAAATTGCCCTAAAATATTTTAGCAATGATACCTGGCTTCATTTGGAGGAATATAACTGCAAATGTAATAACATTGTCCCCCTTGCTTTTCTAAAAAGGAATGAATATGAAAAAAGTTACCCTCACTTTTGATATCTGAAAAGGAGAAAAAAATCCTGTTTGTTTTTGACACCTAAAAGTGGAAAATGAACTGTCTCCACTCAAATTTGACCCCTGAAAGTGGAAAAACAGTTCCCCTCGATTTTGACTCCTAATATAATTTCCTCCACTCCGACTTGGGGGAAAAAGTGAAAAACGATTCCCTCAGATTCTGATCTCTAAAATGAAATAGAAATTCTTTTTTGACGTCTTAAAGAGAAAAAAAGTTCCCCAACCTCCATTTTAACCTCTGATAGTGACAAAACATATCTACCTCAATTTTGATCCCTAAAAGTGAAAAGAAATTCGTCCCCTATTTTCTATAAAAGTTAAAAGAAATTTTCGCTTTATTTGACCCTTAAGAGAGAATTTTTTAACTCTAAAATCAAAAAGAGAAAAAAAGTCAGCCTCCGATTTTGATCCCTACAATTGAAAGAAGTTCCATCTCGACTTTGACTCTTAAGGATTAAAAAAGATCCACCTCTATTTTGACCATTAAACATGAAAAAATCTCTTACATTTTAACACCCTTAGGCGAAAAAATCCCCATTGATTTTGACACCTAAAAGCTAATAAAGAAAAGCTTGGAAATAGAAAAAATAAAAGTGAGTAACACGCTTAAGTAAACAGAGTAGATAGTTAAATAGATGAATACGAACATATATAATCTCAATTTGATACAAAAATGGTGTTGTCTGAATATGTTGTAAAAATGACCATTAAAATACGGCATACACCTTGCAATGTGACCGATCACTTTGGATTTTACCTACGCTCTAATTCTGGACATTTTGAGGGTTCGTTGAATAATTATCTGCGGCTGCGATGGACCGTTTGGGAGGAGAAGGTGATCATAGTCACTCACTTTCACAAGTATAAGTTCGTTTTCAGACACTTTTTGCTTGATCTCAAGGCCTCTATGGAGAGAATAAGGTTACGGGTCCGCCTAATTTTAACAGTTTTTTCAGATTTTAAGTGGGTCTTGCTGGCTATAATGTGGGACGATTAGGATTCATGTCTTTCGAAAGTGACAGTTTGCTGAATTTCTAAAGTCAATGCCATACAAGATCTATTTTCGTCAGTGAAGAATTATTCAAATATGTTTTTATTGCCCGTTTCATAAAGTCAAAGTTTCAATAAATGGGAAACACGTTAACTCGCTATTTTTTATATGAAACTACCATGACTATTTCCCCGCTTTCATTTGTTCCGTAATTGACTCGACCCTGAACACTACTCTAAATCCTAACCATTAACACTAACCGTGACCCTTAACCCTTCTTTTCAGGATTAATGGGATCTTCTTATTTTTGAAGGTTGACCTTGCTCTGCCAAAGGCTTGCCATCCTAGTGTGATTCTTCGCTTGATTTCTTCTTCTTTTGAGGGTCTCATGGAGACTCGTTGTCCAAGGTAGATGTAGTGATCTACTTTCTTCAGTTCTATGTCCTCGATTTTGATCTTAGTGTTTTTTTTTATCATGGCTGTGGTTGTTGCTCACGATCTTCGTCTTGCTGAAGATCATGTGTAGGACGACTTTCTTGCTCTCTCCATTTAGTTCATCTGTCATTAGTTGGAGGTTGTGTAAGTTCTCTGCGAAAAGGGTGATGTCTGCAAATGTTGGGTGATGTTGCTCAAATTCTTGCCATCCATCTCTTTACTCTCCAAGTCTAGTTTTCTGAAGATCATCTCGAGGCAGGCTGTGAAGAGTTTGGGTGAGCTAGTATCACCTTGTCTTACTCTTTTCTGGAGCTGAAAGGGGTCTGAGTCTTTATGTAACCTGATAAAGGAGCTGCTGTGATTGTATATATGTTTCAGCACTTCAACATATACTGGATCTACACTTTGTCGAATGATGGCCTCCATGACCTTTTTTTAAGTCGATAAATGCTACGGCAAGTGGTAGTTTATATCCTACTGCTTTTTCTTTCAGCTGATTTATCAAATGCATGTAGTCCATGGTCGAGTAGCTTTTTCTAAAGCCAGCTTGCTCTTGTGGTTGGTTTTCATCGAGTGTTTTTTGTGATTTGGTTGGTGATGATTTTTGTGAAAAGTTTGTATACTCAGTTGAGTAAGCTTATAGGCCTGTAGTTGTTGAGGTCTTCCGGGTTTCCTTTTTTATATAAAAGCATTATGATAGCAGTATTCCAATCGTCTGGGACTTTACTGTAGATTAACAAAGCTAAAAAACAATTATAGGCTTGTTATAAAATAAAATAAGCCGTTATGACATAAAAATGAATACATCACAGAAGCACTTGGGACTTTGTCTTTTTAAAACAGCCTGAGTTCAGACTTGAAACAAACTTAGGAGAAGGATACTTGAATTATTAAAAATAGATTACCTGTTAAATTAGCTCTAAGCTCCTTAGTGCCGATCCATAGATGAATAACTTGGTCATTTCTGACGTAAATATCCATATAAAAACCACACATGCAAATTGGTATGTCTAATTGTATAACTGTATGGTTTTTTTTATCCGGTCCGATTCTTCTTATAACCTCAAAGATGGATTGGTCAATGTGAAATGGATTTACATGGCTAAAAAATTGTTGGGTTGTAATAGAATTAGATAAGTTGTTGTGACAAAGGAATGAATATTACGTCACAGAATTGTAGGACGTTTGAAACCACTATGAAAGAAAAAAGAGTGTGTAAGTAACTGAAAGAAATGTTTAATGTTGAGAAGAAACTTAAGAAAGCATATAATTAGGATACTTGTATTAAAAAGTTAAATTGCCTAATAGGCTCTTTTAGTCTCAATCCATAATAAATAGACACGGAAATTTCACGGGAATATGTTAGTTATAGAAATAAAATGCATCCACTCAGAAACTCTCATTGACATGAAAGAAAGTTCAAGTGGAGAAAAAATCGAATTCTCAAGCTAATAGCAACATATCTCAAATTATGGTTAGATTCTAGTGACGTCACTACCCACTAAATTAATTTAATCTCTCTACTTAATACCAAAATAAAATAATGGTAGTCAAGTTTGTCGAACATGTTTTAAAAATACCTCTCCCCCAAAAACACAACAGAATATTAACCAGAAAGTCGTCTAGTTGTTTAGTTATGCACAAAAGTGAAGATAATTTTTTTTAAAATTCTAAACAAATTTCTCATTGGATTCCGAAAGTTTCTATTCCGTCGTATACTTTAACAGTTAACAAACAATATTTCAGTACAATTTGTAGAGGCCATAAAAGCAACTGATCTAGTATTGCTGTATAGTAAAGCTAGATTATTTCTTATGTCATAAGTCCTGTTAATGTGAATTTTCTTGATGATACCATAAAAATTAACGAACACCCCATAACGTCAGTTGAACGAAAAGAACTGGTAAAACGCAGCGTTCCGCTTTCTCTTCAGTTTGAAAAGGCTTAAAACTCAAGGAAAAAGGATAGTCATATCTATCGTCTTTTATGTGAATGTTTGTACGAGGTAGCATTCGAAATTATAAACAATGTACTAACCGAATTATTTTTCTTGGCCCTTGCAATAAACTCATATCCTTCCAACTCTTAGAATGTTCGGTTATTGGTTTAATTATTGAGCTGAAAGTAATGCGCAAACTGGTTTTATGCTTGGATAAAAAAGGTCAGCGAAAGTGTTACTTATCTTTTCTAGTGACGAGTTTCTGCATGGTTGACCGCATTTATTTTTGAGGGCCACAAAAGAAAAGTACCCCAATCATGATTAGCAAATTATATCTGCTCACAGGCAAATTACCACCAGCTCTTTCTGTACACTTTATTTTCCTACCGTTCATTCTTTGCTAGGTCGACCTAATCAAATCAGTTTTCCAAAGCAGTCAGCCGATCGATCGATCTTAATGGTTGGTGATAGGTGATCAGTCACGTTCCAATCGCATGATAATCGACTGATTCTGAAATAGAGCTACATTTTAGATATGAAAGACGTTTTCGTGCTTTATTGGGAAAGAAAGAATTGTGGAGTCTGATCAAAAAGCAATAGAAAATAGAGATGGAGAGACGGAACACAAGACAGTAAAATGTTTAAACCTTCTGAATCAGTTGAGGATGGAATATTCTATCCCCCAATTGTATCATAGAATACAGTAATCCATTTGTCAGATATCATTCTATCAATGACTATGAAACACAAATATGATAAAAGTGGGAGCAATTTTTGAAGGTGTGGTCGGATTTCCCAATGTGACTCTTGTATCGGACTACCTTGAGGCAGCAGATAAATCAAGCGCAGTTTCTATTTTCAGGACGGATGATATCTTTTGGTTAGGTTAGAGATTGCTAATCTCATAATCTACCAATGCATTTTTGCTCTTCGATACCTTTCCAATGTAGCAGATGGTATTATTCTAAATTCAGTAAAGATGTAAAGACCCTCAGGAACTTCCAAAAGAAATTGATGTGTAGGATTGAAGATGGAATACCTCTTAAGGCTCATTTTCTTTATCATCAAGGACAAACTCCTCTTCACTGTCAGGATCTGATGATACTGCATCATTAAGAAGTCATTTTTGGCATGGGGTTCCTCTTGCTCTGAATCCTTTTTTGCAGAATCTTATTCAGTCTTCCTTGACAACAGTGTGTCTCTTACAGGAGTGTCCCTGGCACCGATGCTCCCCCCTTTTTACGACGCCTGTTAGTGAAAAATAAAATATAGTTGCTGTACACGGATTGAACTGAATCTTTAGCAGTTCCTTCCATAAGAGTGGTCTCTTTGTTCGTTGATGGGGCTCGTCGATAAAGAGCGTCTCACCGTTTTCCTCAGCTTTGACAAAAACACGAATTGAACTGTGGTTTTCATGGTTGTCAAAAATGAGCAATACAAATCCGGTGTTTCTCCTAAAATCCTGTGATTAACTGTACAAGCAGTTCAACACAACAGTAGAAAGCTTTATTTTGGAGTGAAATAAATGACAAAACTATGGTAA
This sequence comes from Thysanoteuthis rhombus, assembly GCA_963457665.1. Lineage (NCBI taxonomy): Eukaryota > Metazoa > Mollusca > Cephalopoda > Oegopsida > Thysanoteuthidae > Thysanoteuthis > Thysanoteuthis major. The sequence goes on along the minus strand of OY735229.1, from coordinate 26,412,033 downwards.
ATTTACCTTTTATCACACCAACTTTTCAGTCACATTGGTGGAAGGAAGTCTATGTAAAGGTACAAATTCACACAGATGGTAGCACTTCCCTGTCTACAGTTTTTGAGAAAATAGGGTTGTCTCACTGTCCCCCATTTTTCATTTTACCCCAGTCTCCTTTCTATACGAAATACAGAAACTTACAAAATATGACTAATTCAATATAGAAGTTAACAGGAAAACCATGGTGGCTTAATTTTGAATTATCTTTGTGAAAGATTTGATTTTTCGGCAACTTTTCCGGATTTGATCCCAACCTTCCTCTTTCTATCCCTCCCTATGACCTCTCTCTCTCTCTCTCTCTCCACACACACTCAAACACACACACACACACACACACACACACACACACACACACACACACACAGAGTGGTTACAAAGTTCCTGGAGAAAATTCCGTATTTTTTGATTGAGTTTTAATCCCAACAGGAGATTGTTACCTTTTTTGCGTTTAATTCCAATCTTGAAATTTTCTCTGATCATTGTATTTTTATTTTCACTTTTCTGAACTTTATCCGTGGAATTGATTTTCAAATTAAAACAGAAAACTTGCCCATTTAAAAACTTTTAATACACTCCAGTACAAGGCTAGTACAATGCCTTCAGTGGACTTTGTTTTACTACCGTAACAAGAACAACAAAAAACAATCATCACTAAAATGAAGGAACCGATATGTTAAACCCACCTTCTACAACCATGATTTGAACACATCACCAACTCATTGCCAGGAGGCTGCTTACAGACTAAGTTGAAATGACAAGTCTTGAGAAAACGAAAATCTATCATACAGATACGCAGGGGGCATATTCTAATAAATGAACACATTTTGACAAAAAAAAAAAAAAATTAATATTTCTTTTCATCCAAGCGAAGCAAGTCAAGCTTATCAATAAAGGCGTATGTTTTCCTAAATTGAAATGACGTTAATTGCAAGTCCACGTAAACCTATAAAACTGAAATTGAAAAAAATATTCATGTAAATATAACCAAACTAATGTCATAGGCCAAATAAAAAAAAAGAACGTGCCCACCTCCATTTTCTTTCAAATATTAATACAGCCAAGAAAATAAAAATCTCAATTCATTTAATGACCTTTTTCAACTGCTACCATTTAAATGTTAATTTAGAATGCGTGTTATCTTGAAGAAGAAAATTTATCGACCCATGAAAATATATACTTTCTTCTATTCAACCTTTCACCGATCAAAAACATAAAATCACAGATGAAAGTTAGCGAGTTAAAATGGTGTACATCATGTACTCGCCTCTTTAGTTATGTCTAGGGTCATTATATCAGAAAGTTTTCTGTTCTGATAAGTGTCGTGTAATTGTTATATTTGTTCTTGAAGTTGTTTACTGTATAGTATATTTTAATCGTGCTCTATTAGTGAGTTCCAGCTGTTTATACTTCTTGGCGAAGAGTTTCTTGCTAGTGATTTTGGCTCCATTTTCCTTCTATATTTCTTCCTTTTGTTGTCAATAATATTAATAAAGAATATAGCAAATATTAAGATATTGTCCCTAGCAAAGAATTGTATCATCCGGAGGTTTTACATTCATAATTAAGTTTTACAACGATAATTTTAGTTCTTGTTTCGTGTATTTTTTTAATTCCTCCGTTTTGTGTCCTCAGAGCCTTTAACTATTGTAAAAATCAATATACATCAAAAGCAATCTCAGCACTATGTACGGAAGGTTATTCCGATTGTAAATTGTGAAGTTTCATACCTTCGTTCACCATCTTCATCATCCTTTTAGCGTCCGTCGTTGGACATAGACCTTCACAAATATTCGCAAGACATCATGGGCATCGCTGGACAATTACTCTTTGAATTCATCCAGCTCGTCACACCATCTTACTTTCGATCGGTCACAATTTCGGCCACAATTTAGCATCTTTCATGTGCACGTTGCGTGGTTCTCAGTTTGAGGGTTAATCTTTTGGTTAGATTCCATGTTTCAGCCCCGCGGCTGACGATCGGGAGGATGCATTGATTGTATACCCTTCTTTTGAGGACTAGCAGGATTTTGTGTTCTTGAAAGTTGAGCTTTTTCTAACGAATGCTTGTCGATCTAATGTGATTCTTTTGCTTTATTTCTTCTTTTTGGGATGACATGGAGGATCGTTGTCCTAAGTAGATGTAGTGGTCTACTTTCTCCAGCTCCACGTTATTGATTTCGATCGCTGTGTCGCCAATATGTTTGTTGAACATAACATTTGTTTTGCTGAAGTTCACGTGAAGGCCAACTTTCTAGCTTGCTTTATTGAGTTCGCTAGCATTATTTGTTCATAAAAGGTCTCAGCAAAGAGGACGATGCCATGAGCAAAGTTTACTTAGGCGTCCACCGGCTATCCTGATTCCTTTGTCTTCTCATTCAAAGTTTCGGGAAATCATCTCAAGGCAGGCTGTGAAGAGTTTGGGTAAGCTGGTATCCCCTTTCTCTAGTTGAAAAAGTCTTTATGCAGCTAGAAGAAGGGATTGCTGTGTCGGTAGTTATGTTGCTCAGTTCTGACATATACCAGGTCTACACTTTGTTGTGCTATTGCGTCAATGACTTTGAGGATTTCTATTGAGTCAAAGGCCTTTTTAAAATCAACAAATGCTACTGTGAGTGGCATTCTATATTCTGCTGCCTTTTTTTGTTGATTTACTGAAAGGACATGGTCGATGGTTGAGTGGCTTTTGCTGAAACCATTTGCCCCCGGGGTAGGTTTTCATCTAGCGTTTTGCTGATTCAGTTTGATCACTTTGGTAAAGGGTCTGTAGATACAGTTGAGTAAGCTTATTGGCCTGTAGTTGTCGAGGTCTTTCGGGCTTCCTTTTTTGTATAACAGCATTATAATTGCAGTGGTCTACTCTTGTCGAATTTTACTTTGTTTGAGGCATAAGTTGAAGAGAATACCTAGTTTCCTAATGATGACTTTCCCAGCTTTTTGAACAAAAAAAAACAAACAAAAAAACAAAAAAACTGACGCAAAATCATAAATTGACTCCCCACCAAAAATATTTGGTGGTTGATTTTAAAAAACTAATTTGCTTTAAATAAGTATTTATAAATATTTGAATTGAACTATACTAAAATCTAAGATCTGAGAAAAGTACTGCAACAAAAAATAGACAAACTGGCTTGTCTGTCATTCAAGAAGAACCATCAAATGACCAAAGTCATCAGGAAAAAGTAGTAATCTATGAATAAATTACTTCTCTCACATTTGTTGGGTAGTGATTACAAAAACTGTTCGAATTTTCAAAATAGCAAGCATGAATGCCATCCGAGAGAAACCAAGAGATCAATTTCGCATGAACTCATACTGCAACCTGACCTCCCACAACCAACCTAAAAATCAATTTAAGGAGGATAAAAAAATCGTTTTCCTTGGAATAATCAGGAGTAAATATCTATATTTTGATCCTTTTGTGTGCGTGATAAATATATATATATATATATATATATATATATATATATATATATATATATATATATATATATATATATATATATATAGAGAGAGAGAGAGAGAGAGAGAGAGAGAGAGAGCCAGCCAGACCCATCTGAGAACGGAAGAAACCCATGTTGTGAGTTTTGGCGATAGTTTTAATTAATTGTTTCTAATTAGGATTAAAAATATTTGTAACGTCTCAACCTCCCAGTCGTTTGGTGTCTTCCACTTCATCCCAGACCTCTGAGCCCACTCTGTGATTTGAAGATAACCAAATGTACCCTTTATATTGCAATTCTGTCAAAGTCGTATCTCCAAGAGATCCCCCAGGTCCTCCTACCAACATAGATCGACCAGATATCAAAAAGGTATCTGTTTCTGATTTTCTAAAGTGTTCTTGACACATCTCCAGAACCTCCCCGGTGGACAAACCAGATTATAGTTTTATTTCTCTTATTAGCTTATCTGATTGCGACTTGTGTGGTTTTACTTTCAAGTTGCTTGTAACTGTCAGGAAAGGTCTCCTAAATGGCTCACATATGATAACATACCTTAGGAATTTATCTATTCCAGATTTTCCTAGGTGCTCTTTACCCGGGTCGATCGTTCAGATTTTCTAAATAATTCACCTGGTGGTGATCTGTGAGTTAAATTACAGATGGCCGTAGACCAACTTTATCCCAAGGAAAAGATTCATCTTTTCATTTGGTTAGATGATACATTTGACATTGTCTATGATGCCACATGAAGTTTCATATCATATTTAAGAAGAAAACCCATGAAGAAAAATCATTTTGTAACAAAAGCTGTAATTAGAAGTGTTTATTCGGCTAGATCTGAATGACTTATAAAATCATAAATCCCCAAACTTCTCCATAGTGTCTTTGTAAAATTAATTCATGAAGTTGACCCTCTGCAGACCAATCGTGTTATCACATACTAGCCAATAATTAATAATGATTGAGAATGTTTAATTTAATGAAAATAAATCAAGAATGATAGAAACCTTCATGTGACCAGTGTTTATTTTGGCAGCATATCATGTTGGGGATGATCAATTCAGAATTGATCAATCTATAAATGATTTACTTCTCTTGCCTTTTGCTTGGAATTTTAGAAAACAAGCATTACATACACCAAGGGACCGATTTAGCCTAAATTTACATTGCAAACTGGACCTCCCACTAAAACCTCTTTACGGTGTGAAGGGATTCTGGAAAAAAATTCTAGAGATAATATTTAGTAAGTGTGCATCCTGTACGCGCGGTACATATTTAGTTAGTCAGTTGGTCAGGCCGGCTTTACAACTAAAGAAACATATGTTGGCACTTTTGATTGACAGTTTCTAAAAAGCTGACCTAAAATTGTAAATCGACCATGATAGAAAATGTATATATTTTGAGGATGATTTCAAAACAAATTTGCTCTACATCTTCCCCATGGTCACATTTGTACACACAGAAAATTTTATTGTTTTGTGAAACTCAGATTATTTTTTTACGAATTCAGAATGAAACACCTTCCTTTTTCTCTCAGTCCCTTACCAAACTAACCACTGTACCCTCTCTTACTCTTGCATCCTCCCTAAAAACAATACAAAGCACCTACTCGTTCAGCAAATAAGCTATTTTCAGCAACAGTAGAGCAGCAGCTGAAAGAAGCCGTGCACAAACTGTGTCCAGTTTAAATTGATCCCCCCTGATAAGAGGATTTCCCAAAACTGGCCTGTTTGTTTTCCTACTCAATGGTCCCAGGAATATACACATGAAAATCATAGGTCTGTTATGTGTGGGTTTTGCGATAGGTGAGTATGTACAAATGGACATTTGTTAAACCAATAAACAATAGATATTTGGTTTTAAGGTTTGATCCGTTGCAATCAACCCTGTTTTCTTCGGTGCAATCGTAGGTAATTTTGACTATGGTTGAATGTTATGCAGACACACAAAAAAAACAAAAAAAAGGAAAAAAGGTCCTCTTCTGGCAGATGATATTCATTCATATTGAAGGTGTATGACAATAACTTAGGTGAGTGTTCCGTGTCAGTTTTAGGGGAACCAGGAGAAAATTCGGATAAATGTATAAAGCCGAAAATTGCATTTTTGTCATCCTTATCTGAATCTCAATAATTCCATCTTGTTTTTTTTTAAATTTTTTCATAGCAAATCATGTTTATCTGATGATGATCCAACCGAACAGAAATTTGTAAGTTTTTTCAGCTTCATGTTGTGAAGATTAAAACTGAATGTTCAAGTTATAGTTTCGAACAAATATGATTGATGTCAACTTTCGTTCGGACAATTTAAACTCTTCTTGATGTAGAAACATCGATTTGGCCGATTCATTCTACGTTACAGTTTTACAGTTATTGACAAAAAAAATGAATGAGCAGTGGTATGATCAGGCCATTTGCTAAGTCATGAAGTACAGCTTCAAGGACGAACCCAATAGTCCTGGTTTCAATGCACTCAAAAAGGTAGTTGTATTCAAATGTCTGAAAAGATTTTGTAAATTAGTTGAACGACGCTTGAAGTATGCAGTTGATTGTAATAAACCATTTCAAATTTCATGTTTTGCTAGATGACTTTCCCTTGACCACTTGCAAAACCAGCTTCACTACTCATGTACTTGATTTATCATATACTCACAATACAAAAGTAATCATCTTCAGTCGGAATAGGAGTTGGTGTAAATTTTGACCCTGCAGCAGTCGGTCTTGGATTTTGTCAAATTTAACTATAAATGATATAAATTAGGTTTAGGGTTAGTGTCTAGTGTAAAGATCATATAAGTCAATTACAGAACAAATGTCGCGATGGTAGTTTCGTCATTGACAAAAAATAATTTACGTCCACATGTTTTTAACTCAACGTAATCTAGGTAACGATCGCCTCCCAATGGTTACTTGGCCAAATTTTATTAATTAATCCGCAATTCCCCAACAATATAGTGTCACCAGCCCATTCTGTTCGAGGAAATTAATTTTTGTAATGAAAATTCTATGATTTGAAGCAAAGAGGAAACTGAGACAGTTGCAATACTTTCTGCATTTTTCTCAATTACTCAGAGACTATTAGACTGTCTGGAATCAGAGTGAAGTATCTGTGCACCCATTAAAGTATCAACATTTTGAAAGAAAAAAATGTTAATCTGATGAAGGCTTTGCTAGCAGCACAGCTGGTTTTTTTTTTGCAATATGTATATGAAATTATAAATAGAAGTTGAACCCAGTGAGAAAAAAAAATCATAGAGAGATTTAAATTTAGAAAAAAAAAACTATTGAAATCGTTCCGGTGGAAAAGTCCATAGTTTTAATGGATGGCAGAGTATATGTTGGTTGGCAAAATTGTTATTTTCAAGTTGAGGAGTCCATTGCTACGGAAAGAGAAACACAAGGAATCTCACAGTTCATCATATGAGTAGATGAATACACACTGCATTTTTTTTGTATGGATAAAAGGGAAAAGAACATAAAACATTGATATTATAGTTTGAAACTTATATCTGGGAACACGAAAATTTCACTCGTTTTTTCTCATATTCTACTATAATTAACCAAATGTCCGGATGTGTGTGACAATATAACCAAGGAACCACACTACATATATCCTTGAAACGTTTTGAGTTCACTAATGGGATCACCAGGCAAATTAGTTTTGGAAAATTCCAGAGAAATATAAAACTCTGGGGTCTGCATTCGTGTTCACCCTGATAATAACGATCAGATTTACATACCTATTTATATGACTGAAAGTCTGATTCTATTTGTCTGTATGTGACCTTCAAGTGGCCAAATTAGTACATTATAGCTAGAGATATTGAAGCAAGGTATTCCTTTGAAAAAACAGTTTTGATTTCCTATTGTGGTCTCATTTATATCTACAGCAGGAACTTGCAGAAAATCTCATCCGTGTGATGGGTTTTCAGCTAGTTTGTATATGAAAAAGGTTTTGAACAATATACTTGGCCGAGGAAGTATGCGTTTCCCAGTGCACTCCGCTTTGTGTGGCAAGGATAATGGGAGCATCACTAGAGAAACAATAACGGAGAATCAACGCTCCTTACAACGGTACCATTTGCTATGAGTTGACAATAAGAGTTTGAATACCTAATCGCCTGAATAATTTGTTCGTTACCAGCTGACGAGAAGCTCAAGTGATGTCTTGTCTTCGGCTACTAACTTAGTTTGAAGAGCATTGAGAAAAGACCCAATATGCCATGATCGATATCAAAATCGATATGAAGGTGATTTTTAAAATAGAAATCTTAAACTGGGATAGGAAGCTGTCATTTAATTGAGACGTGGGAGTTGGAATACGGAAGCTATAAAGAAACACCTTAGAGAAATATCTACAGACTCGTCCTTTTTTGAGGTTTTAAAAGAGAAAACATGCTACCTAAAATTTGAATAAATTCTCGAAAGTTTTCATATATTTTTTCCACAGAAAAAGAAAACAATTATCAAAAATTAAAAGCAAATCTAGTCGGAAGTATCTAACATTTAAAAAAAATCATACATTATCTCAAAAAAGTGTTGCGGAAATCTGAAAATTTGACTGATCAGGAGCCCTGCTAAAATGATATACGAAACTGACTGATCGTGAAAAAAGTTCAAATATTTTCTTTCACCAAGATCAAATTACTGTAAAAATTTGAACACAAATTAACAACGAATTGAATTTCTAGAAAGTAGCAAATTAATTTTTTTTTTTTGCTTTTGCGTTTTGAAATTATAAATAATAGCTTTTGCTGGAGACTAACGGAAAATTCCCAAGAAATATTTATCATCATTCTTGTCGACAAAATAGGAAAGGTGACGTATTAAGTTATTAACACCTTCAACTAATGATTCCGTTTACGACTAAAAATCAACTGCTGTCTCTGCCCCCTGATTTACCTCTGTTGTTAAGAAAACATATATATCGATCAGATATCAATGTTCAAATAAACTCAAATACATATACCATATAGTATAATTATATAATGTATTGATCACTTATAATAAAAATAATGGAAATAAAACCATCGAAATGGTCGATTGAAAAACAGCCAATTCAAAAATGGCGGTTCCTGGTGCGTTAGTGCAAAGATTCTCTTAATAAGTATAACATCATATTTTTGCTTCAGTTGATCAAGTATCAACAATAAATTCTGATTAGTCAATGACACTTTCCATACATACAAAAGTAGATAGATATCCTTGATTCACTCATTATTATCTCGGTCGTATGGGCGATTGCAATGGAGCGAGCGATTAGTTCTTGTATAATTTCGATTATTTCTTCCAATCGTCACACAATTATCCGAATGTCAAATGTCTTATAAATCTTCACACTGCCATGCTTGTAAAAGTTTCAGTACTCTTGGCATACAAATAGTAAATAAGATAGGTCGAATTAGTCACTCGATAGAAACTGTGACATCACCAACGTCTTTTGGCAGCATGTAGTATTGGGAATGATTTCAAAAAAATGAAAAAAGACGTGATCAGTGAATCAGCTACGTCTCCTATTTTTCTGGAAATCCAGTCTGGATGATTTCAAACACAAACCAAGAGATCAATTTGCATAAACGTATGCAGCAAATGACCCATTATAAATCTTTTTAGGGTGATTTGGAAGAAAATTGTTCCACACATAATTAGGGGTGAATGTTGAAATTTGCAGCCCTTTAGCTCCATTTGTGCGGCCTGAACACGTGATACATACGTAACCACACAGGGAGTCTGCCATACTAACTTATATTTATCATCATATCTGTCACTCTTCCACATTGTCGGGTCAGCTCTTCCCCTGCCAACCTCTCACCCACCTTCTCTGTCGGTATTGCAGTCGATGGTTTTGAATAACAATAAACAGGCAAACCTTTTTTTTAAAAAAAGCGAAAATGGAAGAAAAGAAAAAAAACACTGATCGATTGTCTAAGAATAACTCACGGATGTCTTATTAACTTGTGTCTTTAAATTTGTCTTGTTTGATTTGTATTTCCCATAAAGTGTTTTAATTATACAATCACGCGATCGGATGTTGTTCACTAGCATGTGAATTAACAAATTTTTCAAGTGTCTTAACCCAGAGATATGTTACGACCGAATCGAAATTTTGCAACATCGTGTCCGGTCAGTACCGAAATTGGTGACTGTCTAAGAATACCAGGTGCCGTAACCAGCTGGGACGACATCCCCTACAGTCATGCTGATTTCCAAACGTATTGAACACTTCTTTTATTTGGAAGCCTTCAGCATAGTCACAACACTTCCGCCATATTGAGCGCCCTGGCAAAGCAACTAAAAGTTGTTTACACATAGTCAACCTTGGCCGACAGGGATGTTTGGTCACCTTCAAAATATGGATTAAAATACGTAATATACAGTTTTTCAACTGCATATTATGTATTTTGACCCTTAGCATCTACTCCTCATTGTTAAGTTTGTCAGCGTTACACCTGTGCGAGACAGGAACCTTGCCTGATCCAGCTTTGGCACTGATATGTCAGAGCTGGAGCTTTCTCTTAAATTGTTTAGAATTCAAATTATTGCAATGTTGATCTTTATCCAGTATGATGCTTTATCGTAGTAGTCAGCATTCATTCATAAACAGAAGTGAATGAAAGACTGATATTTTTTACTCCATAGTAGAAAGTGGGACTATGAAGGCTACTTTGATAAATGCCAGAAGTTGAGTCATAGTAACCAAAATAGTCTCATAGACCATTCGCTTTTGTTAAATGTTCGAGTCTCATTGGGTACCTCCTGCTGTGGTTCTAAAGAGGATAAACCAAACTTCGGAAATATTTTCAGGCCACGTTTAGTCACTGGTGTCACTCGTTGTTGGAAGGAAGAACAGGGATTTTTTTCTTACACTTTTATCTAGTTCATGTAATTCCTAATGGTCTTCGGTTCTCATTCTCAACAAGTAATTCGTATGGGCACCATTGATCAGTTTCCGTTGTTCAAGCCCTATTGTTTCAGTAAGAGACGTTATTTGGTTATGCTCATCTCTACAAGTAAGAAAAGCAGAGGATTCTTGCACTTGATAAGACAGAGCATAACCTCGTTTATTTTCAAAATATGTTATATTTCTGAATGCGTTGCTTGCAAAGTAAAATATTCAATGAGATAGCAAGAGACATTCTTACAGTTGTTAGAATTAAGAGCAGAAAAATCATAATGATTGAAATTAAACTCCTACAATTTGGGTGGGATTAAATAAATTGCCACTAATCTTAAAAAGTATGGATTCCAAATGCAATGTGTCATTTAACGAAAAGTATGTTTAATCGAATTAAAAATTCAGTTCTGGATTAGAATTTCCTATTTTATTACAACCTATTATTATCTACAGCATATATATAAAAAGTTTGTGATAACAGAAAAAAATAAATCCCAAATTTGATTTTTAATTCGATCAAACAGATTTAAAAAAATGCCACTGATCCCACTTTAGATTAAGACCAATCGCTTAAGTTCGAGCCTCATTGGATACCTCCTGTTGTGGATCTTAAGTGGATAAACCAAACTTCGGAAATATTCACAGGCCACATTTAGTCATGGCTGTCTCTCATTGTTGGATCAAGCGAGGTTCCAGTCCTGCACGGGTGTAACGCTGACAAACTTGACAATGAGGAGTAGATGGGTGCCACGGGTCAAAATACATAATATGCAGTTGAAAAACTGTATATTAGATATTTCAATCCATATTTTGAAGGTAACCATGTACGTTTTTTTTATTGCTGGGAAAACAGAATGGCAGTTAAGTGAATTGGGCAGTCTAATAGCATTTTATAAAGTCACGCGAACTAAATTTCTCCGCAGTCGCGCAGTTAGCATCATCCTTTGCTGTAATCGATTTATCTTCTCTTGCCATCAAAAAAGAGCAGAAGAGCAGGGGGAAGTCTACGAGTCGACCACGTTTAAGAAATACTGCAAGGTCATGTGCACCGACCCATCGTTATTGATCAAGCTATTCATTCTGATACAGCTTCTGTTTCTCTCACCCACAGGCCATTCAACAATCCTAATTCACGCCCCACCCCCGGTCTTTTCTCCAGGAATCGTTGATTCTGCAGTTGGGCTCTCTGGTCCGAATTCAATGTACATTCCAGGTATGTTTTCATTAGAGACTCTCAACCAAATCTGTCAACATAGTTTTTTTGTTAGTCTGCCTGTCTTCCCGACTGTTTATATACGTATCACGTGAACAGTTCGCACCAATGCAGCTAGAGGGATGAAAAATTCATTCAAATTACCCCTTATTATGTCCATAAAACACTTTTAAAAATTCCTTTCCTGAATTTACTTTTAGAAAGGGATCAATTTGCAATGTGTGTTAATGCTAAATTGATCCCTTAGTCTTTTATGACAGCATTCACGCTTATTTTTTTTTTCATACTCTAAAACTTGAAAAGAATGTATTAATGACAGTTCTATTCAGTGATGATGAAAGTATTCATAACTTAATCGAATTTATAGTGATACTTTATTTTTAGTATTTTTTTGAGTTTGATTTTCTTCAAATCCTTGAAAGGTCGGTCAAAATTTGTAATTTTCTTTTTTGAATGTGATATTGACTTTAAAGAGCACAATTGAATTTTTTCTCTGGACAAATTATGGATTTAATTTTTTTTAGCAAAAATAAGTAGAAAACTTACGGATGACATTTTAAAACTTTAATTTACGTTTTAAAATAGGGTAACAAAAGTCTGCAGAGATGCCTAAACATAAAAAGAAATCAGATTAATATAATACACCCGTATCATATTGGTCCAATTTCATCTGATAATTTCCAAAAATTCTTAATCTTGCTTACATGTTTTTGATACTTTTCGTAACCGGTTAGAACAATTCGCCGATCACGCTACTATTCCTTGGCACATCTTGAAAGTAACCAGATATAATGTATACTCAAGCAAGAATGGAGCAAGCACCACCAGAGATGTAGCGATTTATACAACGAAGATGAGTATAGGAAGAATGCTTAATTTCAGAAGTTCAGAAAACAGTGTTTTTGTTTACATTACAACGAACTAAAACAATTCGATATGAACATTTCACTATCATGATTTTAAATCACGATCGATTGGTCATCAGGTGGATCTCTTGCCAACCGTGCTAAATAGTTAAGTATTGCAAACTTTTGAAAATTTATGCCACAAACACGTGAGGGCTTTATCTCTTCTAGGAAAACATTTATACTAAGAGGAATTTTTGAATAATTTTTCTTTTTATTATACAAAAATTGCACCAATCATTTTCAGCCTGAATAGAGGTAGAAGTGGAGTTTTTACCCCTGCAGCAGAAAAACTTTGATTTTGAACCAATATCGATACGGCACGCTCCTATTAGATCCTTTAAGTAAAGGCTTACCTATGTTATTTCTTCTGACCTTCATCAGAAGCAATTTAATCAAGCATTACAACCTATAATGAGAAAAAATCATTTACTCACCTCAGATTGTGTTACGCCAATCATCCATTTCGGAGAATGCCTGCTCATCTGCTTCTAAAAACAACATTCAAAATCCTGTTTTATTTTTTCTTAGTAAATCATCTATCTTGTAACGCGTCCTCTGATAGGCTGGTTTCGTAAATCGCTAAAACAAGTATCTTAGCGGTAATATTCAACGAGTTAGTTGCTACCCTAGAGTGCTTTCAAATAGGCACGTATTCTTCTAATCATGTGTACCTACCAACTTGCATTTCTCTATATTTCTTTATTCTTCTATTAATATCACTATTCAAGCTTGACTAATATTTCCTACGTGCATATTGATATTTCTGTGTCTAACATGCGACTGAAAAAAAAAAACAAAAAACGAAAACTGTTGATATACCGTATCACTATCCGTTGATGTATTACTAACTACTTACTGCCTATAAAGTTAAGCATCACGGAAATCACACTTGAAGATAATAAAAACTTCTTTTCCATGTGAGACAGAACTTACATCTTTAACCGTCAAGTTCTTTCTTTACACTTTCTCTTTCAATACAACAAAACTCATTTTATACTTAATACGTACATGTATCTCATTTAATAATACTGAATGATCAAGACGTCCCAAAAAGTTTTAAAAACATACCATTTTGTACTACACCTCCTCAAATTCTGGCGAATATGTTTGCTGGACTGCGTTCACCTTTTGATGTAGATTTGTGAGGGAAAGGAGAGGGGTCTTAAAAGCTATCATTTGCTAGCAGTATTTCCGAGATTCTTCGTACAACCGCCTCCCATCATAGAACGTATATTTCATCAGTGCCCCAATCCCCTCACAGAGTCGATCAAAATGATGCATAATGAAAAAGTATTTATTTCATAACCAAAAATATAATTGTACCAAAGTATCTCCAAGTGCTTAATTAAGTAAAAAAAAAAATATGTGAAGGATGGGGCCTAATACGTCTTTAAGGGTAGAAGGTATCAATATGAATTCTTTGCCTCTTGTCCTTCAATGCCCCATACTGCCCCTACATTCTATTGTATCCCCTTGAGTCTTCCAGCGCCTTGACCAAGGGGGAAGTCGCGTCCTCGTTGGATATAGAATATCTTGGATATTCTATATCCAACGAGGACGCGACTTCCCCCTTGGTCAAGGCGCTGGAAGACTCATAACGCTATGATTAGAACTGAGTAGACGGCAAGGCAAAACTGAGGTAGGTGAAAAACGTAGCTATTAATCCATCAGGTAGAATGGAATGCAAATAAAATATCTTTACCGATGGAACTCTATACTTATTATATCTACATCTCACATTTACACATATCTCACAATAATACATATCCAACATGATATAAGGATTTGTTTCTCCGGGTAAGGGGGTTATTCTAATCAGCCATTCTCAACACTTTTCTGGTTATGGCCCCTTTAAAAATAGCTGGTCAAAACCATGAGTGTGTGTGTGTGTGCGTGCGTGCGTGCGTGCGTGCATACACGAATGTGATTTAGAATATTGTAGTGAAAAGTGAGTATCACTCATTTTTTCTCTCTCGGTTGAAAACGTGAGGAATTGATTGCTAAGATGAAAAAGACCACAGCCCAAATTTGAGAAAAATGTCGATACTTTTATCGCGAAACAATCAATCTGGAAAAAATCATCGGAACGAAATAAAGATGATGCAAATTATTCCTAATGATCGAAATGCTAAAGAGTATTGGCTTTGAACTTTAGTCAAATATTTTGAATACTTTTTGTGCAGATTCATTTCTAATTCATATAATATACTCATACTAGTTCCAGTTTTGTGCAGTATGTGCAGTACATGACAGGATACCATTTCTGCACTGAAAATCGTATTTAAAGGGAAAAATCTCTTTACTGAGAACCAGTATGTGTTACAATATGGGGACTGTTTAACGGAACATTTTATTTTCATTCTTTGATATTTTATTCTATTTTTTTAATAAAACTTTTGTTAAATATACTTTTTGTGTTGGTATTTGTGAACAATACTAACATACTTGGTCTTCACAGATACGTTACTTCTATGTAAGTATGCCGGTGTAACAGAGTCACCCAATTCAGACGTCAAGACAACGAAAGAAACATCTCAAGTTGGTTCATTATGACAAGATGAAGCGTGGACATTTGGAACGCCATTTGGATAGCCAGTGACGGCCACTTATTTAAAAAAGACATTTGGAGAAAGAAAGTGAAAAGAGGTGGATAAAGAGGGACGATGTTTTAGGATTCTGACGGCGGAAGTAAGAAAGATAGAGATAAAGTTTAGTGGCGAAAGAAAGCAGGAGGAAAATAGGAGAGAAAATGGTAGCTGGTGATTTAGTTTCCGTCCGGTGTAAGTTGATTTGGTAAAAGAAATAACGAAAGAAAAAGAATCATTGCCTATACGTTAGAAAACTAAAGATTGGTCACCGGAGGAGAAGGGAGAGTAGTAGGGTATATATATATATATATATATATATATATATATATATATATATATATATATATATATATAATACGGTAACTCTTTTAATTCTTACTGAACAAGACGATGCCAACATCAACGAACTAAACAACAAAATGACAGAATCTATAATAGAAGTCGCCACTATACTGATACCAACGAGCAAGCAAACCATTGGTAAATCTCAGATGAAACTAGGAACCTCATGGAAAAACGCAGAAACCTCGAGCCACCGACAACAATAAGAGAGAAAATTGAAGAGACGGAACTTAATAAAATATTCAAGAAAAAAACGAAGGGAAGACAGATGAAAATACACGACGGCAGTCATTGAATCGACTCTTGAAAGAGGTAGGGGCTTCAAGGCTATAAACTCAATACGAAAGCAAATAACCAGCATACTTGAGGAAAATGGAAACCTAACAACAAAGACAGGATTGTCGAACGTGCCAAAGAATTTTACCAAAAACTTTATTTGTCCAAACAAGGACTACAAAACAATGAACAGGATACACAAGACGTGAGCAATCAACTCGAGGACTTCCCAGAAGTAACCCAGAGGGAGGTGAAACAAGCCATTAAACAGACGAAGAAAGGAACGGCCCATGGACCAGGCAACATCACCATTGACCTATTCTGAAAAGTGGATATCATCACTAGGAAACTGGCCGTCCTTTCCAACGTGTCTAAAACAGAGTCCCAGATGATTGGAACACTGCTATCATAAAGCTTTTTTTATGAAAAAGGAAACCCGAAAGACCTCAACAACTACAGGCCTATAAGCCTACTCAACTGTGTATACAAGCTTTTCACAAAAATCATCACCAACCGAATCAGTTGATGAAAACCAACCACGAGAGCAAGCTGGCTTTAGAAGGAACTACTGAACCATGGACCACCTGCATTCAATAAATCAGCTGAAAGAAAAAGCAGCAGAATATAAACTACTGCTTGCCGTAGCATTTATCGACTTAAAAAAAGGCATTCGAATCCCTGGAAATCCTTAAGGTCATGCAGACTATCACTCGACAAAGTGTAGATCCAGTATGTGTCGAAGGGCTGAAACATATATACAACCATAGTGGTTCATTTATCAGGCTACATGAAGACTTGGAGCCCTTTCAACTCCAGGAAGGGGTCAGACAAGGTGATACCAGCTCACCCAAACTCTTCACAGCCTCGAGATGATCTTCAGAAGACTAGACTTGGAGAGCACATGAATCAGAATAGACGGCGAATATCTGAGCAACCTCAGATTTGCAGACGACATTGCCCTTCTCGTAGAGAACCTACACAACCTCCAACTAATGTTAGATGAACTAAATGGAGAGAGCAAGAAAGTCGTCCTACACATGATCTTCAGCAAGACGAAGATCGTGTGCAACAACCACATCCGCGATAAAAACACCAAGATCAAAATCGTGGACACAGAACTGAAGAAAGTAGATCGCTACATCTGCCTAGGACAACGAATCCCCATGAGACCCCCAAAAGAAGAAGAAATCAAGCGAAGAGTCTCCCAAGGATGGCAAACTTTTAGCAAAGCAGGCTCAACCTTAAAAAAGAAGAAGAATCCATTAATCCTAAAAAGAAGGGTGTACAACCAATGTATCCTACCATTCTTTGAAAGAATAAATATATATCTGTTTCATTTATATCTGTAAAGTGTACTATGTTTGATGCATGTTTAATTCAATTTTCAAACAGTCAAAACGCTTTAAAGAAGATATGCATAATGAGTGAGATGTTTTTAAGTGGTCATCTATTTAACTCTATTAGAATTCGAATTTTTTTGTAATTAGATTATTTAAATCTGTATTTGAAGGTCATATAAAGACAACTAACATTGAATCATTGAGACACATTTAGTAAGACACTATTTTTCATTGAAAAATAAAACTTGGAATCAAAAGTACCTACAGGACCCACAAGTCTCGAATCAATCGACAAAACAGGTGATACCTAAAACGTACCGTTTGTACATAATACTCGTTAAGTTCGTGGATCAGACGAGAACTCGTGTTTTCATCGCGAATCGGCAGTAAGCCCAGGCAGGATTTATGATAGACCGTCCGAAATCCACGATTCTCCTAATCAGCTAATGGAATTAAAATCGATATTACAAGAATTGGCGAACCTGCAAAGAATAACTCGGCAAGCATTCAAATTATATACCTATCTTGCTGACTGATCTTCAGGAAATTATCCCCCAAGGAAAGGTCAGGGCATTGCGATCCATTCCACCCTATCGGAACCAACGCCTTACATTTCATTCCATCCAACTGAGTCCGTCTTGTTGTTTTCACATTGTCCAACTCATCAACGTTGGAAAATAACAACACCATTTACATTCATTACGAATAGTCAATGTTCATGGCCAATTAGAAACTGTACCTTCAAAAGCAAAAAACTAATTTCAATTTTGGCAAAAGATTGTTTTAACACCAAACTTCTCTGTTTACAAACTCATCCACGCAGAAAATCAAATATTACGATGCAAGAGAAAATATTTTTCATAAATTTTCATGTTGACCTGGTAGTTGGAGACGTTTCTGAACAGAAACGTGCGAACAAAATGGCCAAAAATGGCCAAATGCCCAAATTGTTTATAAAAGCAATTATTTCATTAATAACTCTTATTAGATGAAGTATCGCAAATCGTCATTATTTTTAAAAAAATATTATACTTCTATTCACGTTCATCTTAATTTTCCCGTTGCTTTTTTTTGACGGCATGCCTAAGTAGAATTGTGATTAAAAGCAACTGTAAATTAAGATGGAGGTAAATAGTAGCATGAAAAATAATTACAAATAATAATCATTTATAAAAAAATGCAATACTGTAGTGATTACAAAAAACAAGAATCAATCGAAAATACTACTGCAATAAAGTCAAAATGGCATTTAACTAAATATGATCAAACCGAAAAGTTCGGTCAAAAATGCTTTTCAGGAAGGCCAGATTTGTCAAATTTGGCTATAATATAGCCAAATGGCTACCCTAGTAGTTTCTGTCACAAAATATAGTATGTACGGCAAAGAAAAAGATAATGTTTTTACAGAGAGTTTCATAAACTCATTCCCATAATTTCAATTTGATTTCTGTAATAAACCGTCTCAACTCAATGTAGTTTGTTCCCGCGAAACATCAATTATTAAATGGAACTATGAGAGTAAATTAGTTCATTTTGATGATTCAACTCAAATTGTTTTTAATTTTTTTTTTATCTAAATAGATAATTTTACTTCAATCTTATCAGTTTGTTATGTGCTGAGATAACCTCAGTTAATGCACGCTAATATGTCCTTTCACCCAGCGGTTGTGTCCCGAGAAATCGGTATTCAGATGTTTTGTGCGGAGATATCGATGAAAACCTGTATTGCTCCTCGTCGGTTTTGGTACTTTTCTAGCCTGGGCATCAATTTACTTCCGTCTGTTTTATTCATCAATCCACCAATCCGAACAATAAAAATGGCATTTGCGTAAGAGGATAACCAATGACCCTATTACATTATATATATATTTTTCGTTTTGGGGGTGTATGGCTCAAGAACATTAGGGTCAATTAGAAGTGACCCCAATCCATGGGATGGGAATTTCTGTGAGATGATCAAAAGGGATTTTTTTTTGATTTTCACCATTTTCCATAAGACTTCTATTTGCATACTGTGATTTCCATGTTCTGCATATTCCAAACTTTGGCAGCAAATTCCCATTATATCGTGTAAACTCCCAATTCCTAGCGAGGCAGCTAGATCGGAGTTTAAATCATAACAAGTTAACCCAGTGAATATCCGTCAGCATAGGTTCTCTGGTGTGACTCCAGGTTGGTCTATGAGAGACAAAGCAGAAGCTGCCTCTAGCTCTTCGGAAGTGTGAAATCCAATAATGTGATCCGAGTGGTTATGGATTTCAAGGACCGTCCTACTACCATTCATGCTTCCCATGCCTAAACCAAAAAGTCGGTGCTTCCAGGGTTTTAATCTCCCACTGCTAGCAATGAATATTGCATATTGCACAGATGAAGACACTTGTTGGTCTGCTGGTTATTTTCTTCCGTCCTTTATTTACAGCTTGGAAATTCCGACCTTTTTCGTGAGTCGATTAGATGAGTGCCGTAGTGTATCTTCTGTCTTCCCTTCGTTTTTTGCTGATTATTTTATTCAGTTCGGTCTCTTCAATTTTCTCTCTCGTTGTTGTTGGTGGATTGAGTTTTTTTTAATTTTTACACGAGATTCCTGGTTTCATCAAAGATATTATTAATGGTTTGTGTGGTTGTTGATTTCGATATTGTGGCAACTTCTATCATAGATGCTGACATTTTGTTGTTTAATTTGTTGATGTTGGCGTCATCTTGTTCAGGAAGAATTTTAAATCTGTTTTTCAGTTCAAGCTTATCTATGCATATGCATACATATATATATATACACACATGTGTACACATATGTGATATACAAATATACATATATCTATATTCATACAAATATATATATACATCTATGAACGTATATATATAAATCTAAACACACACATATTCATGAGCATATATATTTCTATACATATTTATTTACATATACACACATACACAAATATATATGTGTATATAGTTCATATGTATGTACTTAAGTATATATATATATATATATATATATATATATGTATGTGCATATATATATGTATATGTATATAATTATGCGTGTATATACATGAATATGTATATATGTATATACATATGCATATATATACATATTTACGTAAATAAATATACATATTTATGTACATATATATGCATATATATGCGTATATATATGTATATACATATGTATATACATTAAAGTATACATACATATGTATACATATATTAACATATGCATACATATATATATACCCATATATACATACACACACACATATATATATATATATATATATATATATACATATATATATATATATATATATATATATATATATATATATATATATATATATATATATATTTATATATATATGTAAAACATGTGTACATAAGTAATACATGTATATATACATACATATAAACCGATTGTACGATGGAAAATTTCAAGACAAACCTGTCCATGCCAAAATGTTGAAAATATATAATACTTCGGTCCTAAAGGGAAATTCAAAATACTTGGTTCCATTAAAAAACACCAAAAACAAAAAAAAAAAGCAAAAAAAACGCCTAAAACCTAAAATGCATTCATCAAGAGGGAAAATGAAATACCATCAAAGTGCCGGAATTGGTCAAAGTATTTACAAACAAATATAACTCAACAACCCGTTTTTTAGAACAGTAAAAGTAATACAAACAGTTTACCCATGTGGTCATCTCGAAAAATCATCTCATCAACATTATTTACACTCCACTATGGTCATAAATGACCTTAACATAATGAATAAATTTAATGTAAGAATAAACATGAAAACGAAGACATCCCGTTAGAACGAACAGATCAGCATCCACTTATGAATTACTCTGACACCATGACCATACCCATTGACATGTAACTTTTAACTACTAGCAAAAAACACACGGACAAAGCTCCAAAAAAAAATAAATGAAAAAACAGGAGAACAAATTTTCCCAACATAACAATATCTACAAAAATTTCCAAGAAGAGGTATTACAGCCAGACATAATCTATATATATATTGCTTAAATTCAGCATTACTGATTATACAGTTACGTAATCCAGGTAGGATATCGGCCTGCGGGTCTGAAGTGAAGGTTTCAATTCCGCCTCGCGGTACTGGATGGGATAATGGAAAGTCTATAGCCACACTGAAGAGATGTAATACATCGAAACAGCTGTCTGTGTATGACACAATAATAAAATATTACACGTATATATATACATATATGTACATATAAATATATGTATATATATATATATATATATATATATGTGTGTGTTATACATCTGTATATATGTATATATGTATATACAGATGTATAACACACGCATATACACACATTTATATGTACATACATGTATATGCACACTTATATATAAACATATACATATGCTTACATTTATATACATATAGATCTGTATATGCATACATATATAAACCTATGCATGCATACATTCATAAGTACATATACTTGAATATATGCTCATATATATACATGAATATATGCATACAATCTACACGTATATATATTTACATATACATACATATATTTATATGTATATATACATACATAATTATACATACATATGCATATATATATATATAAACACACACACACCTCATATATATATATATATATATATATATATATATATATATATATATATATATATATATATGCATCACACATATTAAGAAATATATATAGAACATCAATTGTACTCAGCAGCATTGGGATTAGGGGGACTTCTAGCTGTATGAATTTTTCATCTTTCTTTGCTAATTTGAAAAAAAAATCATGGCCGATCAAGCTCCGGTCGAAGCATCGGGGGAGGGGGGCTAATTTGCTGAAAAAAAAAACAACATTAGATTAGGTTCAAGACACATCCAAGCTGTAAATTCTTGCCAGGAGACGGACATGAACTATGCAACAAAGAAAGATGAAAAATTCAAATCTTTTCAGCTGCAAGAAGAAGTCCCCAAAATCCCAATGCTGCTGCAAGAACCGGATGAGTACAATTGAATTTGCTGTATTTTTATATATTTATGTATTCTGCTCATCTGTTCAGCTGTTTTTAAATTTCAACGTCTGTGGACTTTAACTAAGTTAAAAACTGAATGTATAAAGGAGAGGTATGTTCCAAGTTATAAATCCACCAGTCTTGTCGGTAATCCACCAGCACGAAGCTGGGCTCCAGTTGTTGACACAAGTAGGCCAAGTTTGAGATGAAATGGAACAAAATGGAATAAATAAACAAATGAATAAACGAATAAGATAAAAAATTTTTAAAAAGTAAAAAATAGGATAAAATGAAATAATAAACCTCTCAAACTCACACTCTTAATCTTTTTCTACCCTCTACAGCATTGCGTACACCAAGCGCAAATAGAATGAGTGCTAAGAGCTGGTGGTACTCGAAGGTCACTCCTAACGACACCAGCAGTGACCACTTCACCAGACCCCCCTCCAACACGTCATCGTCCAGCGTGGCAGGGCATGGCCCAATATTCCCCATGATCTGAACAATGAATCTTATACCAGCCGTTCCTGCTGGGTACTCAGTCCCAAAAAGCCAAGACACATCACTCGCTTTGGTTGCGGATGATGTACTCCAACAGCGACTACCCAAACACAACACCAGGAAAACGCCCGTTTTTTTCCTGGGTCATCGGTCCCTAAAGGCCCAGCCACATCACTTACCTTTGATTGAATAGAATTGAAAAACAAACATTTTTTCTACAACTATGGAAAAGAGAAAAAGGTTAAATAGGCTTCCTCATCAATAAAGACTTAAAAGACGACATGGTAGCTTTCAAACTTATCTCTTACCGCATAGCCAGTGTTACCATATAAATCCCAACACGCTTGTGTACACTTTTCACAGAGATTACAAGAGGTTAGACTTTAGGGGATGGAAGAGTTGGCATTTCAACAATCAAGCAACACATTTCAAACAAAGCTGTATTAGTGAACGAGTGAATGGTATAAATAAGAAAATTTTTCTTATTTATTACAAAAGTTTAATTTTACTTATACAGTCTTGATCCCTTGTTACTATAGTGAGGCCTGCAGGTTTCTTTTAACAGTTGAAAAAAATTCATTTTTACCTTGCTATGGAGTACTTCACTCGAACCTAGCTTGGGCAAGTGTCAGCAACGGCGCCTCAGTCTATGTAGTGGAAAAGATACTGCACCTTAATCCATGGCGAAATGGCCAGAAAAATAGGCGGATGCTATTTATTTACCGTCCAACCACTGCAAAATGTGACTCAAAGTCGAAATTTTACGTGGGGAAAATAGGAGTCATCCTGGAAAAAACTCCAGCCGACGCAGCTTTGGTTTACTAAAGAACCAAAGTAACCATCGCCACGAAAGCGTCAAGCACGAGCCCCACCTGTTCCGTTAAGTGCAATGGAGCAGTGCTGCTCTGGGGCATAATATACCCCGCAGCTGGGCTGAGTAATAGAAAGAGAACCCGAAGTTTCCCAATGCGCTTAGCAATGCGCAGCCTCAGTAAAATCTCAATGGCGCACTTGGTCTTTGACATACGCCCTCTCCGGCCTATTTGGCAGGCGAGTGTCAGTACCGGCTACTCTGCCCTGCCAGGGAACAGATACTACACCTTGATCAAGCCAAAAAGGTCAGAAAAAGGGCTGGTGTGTGCTATTTATTTACTGTACCACCACAGCAAAATGCGACACAAGGTTAGGGCTTTACGTTGGGAAAGAGGAGCAACCCATGAAAATAGCTCCAGGCGACGTGACTTAGATTGCTAAGCAACTGAGGTTGCTAAAGTAACCGAGGTCAGGAAAGCGTCAGGACGAACCTGACCCGTTCGTTTAAATGCAATGGGACAGTGCTGCCCCGGGGCATCTCTTTATTTACTCTCCCATCAAAGCAAAATGCGACACAAGGTCAAGGCTTTACGTGAGGGAAAAGGAGCAACCCATGAAAATAGCTACAGCCAATGCAAGTTTGGTTGCTAAGCAACCATGGTTGCTAAAGCAACTGCAGTCACGAAAGCCTCAGGACAATCCTGCCCTGTCCCTTTAAGTGCAATGGAACAGTGCTGCCCTGGGGCAACGATCCCCAGCAGCTGGACCGAGTAATAATAGAGGAGCCCAAGGACGAATTCAAAGGCTCCCAATGCGCGTAGCAATGTGCAGCCTCAGTATAACCTCATTGGTGACGCATTGCACCGGTACGCCAAATCTTTGGCACACTCCACAACACAATCTCCGGCCTATTCGGCAGGCGAGTGTCAATACCAGTGCTTTGGGCTCTGTCAGGGAACAGATACTACACTTTAATCAGTCCTGAAAAAGCTAGAAAAAATGGCAGGCGTATGTGCATAAACAAATACGGTTTTAAGGACTAAATTCTTGCTCAGGTCAAGGTATTTGCGATCGTTAGCCGAACAATGATTGGATAATAAAATAATGAGTGTCTGATGGAATTCGCTTCCCCACCTTATCCCCTAGAAGTGTGTATGTAGCTTAGGTGTGCACAAGCCGTTTGGGCTACCAGGACCCATATGCTGAGTTACAGTTAATTTATGTCATTCCTCCTTTCTCTGTTTCCTGGCCAGTTTTGTTTTGTATTGTTTTCATCTCTGAACTACAGTAGAAGTAAGTTGAAACTAAACTAACGTTACGAGAAAGGAAATGCGATTTGACTTTTCTTTTAAGCAAACGTACTAGAAAATTATGGACTCGATTCACTTAATTATCTATTAATCATACAACTTTTATGAGTACTAATGTAAAAGCCCCCGCTTCTGTATAATCCAAGCCCCCCCCCCAAAACAAAAAAACCAAAACATACATCTATTTACTGAATGAGTATTTAGTAAGTTTAGATCATTCAATTTCAAAACCACTGGTATGGTTTACCCAGTGAGGATCAAACTTACTTGAGTATAGCATACATGCCTCATTGATAAACCACCACTCGAAAGATGAACCCTGGCTATTTATTACAGCACAAGAACATAATAATTGATTACCCAGTGAGGATCAAATGTCTGATTGACTGGCCTGCTAACAATTACACTATGGCGAGGCTCCCAGGTCATTTACTTCGCCTAACTTTGTTTGACACAAGGCACAATAGCTATGGTCTCAAAGAATTGCTTCTTGACACGTCTACTGCCACACGAGTCACTGGGCGTCTTTTGGCATATTGCGTATTGTTTCTGATACACGTATGCATTCATTCCAAGTTCTTTCAAAGGCTATATAAATAGCTAGAGCGATTGTAGAGCTGGGTTTTTCTCTATATAAAAGAATTTCCATCTCATGATTTTAGAAATCTCCACGTTGGGTGTGTGTGTATGTGCACCGATATTTTCAGCTGTCTTGCTCCATAGGTGCGACCAGTACATACATGCATTCATACCCAGTCAGCTAGACCAGCTTAAAAACTGGAGAAATGCATGTTGACAGGTTTGGGTGATGTTTTCTGGTGAAATAGTCAAATGGAATATTGACAGTCAGAATCCTTCCATTAAAAAGGATGTCAACTGTCGAATCTATGTTATGAAGTACCAAAATTTCTACGTTAAGATGTCAAGAATTACGCACCACATAAGTCTCAGACTCTCAAATAACTTGCAGCATACATCTTTAGATCGAATTTTTACGATTTCTACGGGATCTGCGCTCGTGCTCAGAAAAAAGTTCGTTTTTTTCATCAAGGCACTTCTCAAAAACTATCAGAGTTATATCCATACAATCAAATTATTCATCAGGGGTGACCAAACATGCTTAATGTAAGTTACATTTGATAAATTTCAGTTGTTTGATAACCCCAAGAAAAACAATACCTACATTTCAATTGCTAAATTCACATTTGTTAAAAAAAACTCTACATAAATATCAGTAAATACAAGTACGAAGTTTATACATATATGTCGTGTAAAAAATGTTAATTTATCTTATCTGCAATAGTCACAAAGAATATATATATATATATATATATATATATATATATATATATATATATATATATATATATATATATATATATATATATCAAATGGTTTCAAAGTCTTTACTGATGATTGTTTTAACTATACTGTCCCTGTATTAGTATTTCTTTTTAAATAATGATTCGTTGGTTTCAAATACCCTAGTGGTTAGAGCCTCAGTAGATAGAATTGGTAGATCAATTTCAAATTCCGACAGATGAAATTGATAAGAAAAATCCATTATATGCTTTTTGATAAAAATGTAAAATGTAGTTATAATGCTAAACCGTACGCTGGCGTGCGTGGGTATGCCCAGAGTTGTGTGCTAACCGAACCATTCACGAGAGCACCCTCTGCCACCCCTTATTTGATCTCATGAAATCTCTATAAAATAGTATTTGCTTTCCAGTGTTATAAGATGTAGAGTTTTTCCCTGGGCAACGCCGGGTAGCCAACCTAGTTATTGATATGATAGTAATTTCAAGGGACACCAAATATGTTTAAACATGGATAAAACAATGATATAATGGCCTACTTAAGAATCAGATGTCAGGCCTAAGTAGATTCATCAGTTCTATCTTAGCTAAGACATTTAACAAAGCTTCGGCTGCCTGGCACGAAGCAAAAATCATAGTAACCCAAGTCTTAGTGATAAGATAGCACACGCAAGGAATAGGTCACCATCATTTACTATAAACTGAGGATTGTACTTGTATGGGTACAAGTGGTACAAGTTGAGTAGTTTGGTTCCCAAAAAGATGTGTGGTGCTTCCAACATAACTAGAATTATTGCTTTATTTTCACATACCATGCTCAAATGACTCTGGTGTCGATTTACAAGCAGTAATCATCAATTCATTCTAGAGCAATTATTAATTTACTCTAAAACGATTGGAAGAGGAAAATTAATTCCGATGAGTGATCATTTTTAAAATTTTAATACAATTTACAGATTTAAAAAACGTGTCTTATTATATGGTCAGAACATTGCTGACATTCCTGTTGTACCACGTTATGATTAGGGTAGGGGTCGATAATTCAGGACCAAAGTCGTTGGGGGGTGAGATGCGAAAATGAAGAAATACTACTCGCTACATTGAGGAGATTAGGCCGGCGTAACGCTTTCATGCGCTTTTAGTCACCCTTCTAAGTACTGACTCGACTCAGCGTTGCTTAAACTTCCCTGATTTGGTATTTGCAATATACAACAATCATTTATGGCTAAGTATATAGCAGTGGTTAAGCACATTTTTTTTCCTAATTCGGTCGCTATTTTTATCTTTTTTTTAATCCAGCACTTTTTTCTTCTCCTATCACTACAGACATTCTTAACCCTGGTCACTGCGTTTACTAGGTGTTTAATAGACCATAAATTTCATTTAAGGTTGTTTTTATCAGAATTCAGAATATATAACATATAAGGTTATCAGTGATTTCTGGCAAATAAACTCTTAATGAAAATGTGTTCTGAAAATACATCTAGATATTATAGTTAGTCTCTATCACATCAAATAATAATTTCTATTACAGGCCACTGTATTTTTGTTTGCTGAATAAATGTAAACCGAAAACTTTCGTTTACTCGGATGTTATCTTATCGAGATGAAAACCTGGGGTTAGGGTTAATCCGTCGGTTAGAGCAAATGTTGGTTACGGGCTTTTAACTTTTTTAATGTATTGCCTACCACCCCAAGCTCTGACGATTCAACCTAAGAAACCATCATCACCATTCTGAGGACGCTTAAATTTTTTCCTTGTATAAGTTAGTTATAATTGCTTCTCTGTTTCACACCATTTCGCCTAACAAAATGTTTTCATAGGAACTCTCTACTATCGGATAATAGAATTGTCTTTTTTAAAAAAAAAATCTCTTCCGAGGTTAACTTAGTTCCCTCCCTCTTACCAGGAAAAATAACAAGAATGATCCTCATCTAATTTGTGGGAGTAACCTTTTCACTGTTTGTTTATTAAATCCTGTTAAACCAAACTTTTGCAGCCATGAGAGTGAGAAAAACTGATAAGTCTAATATACCTACGAATACATGTATATATATCATAAAAGTTCAGAAATCATGTACAGTCGGAGTAGAAGTAAAAGTGGAGACTAACCCTGCAGAAGCTGGACTTCATTGTTTCAATGTGGGTTCCACGCATTTTTGTTTGTAGGTTGTGTTGAGAAATTATCTTTTATTAAAGACATCAGGGGGCACTCACTGATCTTACCCATTAGAGCTATGAAGCAAGTTAGAGGCTCGATGGAGATGTGGATATAAAGCAGTTGACTACTTGGCTCAGATGGTAAAAGCGGCGTCGCATCGATGTGGCCTCCTGTTGAACTCAGGTTCGTTTCCTGCAGCAGCCCATTTCTTTCATTTTTTTGAAAATTTATGCTTTGTAGGCTAACTAGCTTATTCACCGTATAAAAATTGGATGTTGGTTCAATAGAGTTTCAAATGAAAATAACAAATTTAAAATTATTCTGTCGGATTGTAATTCCATTCTTCATGTTTTCCTTACGTTACTTGTAGCTATCAGGAAATTATATTGAGGCTTTGCCTCTAATTTGGTACCGATTATTACAGTGAGACAAACAATAGAGGGTATCAAAGCGAAGAACTTGCAAACTTCTGTTCCTTGACTTTTCCAAGGTCTTTGACTCTATTAATTGCGGTAAATTCGAAAAAATATTGCTGGCCGATGACATCCCAGATAGGAGCTTTGCAAAAACTCAGTTTCCATGGTCTGTTCCCCTGATGGAGACACCAGGTTTTCAACAGCTTGCAAATGAGACACATTAGCTCCATTTCTCTGTCATCTGTCTGGACTAGGCACTCAGAACATCCGCTGACTTCAACAAAAATCTTGGTTCATACTCAGAAAAACATTCGACGAAGAAGCATTTATACGGACATCTCCTTCAAATTGCAACTTCTATAATGGACTGAAGATTCCGTCTTGCTGACCATTCTTGGCACAACAAGGATGAATTTGTGAGTGAAACGTTTCTCAAGAACCTATCACATGTTACTACCTCAGTTGGGAGACCTCTACGCTGCATGTACATTGATCAACATTGGATGTCTTCCTGTGATGGAGAACCGAACAGGATTAAAGGAACGTGCCAGGAGTATCCGAAAAGACCATTCGACACGATAATGATGGCGATTGGAAAATTTGGGATCTAGCTCATAGACTAAAATGCACTTTTTATTTCATGCCTAGAAATCATTATATCTTTAATCATTTAGCTGTTTTAGTGTGTTTTTGTTGTACGTATGCCCCATACTAAGTATCATATGCATTTTTGTTGTACGTATGCCCCATACCAAGTATATACGTTTTTGTCACTTTTTAGTCTGAAAAATGAGTTATAAATAGCAAAAATGGTGCTGGTAGAGTAAATTCACGTGTAATATAATTTTCATATATCTAAAAATGAGGTTCCCACAAAAGTTGTGACCAGTAACTGATTATTTGAAAAAATGCACATTTTACCTTAAAGATATGAAAACGGTCACGAAATATAAAAACCCAAGGTTATACATATTTGTCGAATATTTCATAAATGCAGGGGCCTACTACATTCCTATGAGTTATACTTTGTTCCTAATTTGGAACCGAAAATGGCTTGCTCATTGACTATATGCATTTTCTCCAAACTGTGTATAGTATGGTACGCATGAGTTACAAAAGTTCGTCTGATTTAGAGGAAACGTTTCATCAACCTTATTAGCAAAGTTTAAAAACATGTCCCTTTTGTCAACAGAAAGTTTAGCACTCCATCGGACTGTTGAAGCAGGAGATTTGGGGGCCCGGCTTCGAGAAACATCTCCAACAATTAATGCAGGAGATACCAACGGGGGATGGGCATGAACCTCAGAGATTTCTCAAAAGTATTACTGGGGATCAATGGACAGACATTGCAAAAGCTTAGTGTCCTTGAGCTTGTTATGTTAGGCATTCTTTCAAAAGCAGTGATGCAGGTAGAGATTTGAAGGTTTGGGGCTTGGTTCTTTCCAACAACTGGTGAGATTTTTGCTGTATAATGTTAGAACTACTATTCATAAAGCTTCTGAAGCCTCCTACTTTGGAAGCTATGAGGAGGAGGCGCAGGTTAAAATCACCCCATTCCTCAGCTACGCCCCCTGTCCTGTAGGTGACATCAATTGTCAAGCAATGTTTGATATGTCACTGCAGGTGGTTTCAATCACCAAACGATAGTGTGTTTAAATTCTGCAGAATTCTTCAATCATAAATGAACAGGTTTTAAGGCTTTCAGAAAAGTTACTCAGTACACAAGCGTCTTTTAAAAAGAACGCAAAGTGGTAAAGTTTAATACTTTGGATATTTGCTGGTACAGTCTTTTTTTAATGAGATTTACTGCACTTAAATTCTAAACCCAAATATATCGCCATGACGAATTAGAGCGTTAAGAAGGGGGGGGGTTAGCTACATTTGACCTAATCACTTTTAATCTAGATAATATCAGTTTGTAAAATAAGGTCGACCGCAACAGCTACGATTTGAGATTCAAAAATACCTAATGCAATACTTGAGTAGAACAGAATGCAACAACCTCCATAATCTTGAATGAATTTCTTCACCCTTCGAATTTGCCCGCAGAAGTACGCAACCATTGCAAGTGGCTAGATTAAATTCTTTTCTTCTTCATCATCATCTAATTATTATTATAATAGAGACCAATAGAGGAATGAGCAGAGACTTGACATTATTTATGCTATTGATTTTTGTAGGTGTGGGGCATGAAACACGCTGGGCCGCGCTGATCCATAACGTGCTGGTAAATCGGGTAGAAGAGGTTATTTGATGGTGCTCATCTCCTGTCCTAGTTGCATGTGACAGGCTGCACTACAGTTATATGGTTCCTCGAAGTGGTTTTGACCTGGCTTCTTTTTCCTTGCAAGCAGTATTTAGATTTTCAACGGTTGCATTGAATATAATCGCACGGCTAGACCAGGAGAATATTTAGTTTTAATAGTATTAGTAGAGAATCATCAAGTATTAGTACAAAAACGAACCCATTTCGATATTTATCGAACTAGTCCGTCACTTATCCAAATACAGAGATACAAGAGGAGTCAGAACATAATGTTGCTTCTATTTGCGTAGTGGAGAGGACCTATGCTTTGAGAGAAATCAGCAATCCAAGTCAGTACTTAAGCTTGAACACAGACATTCAGCGCTTCTCTGGTGGCACAGAGCAAAATAAAAAAAAGGTCTTCATAACGGATATTACATTTTACAACTTGTGTCAACGTCAACATCGTGTAGAAAGATTAGATAGTCCAAACAAAAGTTGACATGTTAGCGACTCTTCACAAAGTTAAACATTAAGAGATTTCGTTTAGCCTGAAAGAATGCCATAAGCGGAGATTTAACTCACTTCTGTAGTAACGATCTGAAAGTAGAGGTGGATGACCATTGCTTTTCAGCAAGGTGCTCATAATGATTTGCATTAATTTAGTTTTTATGACATATTTTCTTTGTCTTATTAATAAAGGTCAATTCGTGTATATAATCTATCATATTTGTATGATTATCTTCGTGTCACCGGTAAAGTTTTCGCGATTAACCTATCAAAGTTAATAAAGTAAAAGGATTACCTTAATCACTTTGATTACATAGTCAATGAGCTAGTAAGATTGGTTGGTACCACCTGAGGGGTATAATACTCATAGTGATTTTTGGTAAGGTATGCATCACTAGGGTTAGAAAACGTGATGACATTACGGCAGTGGTAGTTTTCTGTGTGCTATCATGCATTTTATAACCCTATCCTACAATAAACATTTCTGAAAAGTGACCTATATAAAGTACAACGTATATATTCAACCTTTTAGTATTTTGGCACCAGTGACCCCATCCCTCAAATGTTGTTATGAAATTGTAATATTGAAAACTGAGTCAATAGTGGCTCTTGCAGTAAGTGTTCAAGTTTGGTTGAGTTAATGATTTCATTTTTAGAAGAAAATATTTATCTGTTGTAAAAAAGCCAATAAAACACTAAGACAGTCATAATCACATGGTATTGTAGAAAATTTGATCAGAAATTCAAATAATTAATTATTTGTTGTATAAGTCCCATATTAACATCAGTACAGCAGAAAATTTTACCCCCAGCCCTTCCAAAAAGTAAGTCTGGGAGAGATTAGTGAATCGGGAAGTGAAATTTTAGTTGGGAGAAAGGAGAGAATCGGGGCAACAAGGTTAAATCCTATTTGAAAACCATCAAGATCAGGAAAAAGTGTTGGCAGTTTCTCTTTAATGTTTGAGGGCGGCCATTTTGAAATACAAAATGGGTGACTGTGAATGTGCATTCTAGCGATTACGACTAAGTCACTGACCTTGTATTCATTCCAAAATTTTATCCCTTTTAGAAGCCTATTACCCACTCTCCCATTAAATTCAATTGAAGTTTATGGAGAAATTTTGGAGATATCGTGTAGATCGACAGGGGCAAATCTAGAAACTAACAAAAATGCAAAAATGTATCTCGATCAAAATGGTGGAGTAAATAAAATGCATATTCGAGGGGAATTATGAATATGAAGATACAAACATGAAACATTGTGTATTAATTCTCCAGGGGTTTTTGATTGAATATGCCACTTGGAAATAGAAGATGGTGTTCCTATTTCAAAATGGCTCTCAAATTGACCTCCCAAAGTTGATCTTTATCATAGAAATCTGAGAAGCTTGAAGATTTCAATGACCTTGGCGTCGATACTTCGAGCCTGTTGGATGAACAAAAACAATTTCAATCACATCTTTCTAATACATGCCTTAAGGTTCTACATAATTTCATTGACATTCATTGAGGAACTTTGGAGATATATTCGAAATGGACAGAAGCGGACACAGACATGTCCGGAAAAAAGGTATCTCTAGATAAAAAATATCCTGGGTCCACTTCGAACTTCAATCACTTCTCACAATGTTCTATTGAAATTCATTGGGAACTTTTCAAGATATTAGACAGGCGGTAATAAAAAAAAATATGGGAAGAAAAATGGAGGAAGATATGTTTGAGCCTTTTGTCTTAATATCCCTATCTGTCCACACTATATGCACAAAAGTACTCTGAGAAATATTAAAGATTGTACCGATTATTAAAAATGGTACCATAATTTAGGTTTTGGCTCATGGACTATTAGTGAACATTTGTATATATATATATATATATATATATATATATATATATATATATATATAACATCATCACGAGATTTTCCCGAGTTCGATACTGTTAAAATACGTTAACTTGGAAAAAAAAGTTATTTCTTGTCCAATTGGCGGTAATGATCATAATGTGGAGTCTTCATCTGCACTCTCTCTCTCTGATAATGATCCAATGTTAGGATTTTTGGTTGCGTGTATTTTACAAGAGCTGAAAGGAAAATCATATCAACATTGATGTAGGAAAATAAAAGAAAAGTTTATCAATTGCTGCATAAAATAAGATACCCATGATACCGTATTTTGTGAAAAAATATCTTTTGTTTTAAGAAATAAATATCAATATTTCACGAGCATCATTATTTTGAGCAAAAATTATTAATTTTCATTTTTATTCCTTTTTGATCATGGATATTCCAACACTTTATTACAGATAATGATCCAGTGTCTGTATTTTTGTATTTGTAACCTCAAAGCAGCAAAATGGCACATCATAGCAAGATTTTTGTTCGCACCATACCTTTGAAATGCTGGAGAATGAAGCAATTTTAAATCCAATTCCTGACTTGATAAAAGTGTGCATCAAGGTATATCATAATGATCTGTTTTCTCAAAGGCGACAGGTATATGAAGAGCTAATTTTAAGAGAGTTTCCCCTTTTCAAATAATTATAATATATTTTCTCTAAATGAGGGGGCGACTCAACATCGAATTTTTAAACGAGTTTTCAAAACAATGAAGAAATGTGCAGCTGTAGAGGATTTTATTTCAAATAAAGCTGACTCTCATTTACGCAGACATCAATGCCCCCTTTCCCAATCCCTACTAAACAATCCACAACACATAAATATCATAAGTTTATTCCTCACATCTCAAACATATAGACAGCATGCACTTTTATCTGTTACCGCTACAAGTTTTTTTGAAAAGTTGGCTGGCAACCATCAGTATTGGGAAATAAATAAGTATATACCTCAATTGATCCCTTTATGGAGGATATGTAATTTTTTCTGTAGTTTTTATGTTTTACATAGACCAAGATATTATGGAACTATATATATATATATATATATATATATATATATATATATATATATATATGTGTGTGTGTGTGTGTGTGTGTGTGTGTGTATGTGTGTTTGCATGTGTAAATGATATATTATATGTATATAAAAATGTTTTATATGTATACAAATGATATATACATATGTAAATAATATATATATGTATATGTAAATATCATATAAGTATATATAATTTACATCATATATATATGATATATAATTATATATGTATATATGATATACATATAATATTAATATATTATACATCATTTAGTATATTTTATATATGCATTATATAAAATTCATTACATATATTATGTAATATATTACATACATATATGATGTATATTACTTATATATTTAATATATATCATACATATCATGTATGCATAATTTACACTATATATACATATTGTACATATGATGTATATAATATGTACATATATATAACATAGATATAAAATAATGTAATATGCATATATATGATATATTTGATATACGATGTGTGATGGTTTTATTTCATAAAGTGCAAGATACAAAACATTGAGTTTGAGCAGAGCTTTAAATATTGTCATAATCTGTTTTCATGATTATTTTGGATACATAGAAGCTAACCCACTTATGATTTCAAAGGAATCGGACATGAACAACTGACGCCATGTTAAGGTGAACCAATGAACTGGTAGACGTAAAAGATAGTGATATATCTTTTGTAACTTAAACCGTTGTACTTAACTGATGGATCACCTACACAAGTGATAAGAATGTGTCAGAAACACTATAAATGCAACCAACATAATTTATAACAACTAGCCACATACATTAAAATTAAAACCTAACTAATTGATAAGAATAAGCAAATAGATAAAAAAATGTTAATTGTAAAAGACTGTGTATATTTCCAACAGACAGATTAACTGGCATGGCAGATTTTTCCACTCAAAGAAAAAAAAGACACACCTCGATTCATTGCCCGATGTAGCCAAAAGGGATAGAAACGTGAACATCTTTGTGTATCCTATCCATTATTTCACTATATTTATATATATGGAGGCCATAGTGCATTTAATGAAAATATACACCGTTCCTGCAGAGTTCGAGCAGTTTCTGTATATTTTCTTAGTTTAAGACTTGATGATTCACTACGTACCTCAAAGCCATTAATAGAGTAAATAAATGTTTACGTCTGATCAATTTCATCCGATGTTGTTTGAAAAAGTAGATCTTTTTCAAGTGGAAGTGCCCATTGCTTCAGCTGGTGTGTAAGAGATACTTGTAACAGCACAATTCTTGCATTTAAATTGAAGAGATGATTTTTACTGCCGTGGGAAACAAGCAAAACGAGTCACACTTTTCAATATATAGGTAATAATTCTATTCTCTCAGTAACACTGACCTTAATTCCAGACCACAAACAATCCTTTTATTTTTCATTGTCAATGCAGATATTTTCACCAAATGCATTACGGCCCCAGTATATAAACATATATATATATATATATATATATATATATATATATATATATATATGTGTGTGTGTATATGTGTGTGTGTGTGTGTGTGTGTGTGTGTTGATGGAAGTGACAATTGGAAGGTGAAGAAAAAACTCAAGAGGAAGCAGGTGTTACATCTTGAAAATTTTCATTATCACGTGGGCAAAATTTTCAAATTGTAACACCTCTCTCTCTTAAGTTTTTCCTCTTCATCAACATTCTATTGGATCACTTCACCTTCTCAAAACAAACACAATACAAATAAGGGATATAATATAATATGATATCCGAATACAATACAATAGAATATAATATCATTTCATAAGGTGCTCGATACGTTCAACATTGAACATTATGTTGATTTAAAATAGACCTCAAGATATGGTGAAATAAAGGATTTTTTCCACTAACACATTCATGTTTCTGCCCCATTGGGCCTCTTAGATATGTTGAATTAGACCAACCTAAAATAATTCGATTATCAGCTTAGGTCATGTAAACTAACACATGGAAATAGATTTAAGTAAGAATAAAATACTCTCAAAAGGAAATATATCACAAAGAGCTGATGCTTTAAACACATAGCGATAAGGAAAATGCCCACAGTATCTCCTATTAATTTAAAATTTATAACTACCAGCTAGCCAAGAATCTCTACTATGTAAAACAAAAAACATAACAAGCAATGATCAACGACTAAACAAAGATATATAAAATAGAATAAGTGGACAGCCTGACACTCAAGAAAAATACACACCCCGAAAATGTCTCAGGTAGGTATCTAAAATAAGTCGAATCATTCGCCTGAAGAAGCCCAAACTGAACAGAAACATGAGCATGTTTTTGTAGCGAATCCTTTATTTTATCATATGTATGGTGTCTTTCTCCTATCAGTACTACCACGGTGTTGGTAGGGTTGGCTCTGAGCAAGGTGACTTCTCTTTGAAAGTACATTGCTCAGGCTTGAGGGTTATTCCATATGCAGCCTTTGCCGTCTATGGTCCTACTGTTGTGGAAATCCTTCCCAACAATATTCACTTGCAAAGACAAGCCATTCATTCATATATATGTGTGTACGTTTATATATATATATATATATATATATATATATATATATATATATATATATATATATATATATATATATATCAGCGATTTTTTCGACTAGTTATAGCTACTTTTTGTCATAAAATGCACTGGTTCCGTATTTCAGCCATAAAATTTCACCCAACAATACTTTTTTGATGCATGATTATAATAACGGGTGTCATGAATATAAGCAAAACAGGTCCAAACTGTTAATCCGTAACTAGCAAACGTGCTTTGTTTTACATAAATAATCAGATAAATTGGTCGTACGTGAACTGACAGGCCTATCTTCAAAGGAGATTATACGACTAAATCTGTGGCATTTAACGCAGGAAAACCCATATAACGATTATGGATGGAAACAAAAGTGTTACATCTGAAACACGAACACAGTAAATGCCATTATATTTATATTTAGCAACATTATAGCAGTCTGAAAGTATTTACATATATAATAAATTGTAGCAACTTACGTTTCTTCGCGCTGGCAGGCTTGT
This sequence comes from Thysanoteuthis rhombus, assembly GCA_963457665.1. NCBI lineage: Eukaryota > Metazoa > Mollusca > Cephalopoda > Oegopsida > Thysanoteuthidae > Thysanoteuthis > Thysanoteuthis major. Next base: position 26,374,680 of record OY735229.1, on the reverse strand, counting down.
GCTAAACAAGAAGTAGCTTGGGTAATTTTATCTCATTTAGAACTGATTTCTGCGACAACTGGCAGTAAGCTATAAGGGAAAGCATAACTTGAAATGTTATATCGTAATGTTGCAAGTGGATAAAGCGCAATAATTTTCTCGTCAAGATGGCTGATAGAAAAATAGCCACGAATAGTGTTTATCATAATACAGGACAGTATTGGCGAACTTTTTCAGCACAACATATCGATTTTTTTCTCATTATTGTGTCACTTATATGTATCATGTATAGATAAGCAGCCTATTTTTCAAATATAGTTTTAAAAAGTTTCATAAAATAGAACTTGAAATTTCAAAATATATTATTATATTATTACACTTATAAAACTACGGCTATAAAATGTTCACATACCCTGGAAGATCCGAAAGAGGAATTTGCCGACTGTTTTGAAAGAGGAAGGAGCACTGGGATGAGTGTGTAAGGACCTAAGGGGAGCATTGAATGGAGTTCTGTTGCCTTCAGCAGACTCTTTTCTTTTCGATATCAAATGATTCAGTACATTTAGAACAGACATCGTATATTGATTCTGTATACTGTATCGAAAATCGTCCACCAAATCTGTCAACATAGGACTCTTCAGTTTTTTTAATGTATGCATCATGCATACAAGTTACACAAATAGAGGAAGAGAGCTGAAAATTCAAACATATATCCCTTATTATCTCTTTTTTTATCCTACACAATTTGGCAATAAATCAGCTGAAAGTTTCCATGTATGGGTGTTCTTCATATTCTTATTGTCCCCGCTCAAAATGATTTTCCAAGAGATTGAATTTTTCTATACATAGCGGAAAGTAAAAGAACGGGTTTGATTGGTAACTAAATAGAAACCGACACGAAACCTATGCCTAAAAGACAAGTGTGATAAAATCTGATGGATCAATTTAGTAGGAACTTAAGTTGCACATTGAAACCCTTACCAAAAACATAATATGGGAGAGGGATTAGAAAAACAAAACAAAAAAATGATTCTTATTGAACATGATAAGGAGTGAATGTTGAAATTTTCAGTTCCTTGGATCCATGGGTGCGACCACTACGTCTGAGAGATACATCGTCAATCAACCAGCCCAACTTAAAAACCGATGTTGTCAGTTTTGGTGACAGTTTTTATTGACTGTTTCTAATTGTATCGTTTTATCATGCTGGATTTGGTTTGCTTTGTTGATTATTTGAAAAAGTTCAGATCATTAAAACAGCTTTATGATGCCTCATTTAAGGAAAAATTGGCAACTTACTGTTCAGCTGGTAAGTAATAAAAAATGTCATAAAAAATACAACTTTTTCGATTATGTTTTCTGTATTTTTTGTAATAAGGAGGGAAATTAATAGGTTTTGTTCCGAGATCAGCTGAAACTGTGCCAAAAAAGAATTCAACATGTTGAAGTTTATTACATAATACATACCTATCATTATTTTATCGTAAGTCACGAACCTGAGGAACAAACGAAATCACATGTTAACTGGTATCGGTGCTCTTTAGATTACGATAATGACCCGACATATTTGGAAAACAAGTGGTAATGTGAATTTATTGATAAATTAGTATGACTTGAATGTTTCTTAGTTTAAATGAATATTAGCAAATTTTCGTAGTTTCTATCTTCATTGGGACAGGAGAGTCGAGAACGCAGGACAGATATAGGGGTTAAGACAGGAAGAAACCTAAATGCGAAGGCTCGACAGAATAGGTCTGGCTAATCACTAATATCAGCACGTCATGTTGCCGGGGATCAATGAGAAAATGAAAAAAGGGGTGATCAATGAATCTGCAAATTGATTCTCCCCACTAAAATCCTACTGGAGAAAGGACCAAAAAAGGAAACAACCCTTTTTTCAAGACATAATTAGGAACAAATGTTCAAATTGTAACTCTCTAGTTCCATTGGTGCGGCCTGTACGCCGATACATACATAGCCAGCCAGCTTAAAAACTGAAAGAAACCAGTTTTTGATGACAGTTTGTTGGGTTGAAGATTTCTTACAGAATCGCAAAAGTATATAAGTCAGAAAACAACATAAATTTAAACAACTTATGGAAGACATAGCAAACGAACTACCACGGACCTGACTGAAATGGAACATCTGGCGAGAAAGTAAGTCAATTATGATAACTAGATAAGATATATTACGAGGCAGGGCCTGTCTCGTGCCGAGAGAATTGTGTATTTAATTGTTTATATGTGACACCAATAGACAATGTTGAAGCCAAGAATTTCGAATACTAAATTTTAATGCAGGTCCTCCCAAATCGTAGGATTGAAGCAACGCAATCATCGTATCTCCATTTCTATCGTAGAACTTACTAAGCAATACTTAGTAAACTAGTAAACTAGTAAGTACCTGCAACCTGCTAACAGACAGCTATTTTTGTCCAAGAGAAAGATCAAGCCAAGCTGTATATGTAAAACCAATACAATACTTACAAACTTACAAAAGACCACGGGGATTTCATAAACTGAAGTAATACCAAATACAAAGGGTGCAATATGAAAGGACTAGGAATAGATATTGGACTTTTTAAAAGAACTTTTATGAAGAGATAGAAACAATGAAAAACTATGAGGATAATTTTTACCTATTCACGTAATGAACAATATCATTTTTTTCTGTTTGTTTCTTTGTCCGATAGAACGCACAAATACAATATTTTTATCCCAGGCAAAAGGCCAGAGAGTGACACTTTGATCCTTAGCAAAGTGTACTGATACTACCATGATCCTAGTCAGAACCGTCGATGCATTCATGAATAAGACCGTCAACTTGTAACTATAGTACTCTGGTTATGATTTCCAATGAAGACAATTATCTTATCATTGTAAGAAGCAGTTCCTCTTAGAGAGAGAGAGATAGAGAGAGAGAGAGAGAGAGAGAGAGAGAGAGAGAGAGAGAGAGAGAGAGAGAAGTGATCAGTGTTATCAAAACACCATTATTTCCAGTCTATGAACTCAAATTACAAGAGTACCAATGTACTATTGACTACAACGAAGGCAAGATAACGAGGAACAAACATATTTTCCAGAGATTTGCTTAATTTGGTGCAAAGCCACATGTATCGGTATTTACTGAGTTTTTTTTTTAAATTTTGGTACATTACCATATATATAGGCCACCCTGTGAGAATCAAACTTGGGCCAGCGAACTGGTCTGAGAGATTCAGGCAAAAATAAAATTTCTTGGTTATATTTGTTGATATATTTCTTTAATTTTTTAAGAAGTTTATTTTTTCATATCGTTTGTAATAAAATGGCGACTCCTGGTAAACTCTAGCGATAGAAATGGCTATGTCCAGTTTTAACCAAAGAGACAATATAATTCCTTTTGTGGGGACGATTAAAATTAAGACTATATAGTGACTTATTGGTTAGGTTTACTGGAGGGTAAGGGTTATGATTTTCTTTTATGAAAGATAAAGCATTTTCAAAGCTAAAATTCCTATTTACCTTAACCCCCACTCGGAATAAATCTGACTCAAGGTCGGTGTTTAACGAGGGGATACCACACACGCCAGCATGTGAATAGGAGTTCCAAAAAATACTCTTTTATCTTTAGAACTATCGTTGCAAAGACATGAGCTTGGACTTATGACTTAGGGCGAACCCTGAGCCCTCTGGTCTTGACTTCACTGGGCATAAAGTTAATGGCCTTTTTGAAATGACTGTTCCAATGGCATTCATGATAAACAAACATGCAACGTATCTTTCTAAGCGGATGCTTTTTCTCATATCTGTAATGATTTTCAAAATCTAAGGTGAGATACTTGTATTTTCATGCATGCTTACAGTTTGGACCAGTGTCTGGAAGGCTATAAAAGGTATTTGATTGGATTGGTTAAAAATTAAGTCAACTACAATTTGTGTCTCTTTCGCAAGTCTCTATCAAAATATAACGTCTGTAATTTTGAAGCGTGGACGACTGAAGAAAAAAGAAAAGAAAGAAAGAAAACCCTCCACCCAGAAAACAAAAACAATTACCAGGTTTGGGGGTTGAATAACAAAATAAACTTGACATAAACACACCGATGAATCAAGGAAAAGATAGATCTAGTCATTATTTTAAAACATTCAATATGCTTGTATTATTATTGAAAAAAAAAAAAATACGCCCTCTCCGTAATTTACAAAATTGGCAGGTAAATGTATAAAACAAACCAGACTACAGCAGGGTCAAACCCCCGACTGAAAATAACTTATGTATTCGGTGTATAATAATCATCTGATGACCAGCTGTAAACATTGGGCAATTTTCAGTACAAAGGTTAATGTGCACATATCTCTTGATTACAAAAATGTGAAATGCAAATCTTTCAATTAACCCTATCAGGAAATACAGAGCCGAAATCTAGATATTTCATACATCGAGACCTGAATTTGTGCTCTTGATGACGCCTTTTCTTTTTTTAAGATTTGACTTGATGCTAAGACTGGTCCTGAGATTCTCAAAAAGCGTCAGCTTCGGTTATATCGATGTTATTTTATGTTCTGAAATGGAGTCCAGACAAACTATGGTTTCAATTGGAAGAAATTAAATCTAATTTTTCCTCCATCATGCATTTTTATGAAATCTCCCGAACCCAAAGTCTCAAGAAATCCTAGTTGAAAACTCAAGATGCTCTTTTTTCCAAGAAGGCCGTTAAATTGACCCCCCAAGTTGTTTGAGACAAAGAAACCCAACACTATTTCAGATAACGAGATATCATTGGAAAGAGAATTTTGTCAACTTTCCAGTGGTGTGTCATTTTATATGCATTGTGTATAAGAAGTTACAGACCAAAACGTGAAGATAAGCATTTCAGCACACGCAGAAGAAATTTGCTTTCCAATGAATTCATATATACGATATATACAAAACACAAGATCTTTTCAGAAAACGTGGTATATCGTTGAAAGGAAAAATGTTGTCAGCTTTTTAGCTGTGTATCGTGTTTGTAACCTTTTTGCTCAACAGATTGGGTATGAAAATGCTAAAATTGACCTTTTTAGAAAGTGCCAGATTTGACGTGATATTAAATTCCCGTCACCGGAGATCAGCCACATCTATCCTATGTTCATCCCAGGGTGAAGTACAATTACAATCGATAGGATGTAGCCGTCTACGTTGGATTTGAAAATGCCAAATTGATCTTTATAGCAGAGTTCATGGCCACATAGCCTATGTTCATCTTAGGGACTTCCCCCCCCCTTAAACATAGACTTTCAGCTCGTAGGGTGCAACTGTTTAGGAGTTTATAGAAAACAGAAACAAAAACAACGTTCTTCGTCTATAGGATTTATTACACACACACACACGTGTGTATGTGTGTGTGTGTGTGTGTGTAACAATAAAATAACCCTTCTACTGATATACATAAAATTGGAATAATGAACACACCCACATACATATATATATGTTTATTAATAATCGTATCATCCGCAGACAGCTGTTTCGTTGTATTACAACTCTGTGTGGCCATAGACTATCTAACATCCAGAACCACGAGGATCGAAACCTTTGCTTCAGACCCAGACATTTTGCCCCTACCATACGCGGAACTAGACGGTCAGTTTGATTGAACTAAGCAATGTATATTTACTTACGCATAATTACCCGTCTACCAAACTTCTCTATTCCAGATTTGGATGAGCATTAAATATAGCAGTCATAGACAAGTGCCCCCCTTAACATTACTCGACCCTAAAGAAGGGAGCGTTAATCATACATGCACACACACACACACACACACACATATATATATATATATATATATATATATATATATACATTTGCAAATATATCTGCGTGGAATATATATCTATATGTGCTCATGGAGAATTTGGTGAATAAAGCAAAGAAAAATGTACATGCAGACTTTAGATCGATTGCCTCATGAAGCATATGTTTGTTTGAGTGGCTACTCCGAAAATCTTTGTTTATTTCATGGACGGAAAACATGTATGAGGTCAAATGGAACAGCATCTCCAGTGACAGGTTTATCAGGTCTACCTGTATGAGATAAGGGCATAACCATCACACACAAACAAAAAAAACCCCTGAAAACATGACCTCTCAGCCATCATATCTTGAGTCAACTGATGATGGAATTGGCTGAGACGAGAGCTGACAGAGATGATGACAGATTCAAAAAGACTGACAAGGAGTCAGTTGCTTGTATGGAGAATAACAGGAAAGAAAAACGGAATCAGAATGATTGCTATGTGCATACACCCTCTCTATCCGGATGTACATGCAGAGATTTTTGTTTACATTACCAATGATTCCATGCTCCGCTTTTAGTGAATGTTGAGAGGGCAATAAGCATTGCTAAGGATTTGGTTACTAAATTTGATATGCCATTACCACAGAAACACTGGGATACAATCGAAAATCGTTTAACAAACATGACTGTGATGAAAAGTTAATTATAAATGGCCCTGAAGTCGTGTTTAACATATCTTCTCACGCGTTATGGGATTACAGAACACCAAGAAATGTGGAATTCAAAGCTGTCCAATGAGCGAGTGCCCATCCCGAAGACCGTTTGACAATTCAGGGGAAATAGGGATCTGCAAGCCAAAAGCAGATTTAAAGAAGAAAATGGAGGCTGATTTGTCCGTGAGGAATGCTGAGAAGATGGACTGTACTATTCTGAATGGTTGTGCAGCCCTGTGGACTGTTACATGGCTTGCGTCAAGTCAAACCAAGCAAGTAAGCTCTTGTTAGTGACTGTAGAGTCTTTCAAACAGTATATACAACGAAGTTTAAGAATTGGAGCTGTTTATTTTGTTATTTGAGGTACATTGGGTTCAGCACAAAGTATTCTATACTTCAACTCTCCACTTCCCCCTTGGAACCAAATTCTCAACATCCCAGAGGATAAGAAGCAGCATACAGATCATAGGAGAAACTTGTGTAACTGAACTTTCTCTTCCTGAAATACAAATTAGTTGTGACTGGTCAGAATCCTACCCCAACAGTTGATACATCACTTAACAAAGACACGATCTAAAGACTACCCCTGAGAAAGCAGATGAAATTTCAGTGGTACATACTATCTATGCTTCCATAAAATGATTTCCTATATTCCAGAAACACCCGTCATTGTCATGGGAGCTTGATAAACTCGGAATATTATGCCTCAGGCTCTTATCAGCTCAATTGGGGGACCAAGTTCCAGTGTGTTATTTGGAGGATGACTCTTCATGAGCCATCAAATTCAGATCCCAATATGGGGAAGAAATGAAGAAACTCCCTTCAGCCTCTCATATTCCAAGCGCCAAGCGACAACCAACGCCAGAGAGAGAGAGAGAGAGAGAGAGAGAGAGAGAGAGAGAGAGAGAGAGAGAGAGAGAAATTTGTCGTTCTTGTGCAATAGAAGCCAAATTCAAAGCCAGATTCTGTGGATGTGTACCAACCAATTTGGCTTGCACAATGTTTTTTATGTGTCAAGGGAGTTCTTTCTGTAAAGATGAACAATCTATACAAGTACCAATCAGACATTCTGATATGGAGGAAGAATTTAATGAGTAACTCTATCGGTGAGTTTCGATTTTCAAAACAAACACAGATATACTAAAACTACACAAATTACTCAAATAAAGGTTTCGTCTCTATCAATACATCACGAATCGCATGAATCATGATGAACTTGGCATATGTGATGATGTCAGAATGTATGATTTCTATTCTATTTGGCATATGTTTATTCTACCTCCTAATTGTTGCTAATCTACAGTGATAATAAATTTGACTCCATATTTGGGTTACAAAAATTCAAAATATGTCTTTTTGCAAGCCTCTATCATTATAACCCATTTCTATGTATCAAAATATCACCGAGATTACCATAGGGATGAAAGGTATGCTGGTAACGTCATAAATCAACGTATTCTTTTGTGTATCAAGTGGTCCCTATTCTGAGAAATGCCCGAAGGTTAGCAGAAGTCAACAGGTGGAAGTAGAGGCAATAAATGACCGGAAGCCACCTTTAAAACAAAGCGGACCCCACCTAAGGTTCTACCGAAGTCTATCCAATATCTATTTTTGCGTCTCATTCAAAGGCTTACGTCCTCGGAAGAGGTGTGGGAGATCGTCCACTGAGGCGGGTGCCTTACTAATAGTAGCCATGGGCGTCCGTTGCCACTTTTCCGGGGGGAGGAGGACAAAAGTATGTTCGCAATATATCTTTAATATAATATAATTAGTTATTTCATTTGAAATAATTGTAATGAACCGTTGTCATTTATTGACTAAAAGGTTTCAAGTTTCAAACTGCCTTGTTTCGGTGGGAAGGCTTCGGTTGCATCGCTAGCAGACGCCCGTGTCCATACTGGTTCAACATCTGGTGGAAATCTTTACACTGATCATGTCCAGACATAGCCTGATTGCTCTGTTTAAAAAAATAAATGAAAAATGAAGTAAATGTGCAGTTGAACAACTGCATACCTCAGGCATACCCCAGGCGTCACTGAGTTACAGTCTAGATTAGGTTTAAGAAATATTTTCTGACAGACCCCCGTCCTTATATGGCATTTGATGCATCTACCTCGTTGATTACATTGTAGCTAGAACTGTTAGGTTCATCCTTTAAGAAGTATTTCTTGGAGTGACAAATAACTTGTTCAAACAAAAAGTTGATCATGGGGTGCAGAAGTGGATTAACACCGAGTATTATTACCTTTTGAGCATCCTTAGTCGATTATGACAATTGTTAAAAGTTATAAGGACACAAAAGGAAAGAAATTGAATTTTAAAATTCTTTCAAATAATGAAATTATGCAATATCGATTAAAATTTCCTAACCTTTCCTCAGGTAAATTTTCATGCTTCACCGGTTCATGATTAAAAACAACAAAAATCATCTGTAAAAGCGTTATATCACTTTGAAATAATCACCCGTTATTACACAGTGAGAATATCATATGGCCTTGACAGCGTGAATAGAATGAACACTTTAAGAAGTTCTATTCCTGCAGTAGGCCCATTTTCTTCAAGTGTCTATTTTATTTACGCCGTCTTAATCAAATCATACGTTCAACGTGAAATAACAGGAGATCAGTACAAATAGAGTTATACAGTAATACAATACACTATATATATATATATATATATATATATATATATATATATATATATATATATATATATATATATATATATATGTAAATATGGGGTGACCCCAATGTTACATTACCTTAATATTATTTCATTAACCATTATATTTCAGTTTGTATATGAATTTCAACTTTCATTTTTTAAAATTTCATTCATTTTTCATTGCCAGATTGATTGAAGAAATGACGGTACTCACAGTCCGTCGATTACCTTTAGAGTTTTCCTCATCGAAAACAGGCTATCATTAGAGAAAAAGCGATATAGGAAACAGAAAATTTCAAGAATCATTCGGAAAAAAACATTCCACGAAGTCGTCAAGCAATGTGTGGAATAGCTGTGTAAATAAAAATAACTGTGTTTACTACAGCACACAAAATCCAAACCTGGTTGAAGAAATACCAATCAACTCTCCTGGTTTTACTTAGTGAGGATGAGTACCCCAATTTCGTCATAATGTTGTCCTGTGTTTTTTGAAGAAACTGTTCACAAGGAAAATTATGTAAAGATGATAGAAGTTGTGCCTGGGTTGGCAAGTTTGAATTATTTAAACGAGATCGTTTAGATTCAAGAAAGAGAACTCCCTCATTATGGTAGGTATGTGCAGGAATTTTGCGATAACTCTTTCGATAAATGGGATGGAAGAAGGGATACTGTTGAGTCGGAGCCCAGATCACTTGATCTAACGCCATGAGATTTTGCAGTATGGAGGAAGATCAGAACAAAAGCTGACAAGACAAATAACAGCAGAACATGACACATTGAAAACTGATCATACACTGAGAGGAAGAATTTGCCACACGGTCTCAAAAAGATGCCAAGCATATTGTAAAGAAAGAAACAACTGAACATTTGCTTCGTCTTGATTTTTGAATCAAATAGTGTATATTTCATCTATAGGAAATTTGATGTACACTTATTTTAGTTAAAATATGATTGTGTTAGTAAAATAATACTAAATCAAGTAACTTTTGGGCCACCATATATATATATATATATATGTATATATATATATATGAGTTCCAGTTAGCACTTGTTTGAAAGACTAGAATTGCATACTGATTTCTTCTTTATTCATTGAAATCCAAGATCAAGATGATAGCCAAATACATATTTAGTTTAGTTTACCACCGACCTGTAAAAAATGCAAAGGCAAACCAGTCCAAAATAATTATACTTTAGCTGTTAATTTTGTATTGGCAAATTTTACAAATTTTACAATGCAATGGCTATAAATAGCCTGCCATTAAACTCATATCTGAAGTCTTGTAAGCATATTTTGAACATCATAAAAATCAATGATTGAGATAAATGTTCTATTCCAACAAGCGATTGTACGAAAATATCACTACAGCATCCAAGTTTTTAAATAAAACGTTTGTCCTGTGTCTGTCCGCTATTCATCTACCATAAGCATTTAAAAGAAAATATGGACCAATAATAGAACTTATGTTGGGCCTCTCTGAACACAAAAATTCTTTTTTTGGTTGGTGATCGATACATTCTTTTGCAAATGAGTCAGCATGTTCAGAATTATTTGTTATTTCAATGTCAATATCGTATTGGTTAATTTATTTATTTGTCCGTTTGTAAACGAATTGTTCATTTCGAAATCAGGATATTTTTGATAACAATAACTGACTGATAACATTAAGCAAAGGATATAAAAATTGGAACATCTTTACGTTCATTGACAAAAATCATATTCATTGTTATAAATTGATTGATATGGTATCAGTTACATTTTTATCAACAATTTGACATCATAAAAAATATATTGATAATTAACTGATATTCATTGATTAGATATAGTGTTTGGGGTCGATTGTTTGATATAAGTATCCATGGAACAGCTTCCTCTGTATTTGTAGTTGAAGTTCAAATTTATTATTCATTTTTAGATGAAAAACGAAACAAACATTTGGATTGTTTAACCATAGTTCCAAAAAAAAACATTTTCGAAAAACTTCCATTATCAAAAATTATTTCTCGATATTTTTTTAAATAGTTACATAAAAGCAAAAGTATATACATTATTATTTTCTTGTCCTAATTATATAGGGTATTTTTGTCAGGTTGTCAGTCATTCTATAGAAACCGTCACGTGATAATTGTCCTTTTGCAGCAAACCATGTTGGGGGTGATCAATTAATAGATTAGAGGAAGAGATGAGCAATGAAAAATTTACGTCTCTCACTTTTCGTTGGGCAGTGGTCACCAAGGAAGAGTACTTTCCCGGAAAAACAAGCGTAAATGCTGCCAGACACAAACTAATAAGGGATCAATTTAGCATAGACTTGGATCGCAAAAAGTATTGTCCACCCAAAACCTGTTTAGGGTGGATTTTCAAAAAAAGAAAAAAAAAAACCTATCAAAACAAACATTTTTTTAGACATGGTGAGGAGTAAATGTTGCTATTTCAATTCTCTAGCTCCATAGTTGCAGCCTGTATGCGTGATATATAAATACATAGTCAGCTAGCCAGCAAAACGAACTTGAAAACTGATGAAACGTATCTTGACAGTTTCGGCGTCAGTTTTGATTGACATTTTCTAAGACGCATCTAAATAACAATCACGCCATAAGCAAAGGGACTCAGTAATGACTGGTGGATATTTTTTCTTGAGGTCACATTTCTCAATATGTAAGAAATCGAAAGACAATGCAAGAAATGGAAGAGATTCAGTATCGTTCCAGCACAGTTCTCTTTCTTCTGCCATGGTCTTTTTTAAGACTCTGAAATATACACAGGTCTTTGATACACAAAAAAGACTTTTGTAACCAAATACCTGACTCTTATCGTTGGCTTTTTCAGACGCTGTAGGAAATGACTGCTGTTATATATTATCTTAACAGAAAGCAAGAAACTGTTGACATTTGGAATCTTCATTCTTTCTTCCCACTGAATTTCTTTCTGAAAAAGCAAAAAAGAAAAAAAGCGTACCTAACTGTATAAAACAAATTCCACAGCCCTCTTCTCTACCAATCTTTTTGACGCACTTTCTGCTATTTGTAATTCTGTCTTTATTTCAATCTGCGTATTGTACTGGTGAGTTAATCTACAAATAAAATACTTTGTTGGCCAAGATAAACATAGGCTACGAAATTATGTATAAACAACAGAGCAATCAAAAGCATTAATGTTCAAGACAGTCATTTTCACTTGTTCTCAGTGTTGACTTTCAAAGTTTAATGCTTGTTTTATGTTTTTTATTACTAAAGACAGTAATGACCTCGTTGGTTCAACTGGAAATTTTCTGATCTCAACTGGCCAATGCTAAATTTCCATACCTGACAAGGCTTCCGAGATTCGTATTGTTCAATTAGCATTTGTATTATTGTTAGTCAGAATAAATGCGCTTTCTCTCGTTTCAACTCTGATAACCACATAGAGTCTTCAAAGTCGTTAATTTGGAGGATTGGATATCATGAATTCTGAGGGCGGGGGTATCTATGGAAACTGAGGACAGTATTGTGAAAAATACTATAGTTCAAGGCTAAGAATTGTTGTGAAATGGCACAATGAACTCCCAAGCGATGACCAAAACTGACCCGTGGAATTAATATACCAACCATCTCTCAATGGGAGGCGCCCAGACTGCAGCTTCTCCCATAAGTAAATGAAAAAAAAAATTGAAAGCAAATTGTCTGTGAATCTTAGTCTCTTGAACTTTTGCCATAGATAACCTAGTACAATTCCAGGAACATTAATGATGCATCATCTTATACATATATACTTTACACCCTATGCATCCAGCTCTGGTAGATTTGAACCCAGCAAAATGGGTTATCATACCAGTCTACCTGTAGGATCTTCCGTTTGTTGTTGACTGTTCGTTGTCGGTTCGTGGGTATTTTTTGCGATAATAAATTACTGAATTTACAGGCAAACATTGTGATCAATGTCAATTTTTAGATTACTTTTGATATTTTAGGAAGTGGCTATTTTCTCACTGAAACTGTTCCACAGAATGAGTAACTCTGGAGGCGGAAAACTCCTGTAGATTCTTGCTATGCCTTTGTGTTGCAGTGTTGAGCGATGGGGCCGCATTATCTTCGATAGACTTTGTATGCAATGACAGTTGAAGTCCAGAATGTGAATCTTATTAATGAGTCTGTGTGTTTCTATTAAATCTACCCTCATTTGTCTGTAGTGCTGAGTCACCAAGTTTAGTTTTCTTGCAGTTTTGCTAATCTTACGATATTCATCAACTCTATATGAGTTAATATTAATATATCATGAATTTACAAGTTAACATTTGGTATTTGGGGGTTATTGCTGGGGATAAGTGACAGCAAGTATGCTGATATGAACTGCTCCTTCCTCAATGTTTTAACCAATCTAGTTGCAAATTTAAAAGTAGTTGGTATTCCAGCTTAGGTGAAAGTCAGGATTTTGGATGCTAATGTTCAAGATAGATGAACCTTTTTGGCGCAGTACAGACTTCCCAACCACTATTTGGCAATGCATCAGACTGTACGAAACTTAATAAACACCTATACAGTCGCATTGGATGCTTAGCTTAGATCGATTGTCAGCATGCTAGTTTGTCAGATTATTAGCTATTACCTTGCATAGTGAGTTCGATTCTCATAGGGTGCTACACTATTTTGTACCAAACCAAGCTTAGCTTAGAAAATATTTTGTAGCCTTATGTCAAACTAAGCTAAGCTTATTAAACATTTATAATTCCCATTGCGGGGAGGCAAATAAATCATACCAACTGTAATGCAATGATCAGCTAGCTTTTGTTGCAGACTGATTCGCAGATATCGTGATTTCAAACCATGCGTGTGTACCACAAACGAATTCCATGTACAACAAACATGTTGAGAATAAAAGCGATCAAAATTGGAAAATGCAGAGCTGGAAAAAGTCGACTATTACATTTACATAAGACATGGATTCTGCATGAAATCCTCAAAAGAAGAAACCCAAGAAACACAGTAGATGGGTGAATTTCGCTAGAGCTTTCAAGAACAAGAAAATCCCACTAGCCCTAAAAAAGGGTATCCAACCAATGTATCCTCCTGATAGTCCCCCCTGGAGCTGAAACATGGAATTTAACCAAAAGATTGGCCCTTAAACAAAGAAACATGCAATGTGCATATGAGAGAATTGTTAGAGATCATAAGACAGCACATTGTATTAGAGAAAGGACAAGAGTTCAATATATCACAGAAACGATTAGAAACCTAAATGACAATGAGCTGGACAAGTTGTGAGAATGTCAGACTACCGCAGGACATCACGACTCACGACCCAAGAGATCATATGCGAAATTGTGGTTAGCAGATAGTAAAATGGCGTGAATAGCTAGACAAATTCAGAGAGTACTGGCTCAGCGACGCCCATGATAGAGAGGTCCAGCAAATCTTAGGGAAGATCTATGTCCAGCGACGGACGCTAAAAGGCTGCAGATGATGATGATAGTGAGAGGCCCGTAACAAGCAAGCCTTTTGCAGAAAAAAAACAAAACAAAACAAAACAAAACAAAACGTTCTATCATCCGAGACTGCTAAAATGCAATGGTGTGTCCTGGAAATGAAATCGGCAGACCAAGTTCAAACTTCAACTTCATCTGTAACAACTCAGGACAGCAAATATTTTATGCAGATTATATAAAATTTAAGACTTGTGCACTCCTCGAACAGTTTGTGTAGTTTGCCCCCCTCCAACAAACTTCAATTTTCCTCAAAACTAAGAATTCATATGCTTACTTTTAGCGTTAGTTGTTTGTACGTTCTAGTTGACCCACGAATTTAGAAAAGACAGGAGTCCGGGATATAGAAATCATTAGAAAATTCAATGGGCTTAACATGTTGTAAGAATGTCAGAAAACCACTGGACATCATGACTCACAACATGGATCCCCAGGGGTCATATGCTCAATTGTGGCTTACAGAAAGTAAGATGGTGTGACGAGCTAGACTAATTCAGGAAGTGCTGGGTCGGCATCGCCCATGATACAGAGGACTAGCGAATGTTGAAGAAAGTCTATATCCAACGACGGACGATGATGATGATGGTTCTATTTACGAATTGGAACTATACTGTAACTTTACGTCCATCGAATGACCGTCTGTTATGAGAAAGCACTGCTTTGTTGTATCTCACTTACTTTTGTTGTGCAACCGGATTTTTTCTGGGTTGGGGAAGAGTTCCTATATGATTATGCTCCGATAAGTTTCGTATTTTTGAAAACTGATTTCGGTTGGCCGTACTATGGACGGAAAGGAAGAGACCGGTTCAGAATTATAGCTAAATCTTTATAAGAACACCAAACGAATCCCAAAGCTAACTCTTTGTCTCAGAAATGACATTTTTCCAAATGAAACAGAAGTATGATTGAGAGCAGCCAGAAATTAATCGGGAGAAAATCACATGTACATTCTCCACCGTTGAAACAACTTTTAACTTTAGAAAACACCAAGAGAGGGAAAGCTGAAGGAAAATAGAAGTAAAAAAAATTAATAGAAATAGTTTACAAAATATCATCATAAAAAATTAAGAATAAAGTACAATCAGCCCTCCAATTTCGGGGGCATTAAACCTGTAATTGAAATTTGAGAAATGTCTTTTGTGAATAGAACTACGTGAAAAATTAAGGTAATATGATATAATCTGGAGAAAATAAGAATACCTTCTTTGGCCTTTACTGTAGAAACAAATTTGACCTACGAAAACAACTAAAGAAAAAAAGCGAAAGAAAGTAGTAGTGGAAAATGAATAATAATGTTTTACGATATTTCATATGTAAAAAGAATGTTTATTATGAATAAAACTACGGATAAATTGAAGGTGATATAACTTAGTAATGTACTATACCCCATAGACTCGAAGAATTATTAAACTTCACCAACCAAATTAAAAAAAAATCCCAACAATAACATGACCATGTACGTTTGGAAAAAAGAAAACAGTATATTATTACTGTAATGACATCTGGTGACCTCGAATGATCTATGAGGGAAGTCGTTTTTTATTGATTATCTATGGCAAATATCTGTTCAATCAGCCTAGCAGTTTTGCCCGAGAAGAGGCACGAATACAGTCCTATAGTAGCGGATTATACATGAAATACGGTAAAGCAGTGTGTAATGCAATACATAAATACTGACTATGCATAAGAAATGATCAGATCTTTATAACGATTATTTTTGTGGTAGAATTTTATACGCTATTCCACACAAGTGATCTAGAACAGTTACTCCATCTTGGTGGTCAGTAATTTTGAATAGAATGTTCAGTGGTCATATATTTAGCAATCTTTCGTGATTTTTCGTCTGCCGAAATGTCTGAGTGCAACTCTTCTTCCTTCTTTAATGATCTGATGTCTACATGGTAGAATAGCTACATGCAATGGTCGCCTGCAGCTAAGAGAGTGGATGGTTAGCACCTTCCACTCTCTTAGCTGCATCAATGTAGTTCAGCGATGCGACAAGTCTACCTTTACACTTGCTCGGTATGGTGTGCTCTTGGAGCTTGTCAACATGATAGATATAACCGGCCTTGTCTTTTCTGCATTTTAATTTGATTGCTACAAATTCCATAGTTATCGTTAATAAGTATTGATTCAGGAAAGTTTTGATGAGTTTTAAAAGAAAATTTTTATGTTAGGTATAGGTATGTAATGTACAACCTTGCCCATGAGTGTAAAGGTATACATTGCATACATGTACAGATTAGATTCCCTGAAAGCAAAATGCACTGAAACGGTAGGCAATAAATGTAGAGTCTGTGAAAGCAGAAATGGTGATGTTACCTTTTCTGGACAAAATTCAAAGCATGAACAGCGTAAACTATTTTTCCAGTGGTAAATATACTGTCACGATAATGACATGTTTACTGTTTTGATGTTCTTTAAATAACTCATAATCTCAACCTTAACCTAACCCTAGCATGAACCCTAAACCTTAACTTGACATATACTTTGTAGTTGAATTTAATAAAATGCAGTTTTAAATGCTCCAGTTTTCTTCTTTCTTTTGAAAAACTTTTGAAAACTAAATTCACAGAAATGAAAAAAAAATTATCAGAGAAAAATTCGCAAAAATTTGTGAAGAAAAAATGGCGTTCAAAACATATGTAAACTATTTTTTCAGTGGCAAAACTACTATCCTGATAATGACAAGTTTATCCACGGACAAATATACTGCGAAATCTAACGTGGAAATGTTTTGAATTCACTGCGGAAGTTGCTGAATGAAGTATCCTTCCTAGCACCAGTGATCGGTGTTTGATTCCAAGGAAAAGCCAGGAATTTGAAAGTTGATATTCAAAACCGACTGGCAGGCCTTTTCCGCTGTACAGACGGTACATAATCTTGTATCCATTTGGCTTTGTGCCACACTAAGCTAAGCAAATATATTTATCATGTATTAAGCAAGGTTGCCAACTTGAAAACAGATTTTCGTTAAATCTGCAATAAAAAGGAGCAAAAAGAAGCTAAATACAGGTTTTTCTCAATATAGCACAGTTCGTAGTGTAAGATGGATCGGTCGTCGATTCCGACATATTTTCCTGTATTATTGTTCACGTCCAGAAAACCACGAATAAAAACAGAAATTATGAAAAAGGAGCTAGATTAGGGAGCTATATGCAGATTGATAAGAGCTAAATACACTAAAAAAAGAGCTAGATGTAGCTCCAAAGGAGCTGAATTGGCAATCCTGGTACTGAGTTGGGTTAATCTTGTAAATAACAACAACAATCGAAAATTTTGCAGTTCATGGTTTGTTAATATTGACTCAATCCAATGAGAAAGCATTAGAAACTCGGAATCTCCTTATAGTGGTAACTACTCTCACTATTGTCATACTCCTGTCAAAGTCTCGAGTTTATTGTGTCATTCTATCGTAAAAATAACCTCTACCAAGTTTTGTTGTGGTAAACTCATCACTGTTTGGATGTCCCCAAAACGTTAAACCAAATCAATACGTAAAATTTCTGAATTGACTGAACCAAACTGATTTTTTTTACATATCTACGAAACTAGTGACTGGGTACACGATATAAAAGTTGCAGTTCTCATCTTCATTCGGAATAGAAGTAAGAGTGATTTTTGACCCCGCAGCTAGGCTTGTCATTGTTTATTATCACTTGATCCAACAAGAAATAACAATAAATTACTTTCGATTAATCTACAAATGTTATCACTAATTCCGTAATTGATTTTTTTGCATAATCTACAAGTACTTAAATGTCCTTAATCTGTTTTAAACACTAAATGCAAAATCATTTCCAGGTCAGAGATGAAGGAAAAAAATGATAAAAAGAAGAAAACCAAAAAGGTAACTGGTCTTGTTAGTCATTCTCTTCAAATCGTTACGTGTCTTTTGGCAGCATGCCGTATTAGGCATGAGTAAATGGAAATGAAATTCACATACTGCAAAAACTAACCATTTTTTGATATTGGATATCGGTAATTCAACAATTTTTCCATGTCAAATTTGATGAATTTTTCTTTCAATTCATCAGTTAAATCTTGAAAACTTTATCAAATACTTTTTCATCTGAAAGCAAAAAAACTGGATTCCAATAATGAGTCTTATCATCACTAAGAGCGGACAAGATAGGTGGGGGTACTGAAAGGGGAGATGCAGATAAGGATGGACTTTTGCATTGAACACCTGAAGGAGGCTGTTTAATCTTCTGTAGATCTTTACTCAACCTAAAGATTTTTTTTACAACTTACAATTATGGTCTGTTTTAATACGGTTTCAATCAACCAATAAACACTGCGAAATAAAAAAAAGGACAGCGGTTTTACCGAAAAAAGCTGTAAATATGATAAAAAAGTAAAATTCAATTGAGTAAGACATAGAAACAAAAAAAAACAAAAAAAAAGTAGAAGTAGGAAAATCATCTGGTATATACCATCATTCAACTTACAAGTAAAAACCAACATTAGGGAATGTTTTTCCTATCAATAAAAAAGAAGCACCCCCCTCCAAATGAATAAACCAATGAATACAATATTTTATAAGAACAAACTGAAATACAGCAAAACTTGTACAGATAATTTTGATACGTTTGTAACAAAACATAGCAATAAAGTAATTAGAAATAGTATTAATGAAGAAAGCATAAATAAACTATATAGCAATAGTACAAATAGAAACAGATGCCCTTACCAAAACAAATGTCTCAAATCGAATATCGTTCATCAAGCTGAAATATCAACCAAAGAAAAATCATTAGAATTGGAAAATTATATAGGAATATCTAAAGCACTCTTTAAACTAAGATTAGCCAACCATATATCATTATTTACAAACGAAAAATACAGAAACAGTACATCATTGTCAATATATTATTGGAAACTAACCGATTGCAACTTCACACCCACAGTAAAATAGAAATGTTGAAACCAATACATGTATGCCATAACATTGAAACCCCTTGTTACCTATGCCTAAAACGAGAAATTTTAAATTCTCACCTTCATTTATAGAACAAAAAGGAAAGTAAAAAGTAGAATTATTAAATAGAAAAAATGAAGTTGCGTTAAAGTTCTGGCACTGCTCAAAATTACTACTAAAGAGCAAAATTTAAAACCCCAGATAAAGGTGTACAAAAAATAACCACCATAGCTATCTCATCCCCCTCGTTATCATTAATAGTAGTAGCTACAGAGTTACTATTAACATTATTATTATTTTATACCTCTAGCCACTCTGAGGACAACCTAATCACCTTTTCATAATTACCTTAGATACTTAGAAATATACCAAACCCGGAATAATTAAACTCAAAACTAAGGTCATGTACAAGTGAACCCCAATACTTGGAAACATTTGAGAATAAAATATTCTCAGAGAGGAAACATATCGCAAAGAGCTGATGTTTTAAGAACCTACCTATAAAAATAGTGCCAACAGAATCCCCTGCTATTTTATAATTTATAACTACCTGCAAGCAAAGTCTTTGAAAAAAAGAAAAAAAGCATAACAACCTGTGACCAACAATTAAACAAGGAAACGATAAAAGAAAAAGAAAAGATAAGTAAATAAAATAAATGGAAATTTCTCCGTCCTAGAAAATAGACCCTCCAATAAAAAAACGTCTTAAATAAGGACGTAAAATAAATCGAATCATTTGCCTGGTGAAGCCCAAACAGTGTAGAAACATAAACGTGTTTATGTTGCGAATCCCTTATTTCATCATTATATATAAATGTATATGTATCTATAGTAAGATTGTACTTTGAAAGAGGCTGTTGAGTACATTGTAGATTTTTATAGCTTAAAATTCGGGTCGTTGTTTCAATGGAGAGACCAGAAAAGTGCATTAGATAGTTTATAAAGAAGAGAGGAGAGGACAGAAAAAAAGTCATGTAGTTTATAGAGGCATATGAAGATTTTTGCATTTAAAACTACTGTAATCCCTGTTTATATAACATTCAGAAAAGATCACGGACAAACAACGAAGATTGGAAGGGGTAAGTGAAAGGCTGATGATGATCAAAGCAAAGTGATCTAAGTCGGATCGTGCTGAGACTTTCCATAACAGAGGACTGGAAACTGTGCCAAGTCTGTCTTCAATTGAAGGCAGAAGTGATCAGTTAGCATTTTGCTAGCAAGCACTTCACTTCGTTTTTTGGAAAGAAAATTAAACGCAGAAAGGTTTCCTCTTTTCAAAATTTGATAAGTTTAAGATTTTATACCATTGTTAAATGGTTGTAAGTGAGTATTAAGAATGTTTTCGGCTTTTATTTTGCTAAAAGTTCGAAAGTTCAAGTTGAAAATTACCAATAACAGCCCACGTGCGCAGACCGGTATTATTTTCAAGAAAATAATCTATTTCATTGAAAATAGAACTGCTGTCAAATTTACGAAATATTCTTCAACTTTTGTAATTTGTAAAAGATTTAGTGATAAGATTCCCATGTAAACACTGGAATTGATATTTCTTCTCTTGAGAACAATATAGAATTAACATTATTTTTTAATACGTATATCTCTCAGTAAAAAAAAATATTTCAAAAGACTCAGAAGGTGCTGTGTAACAAGCCTACTGCAGCAATTATCTCGAGCAAAATAAGGTTCGAGTATTTCGTCTCCTTAAAAAACAGGAGGAAAGAAAACAATGGTTAAAGGTAAGAGACGATAAGAGACAACAACCCTGACCGTCCACTGGGTATATTCCATTAAAAAAAAAATTGAAATTTAAAGTTTGTATGCCACCATACGGGTATATGCATATTAATTTGAAAAGCTGGATAACAATTTTTCATCATTGATCACAGATTGACCAAGCGGCTGGTTAGCTTGGAAAATTAACGATTCTGAAGTTCAGAAGAAAAAGTTTTGAAAGAACATTGAAGTTATGTCATCCCAAGTAATTTGCAAAAAAGTGTATGTCCGAAATTCTCATCAGACTTTGACATTATTACAATCTACCCAGCGTGAAAACATTTACAAATTTGACATCAAAAATATCAAAATTAGATGATTTGAATTTTCTTGGTGATATATTTATCCAAATATTAGAAAATCAGAGAAATACATCATTATAGTTGAAGTTTATATCAAACTCAGTTTCCAATACCGTGGGGAAGACTCATCTGGTTTCGCTGGAGAATTTGGCACAAACAATATTTGCGATCATGATAAAATGTTTATATGATGGACCAACTTTTCTAAGAAGATCCCAGTACCCAAATTAGGTTCAGCCTATTTATATGAAAAGGTAACAATTCAATTAACCATTCAAATGGCCATGCAATTGTAGTTATGTGATAATAATCGCACAAATCAATCTTTCTTCTAGAAATTTGACACCGATGCAAATAAACTTCGGGTAACTAAAATTTTTTCTATTGATTATGTCTATATATTTAGAAATATTCACAATAATTAGAAAGTTGAAGCTTGTTCAGAGTTAATGCTTTATTCTGAAGGTAAAGCAATGGTAGCAAAATGGGAAATTGTGAAATGGCTTTTTGAGCTTGAAAAACTTAGTTAAACTAACAGAAGTACCAGTCCACTGATAGACAGAGTTTCTCGCTGTTTGAAAGCATCATGATCTGTAGCTGCAATTAAATCACACCCAAACTTAAATGCTGGTTTTACTGGAGAAAATGTCGCTTTCGTTGAGGAAGTTTCAAAATTAGGGGAAATTGTCAATGTGAAAGTTGGGGGAAACATTCTAACATGAACTTCTTTAAAAAGTGGTATCAGGTTTAAATGAAGTGAATTCGACATTTCTTGCGAAAAAAATGGTAAAACATTCGAGAGAGGCACAAGGAAAAAACAAAATAATTCACAAAAGACACTAGTGTAGCCATTGAGCATACAAGCAATGGTTTGATTGATCTTTCTAGATATGTTTCTGGATAATGGGTTTGATTTTGTTACGATAGGAGAATTCACCACAGACTTGAAAACAATTTTACTAGATTGAAACAAATTTCTGGCTGTCCATATTTTATTACAGTATGAAGTGTTATCGAAGGATTTCATATTGAAAGCACCAAATTACCCCTTCAATTGAAAATCGATGCATAGGAGAGATCCAGGACGTAAATGCTAAAAATGTGGGTATTTGTTGGATAAAATGGCATGCCAAACATTTGATCAGTTACCACACCTCGAAACAAGCATCCCTGATTATATCAAAACGGCACATTTTTTTATATAGCTGGTTATGTTGCACAAAAAGATTATCTTACATCAAAAGCTTCGTTGATGAGTACTTTCGTAACCTTTAGAATTCAGTTTTTACTGTCCGAGCAGCTTTAATCCGACCAAGAATCACATATATGTTCTTTGACTTCCTCACATAGCCGATTATGAATGATTATTATCCCAAGAATTTTTCAAAATTCACTGTTTGTTTCTATCAATCCAAATGCAGGAATGAATCCTATACTCAAACATTCTTTTAGTCCAACAAGCTTTCGACCAAAACATTTTTATCCCGAGGATTTTTTCTGCATTCTCTATTCATTGTTTCTATCAATCCATTCTTCTGTAACCGAACGTTCTTCTAATCTGAAGAGCATACAAGCAAAACATTTTCAGGGGGAGATTATCGACATTCAATTCTTGTTTGTTTCTATCAATTATTTGCACAGGTATAATTTCTGTAGTCCAACAATCATTTAATTTAACCAGAATTCGACCAAAACATTTTCATCAATATTCACTCTTTGTTTGTTTCATTCAATCATTCCTCAGGTATAAATCCTGTCGTTTAAAATACTTTTAATCCAGCCAGCATTATCGTAAAACATTTCAATCCTGTGGATTTTTATCCACATTGATGATTCGTTTGTTTCTATCTATCCATTCTTCAGGTAAAATCCTGTAGTCGAATGTTCTTTTTAATCCAACCAGTATTCGAGCAAAACATTTCCATCCGCAGGATTTTACCCACATTCACTATTTGTTCCTATCAATCTACAGGTATAATTCCAGTTATCGAACGTTCTTTTAATCTAACTTGCATTTAAGGAAAAACATTTTTATACCGAGGATTTTACACACATTCACTTATTCATTCTTTTAATCTGAACAGCATTCGAGCAAAAAATTTTAAACCCGAGGATTTCTATCGACATTCACTATTCATTTGTTTCTATCAATACATTTTATAGGTATGAATCCGACCAGCATCTGAGCAATAAATTTTGATCCCAGGTATTTTATCCATATTTAATATTTATATATTTC
This sequence comes from Thysanoteuthis rhombus, assembly GCA_963457665.1. Taxonomy (NCBI): domain Eukaryota; kingdom Metazoa; phylum Mollusca; class Cephalopoda; order Oegopsida; family Thysanoteuthidae; genus Thysanoteuthis; species Thysanoteuthis major. Next base: position 26,350,875 of record OY735229.1, on the reverse strand, counting down.
TATCAATCTATTCAACAAATATAGATCCTGTAGCCCAATGTTCTCGTAATCTAAACAGCATTCCAGCAAAACATTTTCAACCCGATGATTTTTACCCACATTCACTATTTGTTTGTTTCTAACGATCCATTGTACTGGTATGAATCCTACACTCAAAAGTTCTTCCAATCCTATACTCAAAAGTTCTTTTAACTCAACAAGCTTTCGAGCAATACATTTTATCCCAATCATTTCATCCACATTCACTATTTGTTTGTTTCAATCAATCCATTCTACAGATATAAATCCTGTAGTCCAAAGTTCCATTAATACGAACAACATTCGAGCGAAACATTTCATCCCGACTATTTTTATCAACATTTTCTATTTACCTGTTTCAATCAATCCATTATACGGATATAAATCCAGTTCTTTTAATCCGACAATCATTCGAGCAGATTATTTTCATCCCGAGGATATTCATCCATATTCACTATTTTTTGTTTCTATCAATCCATTTTACAAGTATAAATCCTCTCGTTTAACGCTCTTTTAATCAGACCAGCATTCGAGCGAAACATTTCCATCACAAGGATTTTTATTCACTTTCAATACTTGTATGTTGCTATCAATCCATTCAACAGATATAAATTTTGAAGTCAAACATACTCTCAGTCTGACTAGCATTCAAAAAATACATTTTTAACTTGCAGATTTTTTTTCAAATTCACTATTAATTTGTTTCTATCAATTTATTTCACAAGTAAAAATCCAGTGGTCGAATTTTCTTTTAATCTGACCAGCATTTGAACAAAAAATGTATCCTGAGGATTTTATTCATTTCCGCTCATGATATGAAACAAATAAGCTATTTTCACGTCTTTTGATCTTCCTTGCATGAACTCGATCGAAAAGTCACCTGTGCTGTTGAAGACGGCCCAGTGTTGCCAAATCAGCAATTCTTTGCTTAGATCTGACTGAATGGTTTTTCTGATTTTTCGATAAAAATCAACGATTATCGAAAATCTGGCCAATTTCGAAAACAATAAGTAAGTCTCGTAAAAGTAATCGTTTTATTCTCAGTAATAATTTGTTCCAGAGTCTTGATCATTTCATTTGATATGTGGACTTGAGGAGGTATTTTTTAGTTTCACAAGTCGAAGATTTGGAGTAGTCTATTCGGATATAACTGTTTTGAAGTATTAGGTTGAAGAAAATAGTATACTGACCTTTGTGAGTTTAGGTTGACATGAAGAAAATAGCAAGTGAGTTTTACCGTCTGTGGGTTTGTAATGTATGTCAGATAGGATTTCTCCTCCATTTTTATGATTCTACAGTCTAAAAATGGGTTCCCGTGTTCATTAAATTGATTTCAAAGCCACTTTAACCCACTTACAAACAAAACTATCCCCCCTCCCTAATAAGAGCTGGAATTGAAAAAAAGCCACACAATTAGGGAGACAACAATCTCTAGCAGTAAACACCAAAATTATTACCACTAACATTATTCCATTCATCGACATACACGACCCTTTAAAGCGTAGAGTTTTAAAGAAATACAATGAGACATCTACATCCAAAGAGAGACTCCTACAAAAACAAAATCCTCATTAATTCCATGATAATAAAAGAAAACGTCAACTTCCAAATTTGTTAAAACGCCAACTTCTTTTTGTTATGCCATTGTTATATTGTTGTCGGGGTGTGTGATGGTGCTTGGATGGGATTTTTGTGACATTGTTATAGTAAAAAGCTGATATAGTTGAGGGTTTTGTGGCCAGCTCTCGCTTGTTGTGGAGAAGATTGTTTAGACATAACCGAATCGTCAAAATTTCTCATTTTGGAAATGTGAGGTTGGAATTCAGGCCTTTTAACCATCTTTTTGAAACTAATCCTTCCTTGATGAAAGGCTTCGTTGATTAGTGTTGGGCTATGAATTCTTTTCCTTATTTTTCCGAGAATGCATTATTCTTTTTGATCCATAGGGCATTGGAAATATTTTGTACCACATTTTTCTAAGAATTCTTGTACAGTTCCTGTATATTCAGCTGAAATCAGTTTTCATATCTTCGTCCACTTTTAAAGCTTTCGAAAGATAGTTTTCCAACTTCAATTCCATGAGATCAATTTTTGCTGTGAAGTCGTACAACAAAATGCTCATGAATTCCTCAATAATTAAAAGCAAATGACAACCTTCAAATTTAAAAGAGCTCCTGACAAAAGCTACATTCTCTGAGAAAACAGAACCAGAGAAAAAGATAACCAAATGCTCTAGAACAAATTGCAGCTTATGAATACATTTGATAAAAAGAGATGAATTTACTTTCAAATGTGGTACAACATTTAAAATCAGATCCAACATGCCATTATTTGTTGAAGTCGCAACAAAGGATACACAGGAGAAACCTCCCACTTTTGGAACAGGACCACTGCACATGGACAAGAGATCCTTCGATAAGAATTCTCAAAGTTAGTTCACACATTTTTCAGTGTTCTTCACGAAGATCAAAATTTTCAGTTTTCCCTTTTACAAAAATGAACGAGACATCCAAGTATGGTTGAAAACAGAGCGAGACTCCTCGACAAAGTAACAAATGGTTGAATTCTAAAAAACTTAGAAATATGACTGTCGTATGGAAAATCACTCAACTTTCAAACCAAAAGCCTAGTTTGACCAGAGAGTAGCATTTGATCTTGATTTTATTTCAAATAATATTTACTATATTTTGCTAGAATTTTAACTCTAGATTCCACGGGTAAAGATCTCTCCCTGTCTTCTTGTCTTTACTCTCTATATCTCTCTCCCCTATCTGGTGAGATCGGCAAGGCTAGAACAGAATTTTTTACGATTAGTGGGCCATTTTTTCCGATATAGTCCTCTGATTTTAGATTAGGTCTGACATCTCGGCTGAATTGTGACTGCCCATTTAAACATCAAAACTGCAAACGTCGATCTTTAGTCCATTATTCATGATTTTAGAATATCACAGTCTGTCAACAATGTTCGATTATTTCTATGTCTCTGTAAGTACGAGTATATTAGTATAGATTGTGGCAGATTCCATAGCTTCCTCAAAGATTCCTTTGGATAAAGTGGGGTATAAATCCAGGGCATCAAATTGTTCAAAAGCACAAATATTTTTTCTTGATGTTGTTTAACCAGATGGTCGCCTCATTGGTTCAATTGTAATTATGTTTGATGCCATTACTTATGTTTTCCGATGTTTTCCTCTTTTACAATTTTTATAAATTTATTCAACCCTTATTGCAGAATTTACTTACCTATTCCCCCCTCTCTCTCTTTATTTCATTAAGTGCTCAATTGATTCAACTTTAAATGTTAACTTTTTGTAATGCTCGACATATGATGGAATGAGTTCGCTACACAAATATATTATATACGTATACGATATATATTATATGTGTATTATGTATAAATATTATATATATATCATATATATAAATATGCTACACATTATATGTATATCATATACATATGATATATATATTGCATATGATAAACATATATCTTATAAACATAAATGTTATTATATGTATTGTATACATATACATATATGTCACATTCAAAATGAATGTACATAATATAATATATATCTATCTATATAAATACAAGTCAATATATCTTATATATATATGTGACTATACGATATACATATCATACATAAATACATATTATGTATATAAATATGTTATATTACATATGTATATAAATATATGTTATACGTGTTATATGAATACATATTTATTATATATACATATAAATCTAAAAACTACTATACATGAATATAATATATATATATATATATATATATATATATATATATATATATATATATATATATATATATATATATACACACATTGGCAACGTCTTTATTACTGCACACAAAAATTACCAATAAACGAAGAAAGCTCCAACCACTACACATGTAAAGGGGCCAGAAAACATAATATTTGTAGCAATAAGAGTTTTCGGAGACTTAAACAGTTACAACACATCATTAGAATCAAAGACGACCTTGACGGTAAAGTGATGAAAATGAATAAATTCAAATTCACTAGAGACACCTATATACTCCCGAGTAAGGGCCTACAAGTTTGCCCCTGTCCTACACACTTATTAACAAAATATCCTAAATGAGGACATCAATGACTTCTTTAGAAGAGTGAAGCTGAGAGCTTACTATGGCAAATTGAACCATGATAGTGAAATTTTAATACTAACACACAGACCCTAAAAGGTGAAGTCAAACACATTAAAACAATTCCAGAAAAGGCCCTTGCAATCATTATGAACGTTAATTCCCTATTCTTTTAATATAAAACTCGAAAAGGACATTGTAGCCCTCGAAGAATCCCTCAACAATAGAAAGCTTAAAGAACCCAGAACAATGTTCTGGCATGTCTGTATTTGTTTTAATATTTCCCATTCGCTATGTCTCCAATAATATATCGACAGATATGCACTGTTTTCATACCTTTCCTTTGTGAATGATATATGGTTAGCTAATCTTAGTTTAAATAGATATTCCTATTGTTTTTTATGAACTTATCAAAATTATCCGTACAATTATAACGAATTTTCAGTGTGTTCTTGTTGAATATTTTACTCGGTGGATTGCTCGGGGGAAGTGTTTTTCAATCAATTGGAAGAATAATTTTCCTACGTTGGTTTTTACTTGTAAGTTGAATGGTGGTATATACCAGATAATTTTCCTACATCTACTTTCTTTGCTGTTTGTATGTTTTGCTCCATTGGATTTTACTTTTTGATCATATTTAAGGCTAGTTTCGGTGAAACCACTGTCTTTTAAGGCTTTAGTATTTTCATTTCTAACGTCATTTTTATTGATTTTCGGATCTTTTTAATGATTTTGTTTGGATGGTCAGAACTTGTGTTAATATACGTAATTACAGAATTTTCATTTCAATGTGGTTTATGGTTATAATCATTAAGATTAAAAGTAACATCTACAAAGCGTTGAATTTTTATGTTGGTCTTAATTTTAACTTTCAAGTTAAATTTTTTTCATTTCTTTTTTGATGAATTCTTTTTATTTCCCCCATTTTTTTTAGTTGCTATTTCCTACAATCAGTAGGTCATTATCCTAGTAGAGTCCTATTCTTTTAGAGTTGAGTTTTCTGGTGAGGTTATATAAAATATACAAACTGGTCAGGTCTGACATCTCGGCTGAATTGAGACTCCCCATAGAGGCATAAAAAATCAAAACGACGGACACCTATTTTTCAGTCCATTGTTCTTGGTTATTGAACAGTACTGTCGTCTACAGTGATTATTTTCTATATATTTATTATTTATCTTAGCGAATTCGATGGTTTCCTCGAAGATTCATTTGGATATAGAAGGTTAGAAGACCATAATGTCAAATTGTACGAACGCTCAGGTATTTTTCTCGTTTAATGTTGCTAAACTAGGTAGTGACCTCACTTGTGTTTATCCGCTGGTTTAGTTGTAGTTGATGTTTGGTGCTGTAGTATATGTCCCATGGTATCTTTCTACTATTTTTCCTATCTGGGATTTAGAGGGGCTAATTAGTCTAGTGGTGGGGTTATTGATGAAGTCCTGTTTATGGTCCCTCATGAGTATGCAGGCATATTTTTTGTAGTTACCCTCCTCTATTGCTGATGCTTAATTTGTCGGTGATCATTTTACTCTCCTTGTTTATAGTTACTTTATAGTTGTTCTTATTGGAGTTCGATTTTTGTAATTTTGTGTGATGTTGTTTGTTAGGAATTTGTTGTAGGTTTGACACTGCATTTAATCTATATTGTTTGTCTTGTCTCCTTTTACAAATATGTTGTTTGATTTGTTGATTTGTTTCATTTCCTTTTTTAATTTTTTTCTGTTATTGGCTTATGTGTTGTTGTTTTTTTTTTTCGTTCTTTTCAATGTGATGCTGGTGATGGTCATAAGAAAGTCCTGTTCAGAGTTGTCAAGTAGTTTATTATGTAGTGGGCTTTTCTTGTTTTGACACCAAAAATATTTTTCCTCGTTTTGCTTGATGAGTTTCTTAAAAAAAAGGCTTTCCACCTTATGCATATGATAAGAACTCTCAATTTTTCCAGTAACCATATTATATGGTTGTGTTTATTCGGGTTGGGGGTGTACTTAGAGAAGTGTTCGATGTTTAATTTTTCCATTTATACTACTTGTAGGAATAATATACATAAAAGTGCCGTACCACAGTGATTGGCTAGGAGTTATTTTACACACTGCAAAGAAGGAATATGAGATAATATAATGCTATATCCAATGTGTATTTTATAGAATACTTTATACATTCAACATTAAACATTAAGTTGATGATGAAATATGATGAAATAAAAGATTTGCTACACATTCATATTTCTTCCCAAAGCTTTTCTAGCTAATATAATCTAATTATATCTATCAACACTTGGTTTAATAACCTCCCAAAATCGATGCTAATAAACAACTCCTCAGAGGAAACAATATTCAATAATGTTACTAATAGATGTACTTGAGCATCTTGGTCATGTTTCGGAACATTTCAACCGGATCCAGAAACAAATTATAATATAATATCACGCAATTTATGATGCTGAACATGCTCAATAGATATATTATTGTGTCATCCAAACACAGCGATTTCAATGTATTATGGATATATCTTTTCATTATCCCATCCAGTACCGCGAGGCAGAATTGAGACCTTCACTTCAGCCGATATCCTACCTCTAGACTACGGAAACGGACAAAAGGGCTGAATTTAAGCGATATATTTGTTCACACAGAAATCATTCATCCACCAGAGTGCTCGATTCCTATGGAAGAGTATATATATATATATATATATATATATATATATATATATATATATATATATATATATATATATATATATGCATGTATGTACAATATACATGTATATTATGTATAAATACACACACACACATATATGCATATATATATTATATACGTTATGTATATCTGATGTATATTATTTTTATTATATATGTGTATATAACAGATATGATATATACATATTGTACATATGTATTATACTCATATGTATTGTATGTCATTTATATATATTTTATATATATAATTCAATGATATTATGATATATATAGATATATTATATGTATTATGAATATATCATATATATCTTATATATATCATATATATATCATATTTATATGTATAAATGTATTAGATATATTATTGATACATTATATCTTTTATAAATATCATATTTCCACTTCACAAGAATTATTCAAAAATCAAATCCATGAAAAAAAAAATTGACAGAATATCTGCAACACACGGACACATAAGAAATGCAACATTTACACTTTACAAAAAAATTTTAAAGTTAAAAAATAAGAATAATGAAATAATTCCCTAATTACTAGTAAACCTGTATTAGCTAGAAAAAACGAGACATCAACCACCACAGGGATAATCCCCCTGTTACAATTTCTTTTGGGCAAACCACTAATGTCATTATTCTTTTTTTCAAGCCAAAATAGCGGTCATTAGGAAGCTGTCGTGTCCGGCAAAAATGCTTTTGGCACCAACTCCTGAGAGGTACAGATTCTTTTATATCAATTATGACCGACAACAGATAATTAGATCAAAAACTGACCCCAACGAAATTAGACTGCGGAATGTGCAAGTTCCAGACGATCGCCGAAACGCACACACCTGTCTTAATGGTCAAAAATATATCCATTTATCTCCGACAGACAACTAAAGGCTGTAATGACCAAAATTTCGTATTAAAGAAATGAACCGAGATGAGGACATTATCCTGAATAAAACTTTATATGACATTATATTTCTGTTGTAGTTTGTAGGAATTTGAAAAAAAGAAAAGAAAAGAATACCTATTGTCTAGAAAGACAAGAGAGAGGGTGAAACAAAGAACAAAAACGATTTTGCAAACGATGAAGGAGTGAAGGTGTGCCTTGAATAAACAAAACAGATAATCGATAGAAATGAACTGGCCAAGTCGAGGATTTGTGAGAGATGACAGATACGCAAAATTGGCTTCAAGGTCAGTCTCTAATTATACTTTCAAATATAAGGAAAAGTTTTCAGTCTCCATTAGTGCGACCTGTATGCGTGATACAAATATTGATAGATTTCTTCAGTTTTCAAGTTGACTATTTATCTTTGTTGACCATTTTGATGACAGTTTTGGTTGACGGTTTGTAATAATTGATTTCAAGTCAAGGATGTCAAATATTGCTCGTATGTATTAATGGATCTAATTTAATTAAAATCTATTCGAATATGACAGTATCAATTACAGTTATTTCATTCTATTCTAAGAGACTAAAAGAACACATTGAATGCAAATTTTTGACGGTGTCTTTTTTTGTTGAGAAAAAAGTCTATAACATTTGCGCGACTCATGGTCATTTTTCGCTTCCAATGAAGACACAACTTTTATTCAAAAATCAACAATTGGTTTGTTTTTTCAAAAAATAGAGGAAATGTAAGATAAATGCCAAATTCTCACTTCTGCAAAAAAATATTTAAAAAAGAATTCAAATTTCTCAAGCATCGAGACTATTGTAACAAGTGACCAATTTTCCTCGGTTTGAACTTCGCTACATAAACCTGCAACAATGTTGCGCTCTGTATTCTGTTTGTTACTTCTACCGTCACTTACAAACAATAACTTGCATAAACACACACAAGACTAGAGACTTTTCTTCGTGTAAAATTAACAGACTTTTACAAACACTTCTCCAGTGCCATACATTTCATTAATGAATGCCATGTTATTTTTGTATCTTGTTTGAATGAAATTTTAAGTGTATTGTTGATTACTCCATTTAAAAAAAGATTGTTCAATTTTCCAAACCTTGCATTTTTTTTGCAATTTTTTTACTTATTGCCGAAGTGATAAAAATTAAGTCTTTATATAAATAAATTTTGGAATATGAAACTTACAGAGTATTTATAAAAAAAGTAAAAGTATTTTCTCACAAGGTTATCACAAGTTAGATTTCAAATTACCAAACAAAATAAGACTAGGAAGAAACAATGTTCATTTTAGTCGAAATCAGTTTGCCTTAAAATGTATCACACCATTTTAGTTCTCCAACTAACATGCATATAGCTTCTTAGTGAAATCTTTGTCATTTACAATTATATATATATATATATAATCTTGTATATGATTAAATACGTATATCTTTCTATCATGGTTGTATTTCTCTTTCATTCATTCTGCAGTTATATTTGACTAGAGCATTATCAAAACAGTACATGTTCACTATTCAAAAGATTATTGTGGGTACATGATCATTCAATTTCTCTCCAATCAATTAACTTATCATGATAATTATTCGATTTCTACAAAGACACATTTCTCCAAGAAAATCACCTCCTAAACAAACTGTTAGGAACAACTTGCATTCTCAACAAATTATTGATGTATTCAAAGAAGCACCTATGTCATTTTAGCATACTTTTACGTACAGTAATCACATATGCTACATATATACCTAGTCCATTCATAAATCATATGTATGTAGCACTGATTACAGAAATACCCTGATAACAAGAACACAATAGCTGATATAGCATTATCCTCGTGAATGCTATTTGCAAATCATTCTTCAACGTGAATTCTAACAGTAATCTTATCTAACTGTTGTATTCCTATCCCAAAGGGTGAAGATTTCCTTCAATGTTGGCATTTCGAACATTAAAGGTTAGAGCTATTAAGCAAGCGAACAAGTTTGTCAACATTTCCGTACTGAGATTTGAAATCATTACCAAGTGATTGCTTTGTGACATTCTTACCAAACTGACGAGTCATGTACTTACGAATTCATGTATTATATATATACAAATAAAAGTTTCAGTAAACATTTTTAATAGGAATAGAAGTTTGTGCAGCCAAACTTGTGACGTTTTAAATCCACTTTCTGTAAGTCTGATTCACACATTGCAAGTGGGTCTAGTGAGTAGTAATGTGCTATGTGGAACCCCAATAGGAATGACTGGATTTGTAGCCAGCGTAAGGGAACTACTCTATTATCAGTTCGATTGTCTGATTAGTAACTAAGGAGTATTCCCTTTTAGTCTAGTGGTCGAGCCCAGGTAGGAGCAAATAGTGTTGCTTGCTGATTCCCAGGGCCAATATGCTAATACCTGCTTCTCATTTGAGAGGTTGGCCCACAAAAATTTACCAACCCATCTTTCTTTTAGTATCTTTGTTGGACTAATGAATGCCCACTTTAGTTGTAGGGATGATTTTCAAATCCCAATAACATATTGGATTACACGATCTCAGATTCCGACGAATCGCTGATAATTTCAAAATACATCAGACGAAAATTAATATCGAAATCTAACTTCAATTGAAGAAACCCTCGTCTCTTTGGGACTCTCAGTAGGTGTATGCATCGCAATTTCTCGACAACTGGCCATTGTTAGTAAGCGCAGCGTCGAATTTGAAGTTTTTGCATCAGCGAGAAATGTAGTAAAAATTAATGAAAAAAATCCTGCAGGTTTAACTGAACATCATTTCTACCCAGCTGCCACTTCATCCAAGCAGTTTTTACTGTCATTGAAGCTGTTTGTTGTCTGTCTGCTGACAGTATAGCGCATCCCACACATTTTGTCTCTATTGACCTGATGCGTCATCCCGGTGTTGTGATTTGGATGGGCAGACTTCTCTCTACATGTCTCTCATTTCTTGTAGGAATGAAGACTGATATATTTGTGTGTGTATTTTGTTTTTTAACATTTTTTTTTGTTGATTATATTTGATTATATAGAGGGTTATTTACCAAGCAACCATTGACAAAAAAGGCTTTACTTAGACATCCAAGAAAAAAAACACACCCCGAAAGCATTTCTTTCGCTTATTCGTACATTTGTAATCTTGGTGCAGGCAGTCTGTTCAAAAATTATGTGCATTATTATTTAGTTCCATTATCTATTATATCTTATAATCTAATTTCAGATCCAATTCCATGCAAAAGGGAAAAAATAGGTGAATGATACAACAACGGGGCTGGTTAGTCACATAATAGAAACGGTCACGTGACCAATGCTTTTTGGTAAGCATGTCTTATGGGCGGTAGATAATGAAAATTGGAAAAAAGGGTGATTGATTAAGTTACTTCTCTTTCCTTTTGTTGGGCAATGATCAATAAGAATGTCAAAGCAACAAGTCTGAATGCTGGCGGACAATTCGCAATCTGGTTCTTCAGCTCGTACGAAAGGAGCAATCTGTCAAAAAACAAAAATGTTTTTTCCAGACATAGTAAGGAGTATGTTTATATTTCTAGCCCTTTAATTCCATTGTTGCAGCCTGTAAGTCTGATACGCACATATATAAAGCCAGCCAACCAGCCCAGCTTGAAAAATTAAGTTGTTGACTGTGGTAGTTCCGGTTGAATTAAGTGGAGATGTAAGTAAAAAAATAAAAATAAAAAAAGATGATAATCACCAAGAGGGAGAGCCTGTCCTAAAGTTAGGTTATGCACAGTCAAATTGTGTACAATATCAAGCAGGCAGCGTATAGATAAATGCCGAATATGTGGCGCTATCTAAAGTGTAAAACAGAATATTAAATGACATTTAGTAAGCAAAACCAGATTTAAGATGACTGAGACAAAAATTTTACTTGAACGAAGCTGTATGTTGAGCGCCCATCAGCTTTTTCCCTTTTTTTCCGTTTCTGCACTGGGAGCTAACATCGACCTACTCCCAATACTAGCCACCTAAAGTTCAGGGAGTTTGAGATCTTGAACGTCGGTAATCGAATCCTCGTGTTCAGAAAATATTATTTTTCAGCATAAATAGTTATTTTTGAATATATACATAAAATACTAAGTTCATTTTACTGTCAATCCGCAAATTTTTGATTTCTCAGATTCATAAATATCTTATTTGAGACCAAACCAATTGAGGATGTGTTAGGGCTAGAAATAAAAACTATCCAACACTTGGAGACAGCGCCTTAGCTGGTTTTGAATCATATGGATAAGGCAGCCGATTCAGAGAACCTTCACATTGAGCCGTTGAATCAGCGCCAACGGGACAGGAAAGAAGGGGCAACCCAAAATGAGCTGCCAAAATAGATTGGTTGGGAGGCTCCAACTAATGAATTGGAGAGGGAACAAAATCAGCAGATTTGCTCAGGACCATACTCTGTGAAACGCCTTGACTGATTGAACTTTTTCTATCCTTGCTATTCGCCTGGGAACTATGATGGAAAGAAGTAATTGACGTTTTCCTTCCCTGCCTATTAATTGACATTTTTCTTTCGTAGCTATTCAGTTGGGAACTATGACGGGAAGAATTAACTGACCAATTTCTCTCCTGGTTACTCAGTTAGGATCTATGAATGGAAGAATTGATTGACCCCTTTCCTTCCTGGATATTCAGTTGGGAATAATGAAAGGAATAAATAATTGACCTTTTTCATTTCTGCCAATTCAGTTGAGGATTATCACAGAAGGAATTAATTGACTCTTTTTTCTCCTGACTATTTAGTTGCAAAATTTGATGGGAAGAATCAATCGTCATTTTTCTTTTGCTGCTATTCAGATGGGAACTACGATGCAGAGAAGTAATTGACCTTTTTTCTTACGTGGTGATTCAGTCGGGACTTTAATTTATTGTCCTTTTTACTTTCTCGGATATCCAAATCGGAACTATGATTGGAAGACATTCAGTTGGGCAATATGATAGGAAGAATCAATTGACCCTTTTCATTCCTCGATATTCAGTTTAGAACTATCATGGGAGAGATTAATTGGTCTTTTTCATTCCTGACAATTCAGTCCGAAACTCTGACGAGAAGAATTAATTGACAATTTTCTTTCTTGGGTATTCAGTTGAGAACTCTGATGGGAATAATTCGAGCTTTTTCCTCCATGGATATCAAGTTGGAAACAATGATGGGAAGTATTAATTGAACTTTTCCATTCCTGGCTATTCAGTGGAGAACTATGATGAAGAGAATAAATTGAGCTTTTACCTTCCTCCAGGATGTTCATTGGGGAACTAGGATGGAGAGAATTAATTTAATCTTTTCCCACCCAGCTATTCAGTTGGGAACAATAATGGGTAGAATTAATTGAGCCTTTTCCTTCCTTGATGTTGAGTTTACAACTTTGAAGGGAATAATTAAGTGACCTTTCTCATCCCCTTCTATTATGTTGGTAATTATGATAGAAAGAATCAAGTGGACATTTTCATTCCTGCCTATTCAGTTGGAAACTAATGACTGGAAGAACTAATTCTGCTTTTTCATTCTTTGCTATTCAGTTGGGAACTATGATGAGAAGAATTATTTAACTTTATTTGCTCCTGGCTATTCAGTTGAAACTATGATAGGAAGAATTAATTAAAATTTTTTTCTCTCATGGCTATTCAGTTTCGAAATATGATGGGAAGTATTAAACCACCTCCTTTTGTCCTTGACCTTCGGTTGAAAATATGATGGGAAGTATGAATTGTCATTTTTCCTTTGTTGTTATTCAATTGGGAGCTATGATGCCGACAATTTATTGACCTGTTTTTTTTTTAATGGTAATCCAGTTAGGACGAGTTTATTGTCATTTTATCTTCTCTAGCTATTCAGTTAGGAACTGTGATGGGAAGGTTAAATTGAGCTTTTTCTTTCCTGGTTATTCAGTTAGGAAGTATGATAAGAAGAATCAATTGATCTTTTTCATTCATCATATTCATTTGGGAACCAAGATGAAGAGAATTAATTGACCTTTTTCTTTTGTGGTGATTAAGTTGAGAACTCTGATTGGAATAACGAGTAGAGCTTCTTCCTCCCTTGATATCTACTTCGGAACTACGATTGGAATAATTAATTGACTTTTTTATTCCTGGCTATTCAGTTGTGAAATATAATGGGGAGAATAAATTGAGCTTTTCTCGTCTCGGATGTTCATTGAGGAACTGAGATGGAAAGAATTACCTTACTTTTTCCTACCAGACTATAATGGGGAAAATTAATTGTCCTTTTATTTTTTCGGCTATTCAGTTCGGAACTATGATGAGAAAAATATTTGATCTTTTTCCTTCCTTGCTATTCATTTGAGAACTATGGTGGGAAGAATTAATTCACTTTTTTTTCGAAATGATTCAGTTGGGAACTATGATGGGAAGAATTAATTAATTTTTTCCTACCCAGCTATTCAGTTAAGGACTATGACGAAAAAAATTTATTGTCCTTCTATTTTATTTCATTTTTTTGCTATTAAGTTGGGAACTATGATGACAGAATTAATTAAACTTTTTCCTTTCTGGATATTCAGTTTGGAACTATGATGGGAAGAATTAGTTGACCTTTTTCATTCCTTCTTATTGAGTTGGGAATTATGACAAAAAGAATCAACTTACTCTTTTCGTTCCTGGCCATTCAGTGGGGAACTATTATGAGGGGGATTAATTCATTTTTTCTCCTGTATTGATTGAGAAGGGAACAATTATGAAGAAAATTAATTCATTTTTTTCTCCTGTATTGATTAAGAAGGGAACTATTATAAAGAGAATTAATTCATTTTTTTCTCCTCTATTGATTATGTAGGGAACTATTATGAAGAGAATTAATTGATTTTTTTCTCCTGTATTGATCCTGTACGGAACAATTATAAGGACAATTAATTCCTTTTTTCTCCTGTATTGATTCACTAGGGAACTATTATGAGGAGAATTAATTCTTTTTTTCTCCAGTATTAATTCAGTAGGGAACTATTATGAGGAGAATAATTTCATTTCTTCTCCTGTATTGATTCAGGGGGGAACTATTATGAAGAGAATCAAATCATTTTTTCTCCGCTATTGATCCTCTACGGAACTATTATGAGGAGAATTATTTCATTTTTTCTCCTGTATTAATTCAGTAGGTAACTATTATGAGAAGAATTAATTCATTTTTTCTCTTGTATTGATTCAGTAGGAAAGTATTATGATGAGAATTAATTCCTTTTTTCTCCTGTATTGATTCAGTTAAAAAATATCATGAGGAAAATTAATTCTCTTTTTCTCCTGTATTGATTCAGTTGGGGACTATTCTGAGGAGAATTATTTAATTTTTTTTCCTGTATTGATTCAGTAGGGAACTATTATGAGGAGCAATAATTCATTTTTTCTTCTGTATTGATTCAGTTGGGAACTATTATGAGGAGAATTATTTCATTTTTTTCTCCTGTATTGATTCAGTAGGAAACTATTATGAGAAGAATTAATTCATTTTTTCTCCTGTATTAATTCAGTTAGGAACTATTATGAGGAAGAGTAATTCTTTTTTTCTCCTGTATTGATTCAGTTGGGAACTATTATAAAGGGAAATAATTCATTTTTTTTTCCTGTATTGATCCAGTAGGGAACTATTATGATGAGAATTAATTCATTCTTTCTCCTGTATTGATTCAGTTGGGAACTATTATGAGGTGAAATAATTCTTTTTTTCTCCTGTACTGATTCAGTTGGGAACAATTATGATAAAAATTAATTCATTTTTTTCTCCTGTATTGATTAAGAACGTAACTATTATAAAGAGAATTGATACCTTTTTTCTCCTGTATTGATTAAGAAAGGAACAATTATGAAGAAAATTAATTCATTTTTTTCTCCTGTATTGATTAAGAAGGGAACTATTATAAAGAGAATTAATTCATTTTTTCTCCTGTATTGATTCAGTAGGGAACTATTATGAAGAGAATTAATTGATTTTTTTCTCCTGTATTGATCCTGTACGGAACAATTATAAGGACAATTAATTCCTTTTTTCTCCTGTATTGATTCACTAGGGAACTATTATGAGGAGAATTAATTCTTTTTTTCTCCAGTATTAATTCAGTAGGGAACTATTATGAGGAGAATAATTTCATTTCTTCTCCTGTATTGATTCAGGGGGGAACTATTATGAAGAAAATCAAATCATTTTTTCGCCGCTATTGATCCTCTACGGAACTATTATGAGGAGAATTATTTCATTTTTTCTCCTGTATTAATTCAGTAGGTAACTATTATGAGAAGAATTAATTCATTTTTTCTCTTGTATTGATTAAGTAGGAAAGTATTATGATGAGAATTAATTCCTTTTTTCTCCTGTATTGATTCAGTTAAAAAATATCATGAGGAGAATTAATTCTTTTTTTCTCCTGTATTGATTCAGTTGGGGACTATTCTGAGAAGAATTATTTAATTTTTTTTCCTGTATTGATTCAGTAGGGAACTATTATGAGGAGCAATAATTCATTTTTTCTTCTGTATTGATTCAGTTGGGAACTATTATGAGGAGAATTATTTCATTTTTTTCTCCTGTATTGATTCAGTAGGGAACTATTATGATGAGAATTGATTAATTTTTTTCTCCTGTATTGATTAGGAAGGTAACTATTATAAAGAGAATTGATACCTTTTTTCTCCTGTATTGATTCAGTACCGAACTATTATGAGGAGCAATTATTCCTATTTATTCTGCATTGATTCAGTTGGGAACTATTTTGAGGATAATTGATTCATTTTTTCTCCCGTATTGATTCAGTTGGGAACTATTATGAGTAGAATTAATCCATTTTTTCTCCTGTATTGATTCAGTAGGGAACTATTATGAGGAGAATTGATTCTTTTTTTTCTCCTGTATTGATTCAGTAAGGATCTATTATAAGAGAATTCATTCTTTTTTCTCCTGTATTGATTCAGTAGGGAATTATTATGAGGATAATTAATTAATTTTTTCTCCTGTATTGATTCAGTTGGGAACTATTATGAGGAGAATCAATTCATTTTTCCTCTCGTATTGATTCATAAAGAACTATCATGAGGATAGTTAATTCATTTTTTCTCCTGTAGTGATTAAGTAGGGAACTATTATGAGGAAAATAAATTCTTTTTTTCTCTTGTATTGATGCAGTAATGAATCATTATGAAGAGAATTAATAACTTTTCTCCTGTATTGATTCAGTTAGGAACTATTATGAAGATAATTATTTACTTTTTTCTCCTGTATTGATTCAGTTGGGAACTATCATGAGGTAAGTTAATTCATTTTTCCCCTGCATTGATTCAGTTGGGGACTATTATGAGGAAAATTAATTCATTTTTTCTCACGTATTCATTCAGTAGGTGACTATTATAAGCATGATTAATTAATTTTTTCTCCTGTATTGATCCAGTATTAAACTATTATGAAGAGAATCAATTAATTTTTTTTTCTCCTGTATTGACTCAGTTGGGAGCTATTATGAGGATAATTGATTCATTTTTCTCCTGTATTGATTCAGTACGGATCTATGATGGGGAGAATTAATTCATTTTTTCTCTTGTATTGATTCAGTTGGGAACTATTATGAAGAGAATTAACACCTTTTTTCTCCTGTATCGATTAAGAAGGGAACTATTATGAGGAGAATCAATTCATCTTTTTCTCCTGATTTGATTCAGTAAAGAACTATTATGAGGAGTATTAATTTCTTTTTTTCCTCTGTATTGATTCAGTACGAAACGATTATGAGTATAATTGATTCATATTTTTTCTGTATTGATTCAGTACGGGAACTATTATGAAGAGGATTAATCCGTTTTTTCCCACCTGCATTGATTCAGTATGAAACTATTATAACGATAATTAATTCATTTTTTCTCCTGCATTGATTCAGTAAGGAACTATTAGGAGGAGAATTAGTTCCTTTTGTCCTGTATTGATTCAGTAGGGAACTATTATGAGGAGAATCAATTCATTTTTTTCTCCAGTATTGATTCAGTAGGGAACTTTAAAATGAGAATTAATTCATTCTTTCAGTAGGGAAGTATTATGACGATAATTAATTCATTTTTTCTCCTGTATTGATTCAGTAGGGAACTATTGGGAGGAGAATTAATTCTTTTTTTTTTCCTGTATTAATTCAGTAGAAAACTATTATGAGGAGAATAAATTCATTTTTTTTCCTGTATTGATTCAGTACGGAACTATTAGGAGGATCATTAATTCATTTTTTCTCCTCTATTGATTCAGTTGGGAACTATTATGAGGAGAATCAATTCATTTTTTTCTCCTGTATTGATTCAGTAGGGAACTATTATGAGGAAAATTAATTCATTTCTTCTCCTGTATTGATTCAGTAGGGAAGTATTATGACGATAATTAATTCATTTTTTCTCCTGTATTGATTCAGTAGGGAACTATTGGGAGGAGAATCAATTCTTTTTTTTTTCCTGTATTAATTCAGTAGAAAACTATTATGAGGAGAATAAATTCATTTTTTTTTCCTGTATTGATTCAGTACGGAACTATTAGGAGGATCATTAATTCATTTTTTCTCCTCTATTGATTCAGTTGGGAACTATTATGAAGAGAAATGATTTATTTTTTCTCCTGTATTGACTCAGTAAAGAACTATTATGAGGAGAATCGATTCTTTTTTTTTCTCCTGTATTGATCAATAAGGGAACAATTATGACGAAAATTAATTCATTTTTTTCTCCTGTATTGATTAACGAGGGAACTATAATAAAGAGAATTAATTCATTTTTTCTCCTGTATTGACTAAGTAGAGAACTATTATGAAGAGAATTAATTCATTTTTTCTCCTGTATTGATTCAGTGGGACACTATTATGGGGATAATTAATTCAATTTTTCTACTGTATTGATTCAGTAAGGATCTATTATGAGGAGGATTAATTCTTTTTTTCTCCTGTATTGATTCAGTAGGGAACTATTATGATGAGAATTGAATCATTCTTTCTCCCGTATTGATTAAGCAAGGAACTATTACTTTGAAAATCAATTTGTTTTTTCTCCTGTATTGATTCAGTTGGGAACGATTATGAGGAAACTTACTTCTATTATGAGGATAATTAATTAATTTTTCTCCTGTATTGATTCAGTTGGGGACTATTATGAGGAAAATTGATTCTTTTTTTCCTCCTGTATTGATGCAGTAAAGAATCATTATGAAGAGAATTAATTCATTTTTTCTCCTGTATTGATCCAGTTAGGAACTATTTTGGAGAAAATTAATTATTTTTTCTCCTGTATTGATTCAGTAGGGAACTATTATGAGTAAAATCAATTCATTTTCCCTACTGTATCGATTCAGTAGGGAATTATTGTGAGGAGAGTTAATCCATTCTTTCCCCTGTATTGATTCAGTAGGGAACTATCATGAGGAGAATTAATTAATCTTTTCCCTGTATTGATTCAGTTGGGAATTACTATGCGGAGAATCAAATCATTTTTTCTCTTTTATTCTTCAGTAGGGAACGATTATGAAGATAATTAATTTATTTTTTCATCCCGTACTGATTCAGTAGGGAACTTTTATGAGGAGAAGTATTTCATTTTTTCCCCTGTATCGATTCAGTAGGGTAATATTATGAGGAGAATTAATTCATTTTTTCTACTGTATCGATTCATTAAGGAAGTATTATGAGGAGAATCGATTCATTTTTTCTCCTGTATTGATTTACTAGGGAATTATTATGAGATGGATTATTTTTTTTTTCCCTTTATTGATTCAGTTGGGAACTATTATGAGAAGAATTAATTCATTTTTTCTCCTGTATTGATTCAGTGGGACACTATTATGGGGATAATTAATTCAATTTTTCTACTGTATTGATTCAGTAGGGAACTATTATGAGTAAAATTAATTCATTTTTTCTCCTGTATCGATTCAGTAGGGAAGTATGATGGGGAGAATAAATTGAGCTTTTTCTTTCCTGGATGATCATTTAGAATCTTGGATGGAGAGAATCAATTTACTTTTTTCCCACCTGGCTATTCAGTGAAGAACTGTGATTGGTAGAATTAATTGACATTCATCCATATTGGATATCAGTTGGGAACTATGATAGGGAGAATTAGTTGAACTTCTTCATTCCAGGCTATTCAGTTGGGAGCTATGATGGAAGCAATTAATTGATTTTTACATTACTTGCTTTTCATTTGGGAACTATGATGGAAACAATTAACTGACATTTTTCTCATGTGGGGAATCAGTTGGGAATCATAATGGGAAGCAATAATTGATGTTTTTTCCGTGGTTAGTCTGTTTTGAACTATGTTTGACAGAGAAAACTGAGCTTTCCCCCCCGGATATTCTGTTGAGAACTACGATCGAAAAAATTGAGATATTTTCCTTTGTTGGCGGGTAGGGGATTATAATTGGGAGAAATTATTATTTGTGTTTATTCCTGGCTGTTCAGTAGGGAACTATGATGGAATGAAATAAATGCCTTTTTTCTTCCATGATTCCGTTGGGAATTATGATGGGAAAAATTATTGTCCTTTTTTTTTCCGCAGCTGTTCCGTTCGGAATGTGATGGGACTTATTAATTGATCATTCTCTTTCGTGGCCATTCAGTTGAGAATTATGATGGCAACAATAAGGAGAGCCATTTCCTTCCTAGATATTCTGTTGAAAACTATAATGGAAAGAATTAACTGATTTTTCTTAGTCGGATATTTCGTGAAAAACTATTATGGGAAGAATAATTTAATTTTTTTTATTCTTTGTTATAATGGGAAGAATTTATTGACTTTTTCTTTTTTAGTTAGGACCAATGACAGGAAGAATTAATTCAGCCTTTTTCTTTCCTGGCTTTTCAGTTGCGAACTATGGTCGAAAGAATTAATTAAGCTTCTTCCTTCCCGGCTGTTTAGTTAGGAACTATGACGGGAAGAATTAATCAACCTTTTTCATTCCTTGTTATTCAGAGCAAACAACGATGGATTGACCTTTTCTATTCCAGGCTTTCCATTTGGGAACTATAATCGAAAGATTAAATTGAGCTTTTTTCTTTAGAGGTAATTCAGTTGGGAACTATGATGGGTTGAATAAATTCACCTTTATCTCTCTTGGATTTTCAATTGGGGACTTTTCAAATGATGGGAATAAATTGAGATATTTTGCTTCCTAGATAGTCAATTGGGAACTATGATTGGGAAAATTAATTGACCTTTTTCTTTCCTGGATATCCAGTTGGGAACTAAAAGGAGGAATTTAGTATCCTTTTTCTTTCTTGGCTTTTCAGTTGGAAATTATAATGGAAAAAATTAATTGACCTATTTCTTTCCTAGCTCTTCACTTGGGAATTATGATGGGAAGAATAGATTGACCGTTTTCGTTCTTGGCTATTCAGTTGGGAACAATAATTGATTGGATTAATTGAGCTTCTTTTCTGGATATTCAAATGGGAACTATGATGTGAAGAATAAGTTGACATTTATTTTCAATTCGGAATAATGAATTGATAAATTATTTTCCATTCTATTCTCTGCTATTCAAGTGAGAACTATGAGGGAAAGAGTTAATAGATCTTTTTGTGGTTATTCAATTGGGAAGAATATGTTGATCCATTTGCTTCCGTAGCTATTCATTTGGGAACTATGATTGGAAGAAAAAATCGACTTTCATCCATCTTCGTTATTTAGTTGGGAACTATGATGGGAAGGATCAATTGACATTTTCTTTTCGTAGTGATTCAGTCAGGAATTACAATGGTAAGAGTTAATTGGCCTTTTTTCCCGTGGTTATTGTTTGGGCACCATGATGGGAAGAATAAACAGATCTTTTTTCTGCCTGAATGTTCAGTTGGGGACCATGATGGGAAAAATTAACTGACTTTTTCCATTCCTGCCTATTTAGTTGGGTGTTATGACTGGTGGAATTAATTGACTTTTTCCTCCCTTGCTATTTAGTTGGGAACTAAGAGGGGAAGAATCAATCAAACTTTTCTTTCCTGGTTAATCCATTTGGAACTCTGATGGGAAAGATTAATTGGCTTTTTTGTTTCTCAGTGATTCAGTTGGGAACTGAAGTAAGAAGAATTAATTGACCTTTTTCATCGTGTCTATTCTGTTGGAAACTATGATGGGGAAAATTTACTGAGCTTTTCCACTCCTGGATGCTTAGTTTGGAACAATGATGGGAATGATTAATTGACCTTTTTTCTTTCGAGATATTAAGCTTGGGACTAAGATGTTAAGAATTAATTGGCCTTTTGCATTCCTACCAACTCAGTTATGAAGTATGTTGGGAAGATTAAGTTAACTTTTTATTTTATTCCTGGCTATTCAGTAAGGAACTATGATGGGAATAATCTATTGAACTTTTTCTTCTGTGGCTATCCATTTAGGAACTATGATGGGATGATATATACTGAGCTTTTTCCTTCGTAGACATTCAGTTAGGGAGTATGATGGGAAAAATAGTTTCACATTTTTCTTTCCAGGCTATTCTTATTGGGAACTATGATGAGAAGAATTGATCAATATTGGCTTTCGTAGCAATTCATTAAGGAAGTATGATTGGGAGAATTATTTGTCCTTTTTCATTTTCATTTAATCTTTTATTCAAAGCCATTCAGTTGGGAACTATAAAGGGAAGACTTGACCTTCTTCCCCCATGGATATTAAGTTGGGAACCATAATGGCAAAAATAATCAAAATGTTTCATTCTTTCCCATTCGATGATGGAAAGAATACATTGAGTGTAATGCCCCCTATTCTTTTAGTTGGGAATTAAGTGCGAGATTCATTTTTCATCTAGATATCGAAAACGTCACTTCTTCCGACAACCCCTTCAAACCTCTTTACGCACATAGTCCACGGCTCATTAGCACCAGTATTCCTAGCTGGTTTCAATTCTAGCACCGGCACTTGCTGCTGGTCTCTCTCTCTCTCTCTCTTTCCTTCTCCCTAGGATCGTTATCATTTCGCCAGCCCCTGGCTGATCCGATCTTGACCATTTTTCTACCGTGATTCTGTACTAATTTTGCTCATTTCATTTCACCAATGTTGAGGTATCACACACACGCACAGCTACGCAGCTACACCACCGTGTCTTCACCACTTCACCAAAGCTCTTTTACTATCCGATAGTCACGATAATCTTTCCTAAATGTCTTTACTTCGGGACACACGAATGGATAAAACTCCATGTTCTCTGTCTATCATGGTCTGTCCGTCGAGAGTCCATCAGCGTCGGAGAATAGCCCCCAAGTTAACGCATACAACTTGGCAGTATGGCTAACACAAAAAAAGAGTTTCGTATTTAATTCCTAACTAAAAGAATAGGGGGCACTACAGTACTTCCCTCCTGTAGCAGTCCGGAGGGCTGCGAAAAGGCGTAAGAAAAAGACAGGCGAAAGAAAGTAGATATAAATCTAAGAAGGTTTTACCAAAGTGATGGAACAAAATCATGGACAAAAATCTCACAAAAAAATCAATCACAGAAGAGATACAATGTGTCAGCGAAATGTTCATTCAGTCTTCGAAATTAAAAATTAAGGCATATGCTGTGAAGGAAATTGGTAGTAATGTTCATTCAAGCGTGAGTGCGTGAATGTGCGCGTGGTAAGTTCTACGATGGCCGTACTAGAAGTAGCAGTAGTCGGTGTCCCAAACGAATATGTTGTCGGTCAGATCATCAGAGCTATATTCGAAGAATTGTGTCTGTTGTTGGATGATCGCATGTTTTTGATGAAGAACCGGTGGTTGTGTTTCTACACGTGTGAGGATTTCCTGAAATCTTCTGTTGAAATAGATATATTTTTTGTATTGAGCCTTTTTGAAGAAAACCCCCGCATGAAGATGTAGAAAAAGTCATCGTTGAAGAATTACTCGCTGTTGGAGTGAAGGTTCTTGATTTTCAAGAATCGAATTTCAATTTTGAAAGCGTGTTCGTTCATTGACTCGCCTTAGAATTTTCATCCGAATCTATTTACGTAGAAAGGTCACTAATTTTTATGGTGACTCTCATGGTTGTGACGAATAGTGTGATGGATGGCTGAGAGACGAGGAATTTTCTAGTTACAATTCAGGTAGGGACTATAATGAGAAAAATAAATCCAGGTTTTTCTTTCTTGGCTATTCAGTCAAGAACTATGATGGAAAGAATTAATTCAGCGTTTTCCTTCCAGGCTTCTCAGTTGGGAACTCTGATGAGAAAAACTAAGTGCCCATGTTCTTTCGTGGCTATTCACTTGGGAACTATAATGGGAAGAATTGATTGACTCTCTTTTGTTCCCGACTATTCATTTGGGGACTATAATTGGGAGAATTAATTAACCTTTTACTTTGTGGTGATTCAGTTGGGATCTATGATGGGAGGAATGAATTGTGTTTTTTTGAGGCTATTCATTTGGGAGCTATGATGGGAAGAATTAGCTGACATTCTCCTTTCTTTGTTATTCCGATTGAAACAATGAGGGGATGAATTGGCTGTCCTTTTTTTTCTACTTATTCATTTGGAAACGATGATGGGAGGAATAGTCCTTTGGTTTCTTGTTATTCAGTTGAGAATTTTGATGGGAAGCATTAATTCATCTTTTGCTAATCAGTTTGGAAGCATGATGGGAAAATTTAATTGACTTTTACCCCCTTTGCGGTTCAGTTGGGAATTATGAAGGGAAAAAGTAATTGTTCTTTTTTTCCTGGCTATTCAGTTGGAAAATATGATTGGGAAAATTGACTGAACAGTTCCTTTCGTTACCATTCATTTTGTAAGGAAAAATACATTAAGCTTTTTTTTTCTTCCGTTGCTCTTCGGATGGAAAACTACAAGGAGGAGCATTGATTGTACATTCTGTGTTGAACTATGACAGGAAATATTAACTGACACTTTTGTTTTCTGGCTATTCAATCGTGTATAATGATTAGAAAAATTAATTTTGTTGCTATTCAGTTGGGAACTTTGATGAAAAGAATAATTGACCTTTTTCTTTCGTTGTTATTCAATTGGGAACATTGGTGAAAGGAATAATTAATTGTCTTTTTTCTTTCGTTTTTTTCCAATTGAAAACATTGATGGAAAGGATGATTGACCTTTTTCTTTTGTTGTTATTTAGTTGGAAACTTTGATGAAAAGAAGAATTGTCTTTTTTCTTCCGTTTTTTTTTTCCAGTTGAAAGCTTTGATGGAAAGAATAATTGACCTTTTTCTTTCATTGTTATTTATTTGGGAACTTTGATGGAAAAAAAATTGACCTTTTTCTTTCGTTGTTATTTAATTGGAAACTTTGATTAAAGAATAATTGTCTTTTTTCTTTCGTTGTTATTTAGTTGGGAACTTTGATGAAAAGAATAATTAACCTTTTTCTTTTGTTATTATGCAGTTGGGAACTTTGATGAAAAGGATAATTGTCTTTTCTCTTTTTTTTTTTTCTGGTTGAAAAATTTGATGGAAAGAATAATTGTCTTTTTTCTTCCGTTTTTTTCCAGTTGAAAACCTTGATGGAAAAAATAATTGACCTTTTTCTTTCGTTGTTATTTAATTGGGAACTTTGATGAAAAGGACAATTGTCTTTTTTCTTTCATTGTTATTTAGTTGGGAACTTTGATGAAATGAATAATTGAGCTTTTTCTTTCGTTGTTATTCAACTTTGATGGAAAGGATAATCGTGCTTTTTCTTTCGTTGTTATTCAGTTGGGTAAGTTGATGAAAAGGATAATTGTCTTTTTTCTTTTGTTGTTTTCAAGTTAGAAACTTTGATGGAAAGAATAATTGACTTTTTTCTTTTGTTGTTTTATAGTTGGGAACTTTGATAGAAAGAATAATTTACTTTTTTCTTTTGCTATTATTTATCTGGAGACTTTGATGGAAAGAATAATTGTCTTTTTCTTCTCGTTGTTATTTTGTTGCGATCTTCGATGAAAAGAATAATTGTCTTTTTTCTTTTGTTGTTATCTATTTGGGAACTTTGAAGAAAAGAATAATTGACCTTTTTCTTTCGTTGTTTTTCCGTTTCGAACTTTGATGGAACGAATAATTGTCTTTTTTCTTTCATTGTTATTTATTTGGGACATCTGATGGGAAAAATTGTTTTTGTTGTTATTTAGTTGGGAACATTGATGAAAAGAAGAATTGTTTTTTTCTATTGTTTTTTTCCAGTTGAAAACTTTGATGAAAAGAAAAAATTTCTTTTCTCTTTCGTTGTTATTTAGTGGAAAACTTTGATGAAAAGAATAATCATCTTTTCCTTTCGTTGTTATTCAGTTGGGAACTTTGATGTAAAGAATAATTGTTTTTTTCTTTTGTTTTTTTCCAGTTGAAAATATTGATGAAAAGAATACTTGACCTTTTTCTTTTGTTGTTATTTGGTTGAGAACTTTGATGGAAAGAATAATCATCCTTTTTCTTTTGTTATTATTTAGTTGGGACCTTTGATGAAAAGAATAATTGTCTTTTTCTTTCGTTTATTTTCCAGTTGAAAACGTTGATGGAAAGAATAATAGTCCTTTTTTTCGGTTGTTATTTAGTTAGGAACTTTGATGGAAAGAATGATCGTCTTTTTTCTCTCGTTGTTATTTAGTTTGGGACTTTAATAAAAAGAATAATTGTCTTTTTTCTTTTGTTGTTATGTAGTTGGGAACTTCAGTGATGAAGAAGAATGTCTTTTTTCTTTTGTTGTTATTTAGTTGGAAACTTCAATGAAAAGAATAATTGACCTTGTTATTTTGTTGTTATTTAGTTTTGAACATCGATGGAATGTATAATTGTTTTTTTTCTCCTGTTGTTTTTTAGTTAGGAACTTTGGTGAAAAGACGAATTGTCATTTTTTTGTTGTTATTTAGTTTAGAACTTTAATGGAAAGGATTATTGTGTTTTTCCTTTCATTGTCATTTGGTTGGGAACTCTGATTAAAACAATAATTGACTTTTTTCTTTTGTTGTTATTTAGTTGGGAACTTTAATGATGAAGAAAAATGTCATTTTTCTTTCGTTGTTATTTAGTGTGGAACTTTAATGAAAAGAATAACTGACCTTTTTTTTGTTGTTATTTTGTTGGGAACTTTGATCAAAAGGATAAATATCTAATTTCTTTGTTTTTTTCCAGTTTAAAAACTTTGATGGGAAGAATAATTGTTCTTTTTTTGTTTTTATTTACTTTGGGAATTTTATGAAAGGAATAATAGTGTTTTTTCTTTTGTTGTTTTTTCCAGTTGAAAACGTTTATGGAAAGGATGATAGTCCTTTTTATGGTTGTTATTCAGTTGGGAAATTTGATGGAAAGAATAATTGTCTCTTTTCTTTCGTCGTTATTCAGTTGAGATCTTTGATAAAAAGAATATCTGATTTTTTTTCGTTGTTATTTAGTTGGGAACTTTCATGGAAAGAATAATTGTGTTTATTCTGCGTTGTTATCTAGTTTGGAACTTAGATTGAAAGAATAATTGTCTTCTATCTTTCGTTGTTATATAGTTGGTTACTTTGATGTAAAGAATAACTGTTTTCTTTCTTTTTTTGTTATCTAGTTGGGAACTTTGACGAAAAGAATAATTGTCCTTGTTCTTTTGTTGTTATTCAGTTTTGAACTTTGAATTTTTCCTTTTGTTGTTATGTAGTTGGGAACTTTGATGAGGAAAATGTCTTTTTTCTTCTGTTGTTATTTTGTTGGGAACTTCAATGGAAAGAATAATTGACCTTGTTCTTTTGTTGTTATTCAGTTTTGAACTTTGAATTTTTCCTTTTGTTGTTATGTAGTTGGGAACTTTGATGAGGAAAATGTCTTTTTTCTTCTGTTGTTATTTTGTTGGGAACTTCAATGGAAAGAATAATTGACCTTGTTCTTTTGTTGTTATTCAGTTTTGAACTTTGAATTTTTCCTTTTGTTGTTATGTAGTTGGGAACTTTGATGAGGAAAATGTCTTTTTTCTTCTGTTGTTATTTTGTTGGGAACTTCAATGGAAAGAATAATTGACCTTGTTCTTTTGTTGTTATTCAGTTTTGAACTTTGAATTTTTCCTTTTGTTGTTATGTAGTTGGGAACTTTGATGAGGAAAATGTCTTTTTTCTTCTGTTGTTATTTTGTTGGGAACTTCAATGGAAAGAATAATTGACCTTGTTCTTTTGTTGTTATTCAGTTTTGAACTTTGAATTTTTCCTTTTGTTGTTATGTAGTTGGGAACTTTGATGAGGAAAATGTCTTTTTTCTTCTGTTGTTATTTTGTTGGGAACTTCAATGGAAAGAATAATTGTCCTTGTTCTTTTGTTGTTATTCAGTTTTGAACTTTGATGGAAAGTATAATTGTCTTTTCTCTTATGTTGTTTTTTAGTTTAGAACTTTGATAAAAAGAATAATCATCGTTTTTTCTTTCGTTGTTATTTAGTTGGGAACTTTAATGAAAGAATAATTGTTTTTTTCCTTTTGTTTTTTTCCAGTCAAAAACTCTGATGGAGAGAATAAATGACCTTTTCCTTGCGTTGTTATTTAGTTGGGAACTTTGATGGAAAGAAAAATTGTCTTTTATTGTTTTGCTGTTATTCAGTTGGGAACTTTGATGAATAGAATGATTGTCTTTTTTCTCTTGTAGTTATGTATTTGGGAACTTTGATGAAAAGAATAATCGATATTTTGTTCTTGTTGTTATTTAGTTGGGAACTTTGATGAAAAGAATAATCATCTCTTGCTCTTCTTGTTATTTAGTTGGGAACTTTGATGAAAAGAATTATTATCTCCTCCTCTTTTTGTTATTTACTTAGGAACTTTGATGAAAAGAATAATTGACCTTCTTCTTTCGTTGTTATTTAGTATGGAACTTTGATGGAAAGAATAGTTGTTTTTCCTATTTTGTTGTTTTTTGTCTTGTTATTTAGTTCGGAACTTTAATGAAAAGAATATTTGTCTTTTTTCTTTTGTTTTTTTTCCAGTGGAAAACTTTAATGGAAAGAATAATTGACTTTTTGTTTTGGTTGTTATTTAGTTCAGAACTTAGTTCTGAACTTTCGTTTTGATGTCATTTGGTTGGGAACCTTGATAAAAAGAATAATTGACCTTTTTTCTCTTGTTGTTATTCAGTTTGGAACTTCGATGACATGTATAATTGACCTTTTTCTTTCGTTGCTATTTAGTTGGGAACACTGATTGAAAGAATAATTGGCTTTTTTCTTTCGTTGTTATTGATTTGGGAACTTTGATGAAATGAAAAATTGTCTTTTTTCCTTTGTTTTCATTTAGTTGGGAACTCTGATGGAAAGAATAATTGTCTTCTATTTTTTTTGTTATTTAGTTGGTAACTTTGATGGAATGAATAATCATCTTTTTTCTTTCCTTATTAAGTTAAGAACTTTAATGAAAAGAATAACCGTCTCTTTTCTTTTTTTTTCCCAGTAGAAAACTTTGATGGGAAGAATAATCGTCTTTTTATTTCGTTGTTATTTAGTTGGGAACTTTGATGAAAAGAATAATTGTCATTATTTAGTTTGTTTTTTCCCGTTAAAAACTTTGATTGAAAGAAAAATTGACCTTTTTCTTTCGCTGTTATTTAGTTTGGAACTTTGATGGGAAGAATAATCGTCTTTTTTTTTCGTTGTTATTCAGTTGGGAACTTTGATGGAAAAAATAATTGCTTTTTTTTCTGATGTTATTCAGTTGGGAACTTGGATGGGAAGAATAATTGTCTCTTTTCCACCGTTCGTATTTAGTTTGGAACTTTGATGAAAAGAATAATTGTTTTTCTCTTTCCTTGTTATTTAATTGGGAACTTTGATAAAAAGAATAATCGTTTTTCTCTTTTGTTGTCATTTAATTGGGAACTTCAATGAAAACAACAGTTGTCTTTTTCCTTTGGATTTATTTTCCAGTTGAAAATTTTGATGGTAAGAATGATTGGCTTTTTTTTCTCGTTGTTATTTAGATGGGAACTTCGATGAAAAGAATAATTTTCCTATTCTTTTCGTTATTATTCAGTTAGGAACTCTGATGAAAAGAATAATTGACCTTTTTCTTCCGTTGTTATTTAGTAGAGAACTTTGATGAAAAAAATAATTGTCTTTTTTGTTTTGTTTTTTTTTTCCCTTTGAAAACTTTGACGAAACAATAATTGACCTTTTTCTTTCGTTGTTATTTAGAACGGAACTTTGATAGACAGAATAATTTTCTTTTTTCTTTTGTTTTTTTTTTTGTTGAAATCTTTGATGGGAAGAATAATTGACCTTTCCCTTCCGTTGGTATTCAATTTGGAACTTTGATTGAAAGAATAATAAACATCTTTCTTTCATTGTTGTTCAATTCAGGAACTGTGATGGAAAGGAAAATTGACTCTTTGGAAGTTGTTCAGTTCGGAACTTTGGTAGGAAGAATAATTGAATTTTATTCATTTGTTCATATTCAGTTGGGAACTCTGATTGAAGGAATAATTAACCTTTCTTTTCATTGCAATTTAGTTGGGAACAATGATGGAAAAAATAATTGAAACTTTTGTTATTATTCAGTAGGGAACCATGTTGGATGGAATAATTTTCTGCTTGGAACTATGATTGAAAGAATAATCAACCATTTTGTCGTTGTTATTTAGTTGGGAACTACGCTGGGAAGGATAATTTCCTTTTTTGTTCGTTATTTAATTTGGAACTTTGATGAAAAGAATGATTGACTTTTAACATTCATTTCGTTCAATTAGGATCTATGATGGAGGAATGATTGACCTTGTTGCTATTCAGTTAGGAATCATCTATGAAAGAATAATTGACCCTTTTCTTTTGTTATTAATCAGTTGTTTTTTAGTTTGGAACTTTAATAAAAAGAATAATTGTCTTTTTTGTTTCGTTGTTATTTAGTTGAGAACTTTGATGGAAAGAATGATTGACTTTTTTTGCATTATTCAGTCAGAAACTATGATGGGAAGAATAACTGACCTTTGTCTTTCGTTGTTATTCAGTTTAAAACCCTGATGGAAAGAATAATTAACTTTTTTCTTGTTGTTATTCAAATGTGAACTTCTTATTCTGCTTGGAACTTTGATGGATAGAATAATTGACATTTTTCGTTAGCTATTATTTAGTTGTAAACTTTGATGGGAAGAATAATTGGCTTTTCACTTTTGTTGTTATTCAGGTGGGAACAATGAAAGAAAGAACAATTGACCCTTTTGTTGCGTTTTTACTAAGTTGGAAGAAAAATTGACCTTTTCTCCTGTTGTTATTCAGTAAGGTAGTATGATTAATAGAATAATTGACTTATCTTTTGTTGCAATTCAGTTTTGAACTATGATGGGGAGAATAATTGGACTTTTTGTTTTGTTCTTAATAAGTCGTGAACGTTCATGGCCAGAATAAATGACCCTTTCCTTTCATTGTTATTCAGTTGGGAATTTTGATGGAAATAATAATAAAAAAAACTTTTTTTTGCTGTCATTCAATTTGGAAGTATGATGGAAAGAATAATCGACTTTTTTTCTGTTGTTATCCCGTAGGGAACTATGATGGAAAAATAATTGACCATTCTATTCCGTGGCTATTCAGTCGGGAACTATGATAGAAAGAATAATTGGCCCATTTCTTTCGTTGATATTCAGTTTGGATCTTCGATTGAAAGAATAATCAACTTTTTTCTCTCGTTGTTATTTTGTTGGGAACTTTGATGGAAAGACTGATTGATGTCTTATTTTCCAATATTATTTGGTTGGGAGATATGATGGAAAGAATAACTATCCTTTATTTTTGGTGTTATTCAATTAGAAACCATGATGGACACAATAATTGACCTTTTTGACACTATTGTTTGGCTGTGAACTTTGATGGAAAGAATAATCAACCTTTTCCTCTAGTTTTTATTCAGTTGAGAACTTAGATTAGAAGAATAATTGACCTTTTTCTTTTGCTATTATTCAGTTTGGAACTCTGATAGAAAGAATGATTGACATTTTTCTTTAGTTTTAATTTAGTCAGGAACTATTATGGTGAGAATAATTGATCTCTTTCTTTTGTTGTTATTCTGTTAGGATCTTCGATGGAAAAAATAATCGACTTTTAATCCTTGCTTTTTAGTTGGGAACTGTGATGGAAAGAATAATTGACTTTTTCCTTTCACTCTTAAACAGTTTGGAAATTTGAGGGGATGGATTACCAACCTTTCTCTTTTGCTGTTATTCACGTGGGAACTCTGGTGGAAAGACTTTTTTATTTTGTTATCCAGTTGGGAAAATGATAGAACGAAATAGTGACCTTTTTCATAGTTGTTATTCATTTTCGAACTCTAATGGGTAGGATAATTAACCGTTTTCTCTTGTTGCTTTTCAGTTGGAAACTATGATGGAAAGAATTTTTTGCTGTTATGCATGTTGGAAATTTGATGGAATTAATAATCGACCATTCTCTTCTGCTGTTATCCAGTTGGGAATTTCGATGGAAACAATTCTTGACCTTTCTCTTTTGTAGCAATTACATTGGGAACTATGATGTAAAGAATAATAGACCTTTTACTTTTGTTGCAACCCAGTTAGGCACAATGATCGAAAGAATAATTGCCTTTTTTCCCGTTGTTATTCAGTTGAAAATTTTGATCGAAGGAATAAAACATGTTTTTTTTCTTTTGCTGTTATTCTGTCGGGAACAATGATGGAAAGAACAATTCACCCCCTTTCTGTTATTAATTGGCTGGAAACTTTGACAGGAATAATAATTGACCTTTTACTATCGTTGTTGTCCACTTTGACACTATGATCAGAACTTTTTTTTGTTCTTATTCAGTTTAAATATATGATGGGAAGAATAATTGTCTTTTTTCTTTTGTTGCAATTCTGTTTGGAAATACGATGGAAATGATAATTGACCTTTTCCTTCTGTTGTTATTCCGTTCAGAACTATGATTGAAAGAATAATTGACCTTTTTCTATCGTTGTTATTCAGTAGGGAACTTTGATGGAAAGAATGATCGATGTTTTTTCCTCTGTTGCCATTCAGTTTGGAACTTTGATTGAATGAATAATTGCCCTTTTTCTTTTGTTGCTATTCACTTTGGAACTACGATGGAATGAATAATTGTCCTT
The DNA here is from genome assembly GCA_963457665.1 of Thysanoteuthis rhombus. Classification (NCBI taxonomy): domain Eukaryota; kingdom Metazoa; phylum Mollusca; class Cephalopoda; order Oegopsida; family Thysanoteuthidae; genus Thysanoteuthis; species Thysanoteuthis major. The sequence goes on along the minus strand of OY735229.1, from coordinate 26,318,119 downwards.
CTTTTTTTGTTGCTATTCTGTTTGGAATTATGACGAAAATAATAATTGACCTTTTCTTTCCGTTGTTATTCAGTTCGGAACCATGGTTGAAAGAATAATTGACCTTTTTCTATCGTTGTTATTCAGTTGGGGATTATGATCGAAAGAGTAATTGACCTTTTTCTTTTATTGTTATTCAGTTGGGAACTTCGTTGGGAAGAATACCTTGAGTTTTTCCTGCCTGGCTATTCAGTTGACAACTAAGATATGCTTGATTAATTGTCATTTTTCTCTCCTGGATTTTCATTTGGCTACTATATTGGGAAGAATTAATTGGTTTTTTCCTTCCTTTATATTCTGTTTGGAATTTTATTGGACAGAATTATTTTTTTTGTCTACTCAGTTGGGAATTATGCTGTGAAGAATTATCCTTCTTTAGTTGCCATTCATTCGGGATTCATGATGGAAAAAATGAATTGAACTTTTTTCGTTAGCTCTTCAGTTCAGATCTATGGGGGCGGAATAACTGACTTTTTCCCTCAGTATCAATCCACTTGGGAACTTAACAAGAATTTCAATGTCTGTTGAAGTGAGAAATTATAAATAAGATCTCACAGCTTGGATTCCCATCGGTTTATTACTTGTTATTATACTATTGCTACTAAAATATAAACGAATTCCATTCTGATAACGTGCAAGTTAATCTCTCTGAAATGAATCGCAATTATATTCGAATTTCTATGAAGCAGATTTTTTAGAAAAGAGACTATTTAATAAGTCTAAGTTGATGATTTCATTGTTCCACATGGTGGGTAAGAAATTTTTTCATCAGCCCTGTTTTTACCTTAATGTGGAAAACTCCATTGTTACAGAAAAAGGGACAAAAAAGTCACTCTGCACATTATATAAATGCTTATTATATTAATATTGCTATAATAATGTTATCACCATTTATTGACATTCAGGAATTATATAGAAAAATGTCAGAGGCCTTGTAAATATTTCAAGAGTATCCAGCATGAATAAAATTACTCGGGATCCTTAATACAAACAAATTTCTCGATATTTTCCATCTTATTTCCCAATCGTACGAAAAGATTACCCGTTTAGTTGTGGGCTATAATGATAAAATTGTCATGCCGACATTGATTTGAGCCGGTATTTTTGGTGTTTGTTGCTCTTAGCTACTATCACCTAGACTTCAAAGGCATATAGTGTCGTCTTGAAGATCTTGAAATCTGCTCGCCTGCGACAAAGCACGAGTTGAATGGTTAGGATAACAGTTGACAGTAAAAACAGTCTCTTCTGTGTATAGTTCTTACTCTCATGTAATAGTAAATAATTTTTTGACGCTATTCTAAGCATTATACGACAAAATACTACTCGATGTGAAACTTGTGAAGAATCCGGACATTTTTCCCCAACACAATTAGTGTCTTTTGTAGAAATTTTCATGCTGATTCGTATAATCTATTTTCCTCCAATTGATTCAATTTAGTAAACATTACATGGAGAAAAAGAATACCTATTTTAAAATAGTAAGCAATTTTGAATTTGCATAACATCTGGCCTAGTTAAAATAGCTTGTTATTTTTCTTGAAAATTCGCAAATCAAATCTACCCATATCTTTGTCTATTCATTTAAAAAATATACCCTCTATTGCCTGAACAAAAGTTCGACATTTCTTCAGTTATGCAAAAATATATCAGACAAATCTAATGCATCTCTTGAATAAATATAAAGACTGTAATTCAATGTACAAATAAAAGCGATAAACAGTTTTAAAAGGAAATAGTTGCTTGCAGAAATACGTAAAAATATTTTAGATCCCTAGATACCATTTCACAGATGTTTCTCTCGGTACCATCAGTCATATTATATCCATAGGTATCTGCCTGTTTTAGTCGATACCTATACAAAATATGATAGAATGTTCATACAGCTTTAAATTGCGTAAGAACGCTAACGTTGGTTGAACACATGATCGTGAAGAAGGTGGGAGCGTGGGGCCATTTGGCTTAGGTCTACAATTTCAGAGGGCCTACTTCAGACAACTTGTTCATATTTTTTGAATGATAAACTCAACAGGACGGTAATGGTAAAAATATACAGGAATTTTAAATTAAAAAAACCCCAAAAAACAAAAAAACAATATTGCCCCCTTAGCTTAAAAATAAGTTTCCGTATTCGTTGCTTCATTTTGTTACAATAGTACTACTGTGTATCTTACCACTGTGTGAACCATCTGTGCAACCCAACTTTCCGGGCAGTGATCAAAGAGGTCGACACACGACTGATTCGAGTTATCGATTTTAAACGGATACGGATGTTGGAAAAAGGATGAGTAATACTGCAGTTCTGTGACGTATCAAAACAACACATTTCTAAAGGTCGATTTTTTAAAGTACCTCACAAGTCATAAAACGGTAGAATCTCAGCTTGCTCCAGCTAAAAGCGAGTCGTACTTTATAAAAAAGCTTTTACTAACTCTTTACTGATAACTGCTGTATTTTATTAGCACCCCTTGGTGACTTCACGCGCATGTTGAACTCCACGTTCCTGATTTTTTGAAGACGGTTTCGTTTTGCAAATTTGGAGATAACATTTTGCAGAAGTTTGCTTCTTTTGTACATAAAAAAATATTTTGTGGGCAAACTCGAGTTAAGAAATGTTTAGTTTAGATGCGTCATAAGACTGCAGTATTTCCAAAGGATGTAAATTTAGTTTTTAAATAAAAAATCAAATTATATAATTACTCACAATTACCCAATCTCTCAGTCTGTCTCTCTCTGCCTCTCTTTCTCAATCTCTCTCCCATTATCTCAATCAAGATAAGTTTATTGTGAATAGTAATTGCATTATATTATTGTAATGAAGTTGACACGAATTCTAAAGAAGAAAAGAATACCTATTGTTAAAGTCGAGAAAGACAAGAGATGGAAATGAAATAAAGAGGTAAAGGTGTATGTAAAAAAAAAAAAAATACGGTGAAATATTGAACGAGGTTAGGCAGTGTTTTCCTAAATACCCTCATCATGTTGCGTGTGTTTCTGTCAGTGCAAGCAACAACTGCCGTACCTGTGTACCACAATGACACAACAACGTCTAAATGACACAATTTTAGGGGTTCATGTGCGGATTGTCGACGCTCAGATTGTCTAAACTATTATATATGATAAATACCGAACCTAATCTTATCCACAATTTCGTGTAAAAAATATTGAAAATTGCAGAAATAATAAAACATAATTTCTTAATGCACAGGAATGTTATTTTTCGATCCACGTTTTATACTGTTAAGACACTGGAAAAAGCAAAATGAAAAGATTCTTATAATCTATAATACAATGAATTTTTTTTTCCTTTTTCTAGACTAATTTCAGCTCTTCTGAATAAACAAGAAAAATATTCATAAAAAATATAATTACGTTTTTAAAAATAAAATATAAGGGAGATAACTCAGTATTGGTTAAAAAATCATTTACGTCCCACATCTCCTCATGTGCTATCTAAAATTGAAATTTGTCAATGTCCAAGAAAAGAAAGTTATTCTTCGTCTAGACCGAATATTTTCATTTACCTCAAGGTGTTGCATAATAAACAAAGGACAAATAATTAAGTTAACTCATTGTGAGAAATAGCGGCTCACTGTGAGAAAGAGTGTGAAGGTAAAAAGAGAGTCACAGAAAAGAACACAATCATTCGAAACGATCGATTCTCCAAGAACAACTGATCTCTAAGAAGAGCTACGTACTACGGATAGAATATCTGGGCAGCTCACAAAGGAGTATCAAAACGCAACACTTGTTGCCTTGCACAGTAAAAAAAATCAACACTACTTGGAGTGCTGTGGTTGAGAGCCCTCGCTTTATGAGATGGAGAGAGAAAGAGTTTGGACAAGGTACAGGGTTCTTTATAACAAATTGGCTGGGCACTTCTGCTAATTTGGGTTACAAACCTCCTATCACTAACCTCCTTTTGGCGGAGCGCTGGGCGCTCAGAAAGCGGGGAAAAGGGACCCCACACGAAAAAATACTCTGCGCAAGATACTCTTTCTCTCCCCGCGAATGCTCTTGTTATGACCAAGATTCGAACCGTGTTTATCACAACCACAACGTGGGCACGTAAAGTTTGCTTTATTTTGTTTCAAATGACTAGGAAATTTGAAATTCATTCAGAACTTCTGTAGAATGTGTGTTCTGTGTATATGTAGCTACGAGTTCCAAGTGTGCAAATCAGGCGAACACCAAAGCAAAATGCAGCAAAGTAGACTTGGTATTTTTCTATCTGCTCCTTCAAGTCCACTTGGGACAGGGCTTGCCCGGTGACATCTACTTCCTTCTAGTTAGCTTTTCCCGTGAGTGAGAAGCTCCTTTTTGAAGTTCTCACATCATTTGACTATACCCAGCATGACTCTCTGGTTTTGTTTGTTTTTACATCATTCTTGTTGACCACGAGTGGAGAAATTGAAATTTCGATTCCCTGGTATTTTCATTGGCAAGTTTGTTCAAAGACTTTTTCCAAGTTTTCTTTTAGAGGAAAGAAAAGATAATTAACTGAATGGAGACACGGCGCTCCGATTGTTCACGGAAAAGGCCCCAAATCAAATCTCTGTAATAGACATTCAGGTCCCCATGTTCATAAGTAAAACCCAGATCTCTATATATATTCATGACCTAGACCATGTTGCATAATAAAAAAAAGTGAGGGTAAACTTTTGGTAACACTACTCTAACCCTAGTAACGACGTTATGAGCCACGCCCTCCACCGTCGAGAGAGGCATATAATTTAGAGGGTACAGAACATTCAATATCTTGAGGCATATATGTTACAGAACAACTAATGATTTAACAACTAATAATTTACAAAAGTTTCATGCAAAATGATACGCTAATTAGGTTACCCGAGATCAAATGGTAATGAACTGAAAAAGTCACCTCTCTTGGGAAAATCCACTCAATGTTTGGAAATTGATTTTTTTACACTATTGATGAATAGAATAACTTGAAAACACCCTCTTGAAGATATTTTCATGGTTTTAGGGCCTCTTCTTGCCAAAGGTCTGAACAAATAATTTGTCGGAAAATGGTGCTGTTTTAAAACTCATACACCAAATGTAATAAGTTCATATTGTACAGAGTAAAATCGTAAATGTTCTCAATTTAAGTATACATTGTGATAGTTTTTTCCGGTATTTCTGTTCGTGGGTGTTGTTAACCCTCATAGCTTTTTGCAAAGGTCAAAATATCAGATTCTAGCGAAAGCAAAGAAATAACAGCAGCTTCGGAAAATAGACTGAGTTTGTTGATTTTTTAACAACTTTCTTATCTTGGAAAAAGGTGTAAAGTAAATGAAGTTGACTTCTCCTTTGGTTTGTTTGGAAAAGCCTTTTTAGCGAATAAATTGTGTTTTGTAAGAATGGCACCGATTGCAATGATATTATCAACCGCGTTCAGTACCTTATCTTTGACTTACAGCCAATGCAAAGGACTGAGTGTATCGTAGATATGAACACTCTCTCTCTCTCTCACACATTCAAACACACACACATATATATAAATATACATACATACACACACACACACACACATATATATATATATATATATATATATATATATATATATATATATATATATATATATATATATATATGCGTGTATATGTATATAAATGCATATTTTTAGTTTTAAAAATGCACGCCAACTCCAGGAATTCTGAAGAAGAGAGTAGTTATTTTATTTTGGTATTCAACTGAATCAATTCTACTTTTCTTATGCTTGTGAAATTCTCGTCACAAACATATTAATTATGCATGGATTCACTTCACTTAATCAAATTCACATCAGTCCGTTGGTTTGAAATACTGTGGTTAAACTATACTTCCGACAGCTGATAGCCTCGATCGTATTAGCGTTCTAAATCATTGCTCATGCTTTCCCGTTTGTTTTGAGGGTTCTACAAAAGTGAAATTGGTCTGATAAAATACTCGTTTATATTAAGGTGATGATGTAAAAATGATAAATTATTTCAATTAAAGAAAATCTATTTGCTGTTTATAGTATCAGAAATCACACAGCACACCACTATATAAGAGCAGAATGCTTCGTGGAGAAATCAATGTAGTATCCTCTTCAATCCATCAAACTAGAAGACATTTTCTTGCTTACATAAGCCTATAAAAGAATCCAAAGTCTTTGAGAAAACAAAGAACAATGACAAACAAAGAGAATTGTTGATGTTGCACGTGCCTGGGGAAGGACCATGGAAGAGTTATTACAGTAGGATATGTGAGCAACCTCATACCTGTTTGATCAGGATGGACTGATGACCAAAAGTACTAGAAGTGCTATAGTCCTAGAATTAGAGGCTCAGCTGAGCAAAGATGATATCCCAATCCTGACAAAGGCAAGTGATCTCAAGACAGCACATTTAGTTGATGTGTTAGCCAATAAGTGAAAAATCAGAACAAAAGAGCTCAAGACCTGGAAAAACTAGTTAAGCTATATTTAAGAGTGAATAGGTATTGAGAACTGACAGACTGAACCTGGTCTTCGACTCATACGTTGAAAGGACCATCAAATATTCTGAGAGAAGGTGTCGTCAAGCAGTAGTAGGGATTGATTTGAATACCTTTGAAAACAATTATCTGTAGAAATGGGCGGGTTTTGGGTTGCAAACTATTGTAAACTGAAACTGCAGTTGCTCCTTCATGCACAACACTTGGAGGGAGAAGCAACCAAAGTCTCTCCAGTTCAAGTCATCGCAAGTTACTTTTCCGGTGCGTCTGCAGTGATTCATTGCCATTCTGTCAAAGATGGCTGTGCATCAGAAATAATATGTTTTTGTTGAGCGAATTTTCGAGAGGCAGGTGTACATGAACAATGAAAATTTCATGTCAAAATCCATCTGTGTCTGGTTACAGACTTCTTAATCAATATCGTATATACATATAATATATATATATATATATATATATATATATATATATATATATATATATATATTATCAAGAAATAGAAATGTAATCCAATAGAAATAATTACAAATACATTATATTACTTTGAAACTCTATTTGAAATGGTCTGTTATTACTCGGCGAATGTATCATTTGTAGAATAAACAATTTAAAAAATGGGTCTGCCGCAGGAATCGAACCGGCAATCGATAAGATAGCCACTCCAACGTAGCTTTAGATTCATTTTGTTCATTCACTGTCTATATCCGCTTCATTCGTTTCTCAAAGCAGACCATTATATAATCATGAAAAGGATATATAATCCGATAGGTGCCTAATATAACTTTTAACATAATTTAACAAAATGGGAATTTGGAGTTAAAGAGGTTATTTGGGCCTTTGCGTTACCAATGGTTGTTTATCTCTATGGCAAGAGCAAAGCTACGTTAGAGTGGCTACCTTATTGATCGCCGATTCGATTCCTGCTGCAGCCCCATTTTCTTTAATTGTTCATTCTACTTGCGTTGTCTAGGCTAAGTGATACATTTACCATGTTTCAACGGATGATCATTACTAATAGCGTTTGAAAATGTTGAAATGCTGACCGCTCCGGTGACAGTTTTGGCTGGCAGTCTTAAAAATATAGTAGGAAAGAAAATAGAACAACACTTTTCTTATAATTAGAAAAACGTTCTTGCAATATCATATGATAGCGATGTATTGTATTTAAGGAAGAAAGGGACAGGGTGCGCGTATGAATCTCGGCAATCTTGACCTAAATGAAATAGCACCGAATACGTCGGCATTTTTACTTTTATTGTTGCATAATAACGTGAAACGCACGCATATGGTTAGATTGACGGAGCCGAGAGGTACAAATACCTGCAAATCCAAGAAATGCTGTTCGCAGGAAATGTAGACCTTCAGCATCTAAGTGATGGTCTCACAAACTACACCAAACCAGCCGTGGTACTGGGTTAGTAAAAGAAGGCAACAAGTCGAAGTTCCGTTTAACTGTTTTACATAGAGTATTGATTATCAATATCTCTGGAGACGGGAAATGCTTATTCGCAGTTGAAAAGAGAGGTGGCCGATTTTCATTTAAGTCAAACTGACTGGTCTCTCATGTCACGAACGATAGTCTACTTGATGGTAGCAGTGGTTGACGGTTACACAGGCGGACCGGCTGATAAGAGAGACTGGTAGCGTTCTCTTCTCGAACCCCCAACTCTACTCGCACTGTTACGAAAATCCCTCCTATTTAAGCCCCGGGCATCAACACTGCCCCCTCCGTGACGTCACTTTGTCCAAACAAATCAATTAACTTCCTTTCTTTCTTTTCCTGTTGACATTATCTCGATCCTTCCAGAAAATCCCAAATATTGACCCTCATCCGTCTCGCGACGCAAGTCCGTCCAAGATCATTAATTAGCCTCCCCCTCTTTTAAGAACTCTGCAAATTACTTTTCTTTCAAACCCCCAGACATTGGCCCCTATCTGGTCATCGAATCAGGAAGAGAACTTCTCTAAAAGTACTTGTTTTTGCAACCCAGGGATTTGACAGAACACATTAAATTGAGAAACTGCAGGTGCCCGTACTTGGAAGCACGTAATTCTCAACTTCCTACAGTATTTCAAAAACATATTAACCCTTTACTTTTCAGTTGTAGATTAACCCTTTAATACAGATAACTCCTTTGGTAATAACCATAGTAATTTTTAGGATACGGGGGACTCCTGGTCTCCCAGTGTCACAGAAATATGTCACAAAGATTCTGGAACTGATCGCATGAAGAACAAGGCTACTGGGTTGGGTGAAGGAACATTTCCAGTTTTTTTCTTTGAAACCAACAGCAAAATAATGTATGAATTAGTTGCAATGGAAACCCGAGATAGAAACTCAGATGCAAATAGAATGTATTTATGAAATACCGGTAAAAGTTATTTCTTTTTCCTCCAAACTACCCCTCTCTCTCTCTCTCTCTCTCTCTTTCTCTCATACACTACATCTTTCTCTCCTGATCTAACTCCCTTACTATCTTGCTTTCACTCAAATAAAACCTTCGCTCTTCCTTTCTTTTTTTTTCTCCCTTTCATTCACTCCCTTTCATCAATTTCATTTCTCCGACTATATATCCCTCACTCACTTTCTCTTTCTTTCTCTACTCCCTCTCTCTCTCTCCCTATTTCTTTCGAATTTACTCGCTTTTCCTCCCTTACCCTTCTCTCTCCCACTACCCAAAACAAAAAAAAATTAAATTCTTCAATAGAAGAAGAATTTACCATACGACCAGATATGACACTAACTTATCATAAAAAACTTTTACTTCAATAAAAAAAGAACCTATTTTGTTATAAAATCATCCCATGCATTTCTTTCTCCTTTTTCGTTGCAGTTTTTTGAATACATGAATCTACTATTCTCGATAACAGTAACATGGGTATGTCCCGCAGGAATATCTATAGAGGGTAGAAGAAAGAGTTGTCGATAAGTACAATGACAACGAAGAAAAGGAAGAAGACAGGTCTGGGTACTGCAGGGGCAAAGACAACGCTTACTTCAATCCCGACTGCAGAGGATTGCTACAACTTTTGTGCTGTATTTATAATAAAAAAAATTATAGTTATATAAAATTTGTCAGTTTAGCTCGGTTTATAAGTGTGCAGCCTACTAATCACGTAATCGTAATTTCAAAGCACAATAGGGAGATGTTAATTGTATATCAGTTTTGTTCAAGGTGACGTGATAGACGATGATGTATTAAGGTGGAGATAGTTCCTTTTTCTGTCTCATGTTCTCCTTGTTATTGCAGGTTGTACAAAGCCAACCCCAAACTTAGACTGGTGTTTGATAAAATCCCAAGACGGCATACACATAATGAAATGTCTTGATTTAATTTCTTCCAGGTGAATTTACCTAAAGGAATGGGAGTGAAAAGTAATCGGTATGTGTAATCGCTGATGGAAATGCCGGTATAAAAATTGTATAATTATGATGTTGGAGTAAGGGTAAAGAAATCGAAAGAATAGAACGCATATTTTGCAAAATTTTATAGCAATAGAAGAAACTAACCCTACGTCCAGGGATGCCACATCTTTACTTCAATAAAGAAGAATCTAAACCCATGTCAAAGGGTTACACAGCGGCTTCTAATAGAGACTTTTACTTCTATAAAAGAATTGAACGACTGAGAGTGACAACAGATTTTCATTAAAAAAAAACTTTTACTTAGATAAAAGAAGAACCTACACTAAAGACCAGGGATAGCAACAACTTTTAAAAGAACGTTTCCTGCAATAAAAGAAGCTAAACCCACGACCAGGGATGTCAACAGCTTTTCATCAAAAACATTTACTTTGATTAAAAAAAAAAAGAATGAAGCTGAACCCTCGATCAGGGATGAAAGCTGCTTTTCATAAGAACTTCAACTTTAATAAAAGGAAAACCTAAACCTACGACCAGGGATGACAACAGCTTTTTATAAAAACTTTTACTTAAACAAAAAGAACCTAAGCACATGGTCAGGGATAAGAGCAGCACATAAAACAGAAAGAAGATTCCTCTCTCAAATAAACCCAAATTACACAAACTTATATACTGATATGAATAGATATTAGTAGACTGAGATAGATTAATAGATATTAGCTGAATAGATAGCAGACTGAGATAGATAGATATAAGCAGACAGATGGATGTATGGATATTAGCATAATTCATCTGTCTGCAAATATCTATTTCAGTATACTAATATCTATCAATATATATATATATATATATATATATATATATATATATATATCATACATACTTGGATGAATATTCGTATACTGAGATAGATATATACTACCAAACAAATACTAGCAGAAAGAGAGAAAAATTGATTGATCGATAGGTAATATGACAGAGATATTAGCAGACAGTAAGACAGAGGGATAGGTTTTAGCTGAGTAGATTGATAGCAGAATGTGATATTTACCGATAACTATCTGACTACAAATATCTATCTTCTCTTTATATATATCTCATTCGGCTATTTATATCATTTGCTAATATCTATCCGACAACCTATCGATCTATCAACCTATCTAGCTATCCATCTAAGTCTACGAACTATCTCCGTCTACTATTTATAAGGCTGCAAATATCTCATTTACTTCATTTCTTGTGATGTATACGTCCCAGTAGACTTCTAAAAGTGATCTGTTAGACATGTGTATCCTAGCAGCCATAGAAACCTCAGGATATATTTGTCCTAGGAGTCTTGAAAGGGTCAAATTTCTTTATTGCATGTACGTAAACGCTCAAGAAGTGAATGAAAATTTATTTAAGAATTATAGACTCGATATTGCTGTAAAAGGAACTAAGACGCCTTAGGAGTTATTCAACTGTCAGATATTCCTGAAATATCTGACTTCACTTCAGAGAATTTTATCATTTTGACCTCTTTTATTCCGTTAAATTTATTCATTTTTCCATTTGTGTTTGTTTACATGACAGGTGTTCCATGACAATTAGCGCCCTGGACGACTACCCATGTTGCCGGTACTTTTGGACCGGCCATTGCTGCTAAATAGTAATTCAAGTCTCTCAAAATTACCAAACAAGTATATTTCACATTTGGTCAAAGACGTGACGTTTGACATGCAGTGTCGAACTTTCTGACAAAGAAACTTATTGTTAAAGTCGTTGCTACTTGCAACTGAACCGTTCAAGAACAAAGAAGCAACTATTCTTGAAGACAATGATCACATCGTAGTTCCCATTTTGGCAAATCATTTTCGATTGGAGAATTTTTTTTCAACTAGTCAGCTTCGATGCTTGTTTTAAGAACTGATCCACCGACAATGCCTCTCCTATAAATGTATGGTAAGTAAACACATCACTTAAACTTTGTTATAATTTCACAAATAAACAAAGCAATCAATGAAATACCAAACTGAAGCTGTGATCTAATACGTCAATCACTTAGTTGCACGTTAGCCATAGAAAAATCGAATAAATAAGTCAAGTGACTGTTTAGTATTTGATAGTTATTTCCCTTGACAGATTTACGGACCTTAGTATGTAAACCAACTTGTGGCACATTATATAAGTAAATCATTTGTTTGGATTTAAGTTACGGAATGACCTGTTTACCTTACCACTTCGAAAAAAAAAAATCACCAGGATTCGTTGTACGGTTTTGGGATTAGGTTGACCTCGTTCGGAAGAATGTACATTGATAAGAATTTTTGTACAATATATATGCATAATATAATGTGTGTGTGTGTATATATATATATGTGTGTGTGTGTGTGTGTGTGTGTGTGTGTGTGTGTGTCTGTACATGTCTATATATGCATTTGTGTGTGTATCGAGAAAGAAATTTTTTTTTCTATTTTAGGGCAACACATTGAGGGTTATTTCCATTTTCTAGTTTTAGGAATCGGCATTGTGGGGCAATCTCTTTACTTTTAGAATTCAAGATTGAAGGAAGAAATTTTTTTTTCTTTTTTCACCTTTTGGGGGCAAAATGGGGGGGGGTACTTATAAGGGTCAAATTGTGTTTAGATTTAGGTGTCAAAATCGAGGGGAAGATATTTTTCTTTTTTGCCCCCCCCCCCTCCAAACTTTTTTCACTTTTTGAGGACAGAATCCTGGGGAATATTTCAAAAGTTTCAAAATTGAAGAGGGTGATTTTTCCTTCTTTTGATTTCAAAATCAACGATGAGAATATTTCCCCTCTTAGAGAAAATAAATATTTATTTTTATTTTTAGAAGACAAAATCAAGTAGAAATTTTTAAAATTGCTGGATGAAATTTCTCATTTTCAGGGCTCAAGATCTCAATATGAGCTTAAAGTTTTTTACATTAATCCTCTCCCCTTTCTAACATCTACTCTCAACGCCTTTTTTCATTATTTGCCCATTATTTTAGCATTAGCCTCCCTTTTTAACATTACCATTTTTAACGATAGTCTCCTTTTCCTTAACATTATGCACAAATTAAGCACTCTTTTTAAACTTTCTATCATTTTTTCAAGATCAGACCCGGCGTTTTCACGCCAGTTTTGGGGATTAGCCCTACTTTCTTCTTGCATTAATACCTGTTTTAAACTTTACCCACATGCCTATTTTTTAAAATATCAACCACTTATTTACATTAGTCACCTCTGTTTACATTAGCCCAACCTTTTTTCACATTAGCCGTACATCCCCTTTTTTACATTAGCACCCTACTTTTTCAAAATTAGCCCCATTTTTTTCTTACAGTATAAGAATTGGTATTAGATTAATTTTAAAAAAAAATTAAATAAAACTTTATCTGATTTCCATGTGTCTATTTCTGTTTTGGGTAGCAATTTAAACCATCCATTAGGGCGGTTATTTAGTCTAGTATTTTCAATTTTTAAGAGATGTTCCTAAAAAAACAACAAAGAAAAAATGCTGAATTCGTTTTAGTCCATAGTTTCAAATGAGGAGGGAATAATTTTTTAGCAGACGAATTCTCACCTTCAAGTGGGAGGATCTATTGGTACAGACAGAGAACCGGTGAAATGCTCTGATAAGTTACGTACAAATATTCGTTATGCACCGGTTAGAAAATGATTTGGAATGTTTCTGATTAAAATCGAGATGTCAACCCAAGGGGAAAATGACACACATTTTTTCAATTTGGTTAATCAACAAGAACAACAATTATCAAAAGGAAAACTTTGTGAGAATTAGGATGAAATCGGGCTAGCGGTATGACGTCTGTAAACTAAATAGAAAAGAAGCATATATGATTTATCATCTGACTGCTTTTTGTATCAACTTTGATAAATGACTGAACAAAAGTGAATATCCTCATGCATTTATGCTTTCTTTTGAAAATAATAAAGCAAAATATTCAGTTTATATCAGTATTAAATCAGTATTAGCTTGTCACGTATGAATTTTTTTTTTTTTTTTCATCACAGGGAATAATGTTAGAAGTGAAAAAACTACTAATGTAATTTAATTCTTTTCAAGATTCAAAGTAAATCTAATCATTTGCAAAAACTCCGTCCATCTTGTCAGTACTCAACGCCAAAACGAGTCAACATAAACCCATGAAAGTAAAGTTTTTAGCAGAATAGTTTTTGACACACAAAACAAAGAAATATATTTTTAGGAGGGAGGTCTATTTTCATGATTTTCATGGTAAAAAAAAATGATCTCTTACTTTTGTATATGAAGTTGATTGCGTTCTTTATTTAAGAATAAATTGAAACATTTATGTGTATACCTTAATCGATGAGTAATTCTTTCCTCAATTTTAGGGGACGAAATCAAAGGGAACTGGTTTTTTTTGGTTTTTGTTTTTTTTTTTTACTTTAAAATCAAGTTCGCGACAAAAGTTTTTTTTCACTTTTAATTAATACAAAGTCATTTTTTGGGGCGTCAAAATCCAAAGGACATATTTTTTTCAATCTTAGGTGTAAAAATTGTAAGGATTTTTTTCACCCCTAGTGATCCTAATCAAGGGGTCATTTTTTTTCAGTGGTCAAAATCCGAGGAATTTTCTCTCACTTTGAAGGATCAAAATTGAGGTTGGGGGTTTCCGATTGGGGGGTACAACATCGAAGGGTAACCTTTATTTTTCATTTTCCGGTGTCGAAATAGTGGGGGATGATTTTCTTTTCAATTTTAGGGGTCAGAATTGGTGAAGATTTTTAAAAAATTTAGTGTTAAATTGGGAAGATATGTTTATATTCATTTCGATGAGTCAAATAGCGAAAATTTTTATTTCACTTTTTGAGGTCAAAAATAATTTTTCGCTTTAAATGGTTGACATCGAGAGGGAATTTTTTTCATTCTTAGGATCAAAATCAAGAATAAATTATTTTTTTAATTGGTCAAAATCAAGGGGGTGCTTTTTTTCTCTTTTAGGGTTAAAAAGAGGCAGCTTTTTCACTTGGGGGGGGGGTCAAAACAGTAAGGGTGAACAGAAGGACCATTTTTTTTTATACAAAAGACGCAAAGCTCATCAGTCTATTTGCCAAAACGGTAAAATGAAACCGTCTGCCAAAAATCAAGAACAATTTAGAACACAACAGATGGGGCGGCGGTCATTACTCTAATACAATAGCAATCGCCGGTAAGTAGTAAAAAATCAACAGCAAAACCATTTTTGTAAAATAAACCTCTGGCTGAGATTCTAACATTTTATGATTAGTGGAGTACTGAAAAGATCGAGCCTTAGCAATGCCTAGTTTGGATGCGTGATAGAACTGCAGTATTAAAAAAATTATATTTATACGTGGCATATCATCATCGGAAAAATGTTATTGCTTCAAATGGGTCATTTTGCTTTCATATTCACCACTTTTTGTTATTTATATCATCCTTTATAAAATGTCTTTTCACGTGCAACAACCTAGTATTGTAATCATATGGTCACGTCAGTTTAATGAACACTTCAGCAAGCTGGGAAGTTCAATGATGACAAAAATGCTCTTCTAAGAGACCGGCAAAACATATTTAAAACTATTTTTCTTTACCACTGCGTTCCTCGGTGAGTGCTCATTGCATATAGTGTGTATGTTCAGAGCTCTCTTTTAAAATACACTGATGATATTTATTTCGACTAGTTAGAGAGCAGTATGATAATTCAGCAAATAACGGTATCTAAGGGATTTATCCACGGGTCACAAAATTTCATTCGTAAGCCCTACCCTACTCATTAGTCATTCTTGTTAATGTGTTTGTGGTCTGTTATTCCTTAACAGTTTGTTTGGCCTCGTAAAGCTGTATTCTCCGTAGAATATTTCCTTGTGGAGATTAAATGAACTGTTTGGGCCACCATTGAAATGAATGAACAAGAGTTATTTTTATGAGATATATGAAGATTTAATAATATATACAGAAGAATATAGTTGCATGCATGTTACATCAATAACTATGTACAAATATAATTTGATCAATGCATTTAAAAGATAAAATATTCAGTGAAATATTAATTTCGATTTTGAAGCTAAGAAGAAACGGTTTTACATCTATGGAAGAGATAGGCTCAGTGCACGGTTGGATATTGGCACCAATCTATTTCTAGTCAACATGCAGACGTCGCTGAAATCTCTCAGCAAAAAATGGCTCGCTATTTTAGCTATTTCAAATACTTTCATATTAGCTTTTTAAGAGCTTCCAACTTTGTGAAAGGAAATTTGTACGTGAGTACTACATTTATTGTAGAATTCCTATCCCTACTCTAAATAGAAAATATATAATACTTGATTTTAGTTCAATTTTAACAGAGTAAAAAGAGTTGATTTTTGAGCTCTAAATAGAAATAAGACACAAATTGATATTTTCTCAATAATAGAAAAAAACAATGTCAAAGGTTAAAAATTATACAGTTTGATTAAGGTAGAATTTATGATAATGTGCAAATTTTTCATGCACAAAATCACCGAAATCATTTATAATGAAGTATGACAGAAAAAAAACGTTAGTACAAGTAATTTTCTCAGTGGTCAAAAAAGGGTCTTTCTTCATTGCATCTGGAAGTATATGTTGGGTAAAAGTCTATAGTAATTCTAGCAGGAGTAAAGGTTGTAGACAAAAAAAATCAATAATGAATGAAGAAAACAAGAGCAAATCATATAATATAATTTTTGAAAAAATTATATTATATCCGACCTGATTTAGTTTGTTTGCAAGGATCTGGAAAAACATTGTCCAAAGGTTGATTTGCTGTGCCAACTACTGATTCTGTCGAATGGGTTGAGAGGTCGACATAAGTTGGTTTCAGTCTGTCAATTGAGATCGTGTCATTTTGACCATTTCGTTCGATATTGAAGTATTTCTCTGCTCTGTCCAGAAAGGGGAAAATTCTGTTTTGATTTTCTATCTGAGAAAGATAACTCGTACATCGATGATTGTAAAGGTAAAACCGATTCAGTGCCGTAGACTAATTTTTCTGTAGTGCATTGCAAATCATCTTTGACCGAAGATCCAAGAGGATTATAGGTAAATTCCTACTCCAGTGGAATTTCTCGAGAGGGAATATTTGTCAGCTGTCATCCGGAGAGAATAGAATAAAGATCCATGATCGATGAAGATCAAGAAATTTTGACTTTCTGGCACATGCTTGTAGTGCTTAATCGTGGCATATATAGGTCGCAATTCCCTATCAAAAATGCTGTTCTTTTGCTCTACTGGGATAGCTTCACGGGATAAAATGATATAGGTGTTGTTCCACTGCTCAGAGTTAATAAATCACTACGCCTATTGTATTTTCTGATGCGTCAGTTATGATAGATGATATAGCATTGGGATTGATATATTCTAGTTTAGTGCATTTGCTTTCCGTGGTGTTGAAGACGTTGGAAAATTTCTTGAAGATGAATCTAACGTTCTTGCTCATCTCTGCTGACTATTAGCACATACACATACACAAAATAAAGTCCACGATAAGTCTCGTCGATGAAACGTTCGAAGGTTTTCGTGGCATTTTAAAACCAGAGAGCATTATAGTGAACTCAAATAGGCAATGTTATCGCAGTTTTGGCGCTGTCCTCTTCAGCCATAGGAATTTGATTTTATGCTCGGATCAAGTCTAACTTGGAAAACAGTTTTGTTCTGGAGCACAATAGTGAAATCTTGTAATCAGGAGATGGGCTACGTATGGGTAACTACAATTCTCTTGAGAGCCTTATAATCTCCGCACCGTCTCCAATCGAAACTGCCTTTTCTTGCGTACAATGTTTTGGGTTGATGTCCAAGAACTGTTTGAAGAAAGGTTTAGTGTGAATCCAACATTTTTTGGAATTCCACCTTGTCATCTTCAAGTTTGTCTGGTGACAAATATACATGGACTGGCTGCCCTGTTGTGATAATCATATGTGTATATATTATTGGGTTTATCCCTGATTTGAAATGCAATTTGTAATGCTACTGAGCAGTTGGTCTTGGGGAGTGATGTGGAGTTAGAATTTTTGGTATGTTAGGGGTAGAGTAAATGGAGGGGTGGTGAGGTCAAGGAGCTACATAGGTATCAACCTTAAAAGTTATTGAAAATGTGTTGGCTATGATTTGGACTGGCTAAGGTGAAATTTTTCTATGGGTCTGGGTGACTTTGGAGCTTCCATTATTGAATGTGTCTTAGATGTGGGTGTGAGGATATTAGTGGTAGAGTTTTGTGAATTAGGGTTGTTCAGTTTAGTGTTTTATCCATTAGGATATACGGTTTTAAGTTTGTTGATCCACATATCTTCGTGTTTCTCTCGAACTTCAGTTATGTCAATTGGAGCAGTTTTTTCTATTTTTTCTATGATAGTAAAGCTAGCGTCAGTGGCAAAATTGTGGTCCGGTGTGCGAAAGTGTAGTTCTACGGGAAGTGGGCTAATATATATATATATATATATATATATATATATATATATATATATATATATATATTCTATCAACTTCCAATAATGGATTGAGAGTGCCATCTCATTGCATCAATAATCTGTGATAAAAAAGGCTTGATAGAAGAGGCTTTAATAAAAGAGGCTAGGATAACCTAACTCTGGTTCAATGATTATTTTGTATACTTTCTCGTCTTCAGGATTTTCTAACGTCGAGGTATTTGCCATGTAGATTATTTCTTCGGTAAGGCAATTATTTTGTTGGGCACGTTCCTCAGTTTTCGTACTGTTGTTTTTTTTTCCTTTTTTGTTTTGCTTGTTCTATTCTGTATTTGTTCGATAGCATGATTATATCATTAATATGGATAATTTTGATAGAATTGATAAAATTACAAAAATCATCAATTATCTTTTAAGAATAAATCTGACCTTGCTTCTTCTGCTCCCTTCCCATAGCTGAACTAGGCAGACTGGCCAATAACTTTATAGGGTGGGTCAACCCCTATAGGTAGGCGGCGCTTGCATTTCTTCATCATCATCATCAGTCTTTTAACGTCCGTCGTTGGATATCGACCCTCCCCAGTTCTCTATCATCGGCGTCGCGGAGTCAGTATTTCCTGAATTTGTCTTGTTCATCTCTCCATCTTGTGTTCTGTCGGCCTCGGTTTCTCATGTGATCTCTGGGGATCCATGTTGTGAGTCGTGATGTCCAACGGTTGTCTTTCATTCTGGCAACATGGCCTGCCCATTGCCATCTTAGTTTCTATGATGTATCGGACTCCAGTTTTCTTCCTTATGTACTGTGCTCTCTTGTGATCTCTCCATGTACTGTGCCGTCTTGTGATCTCTCTCATGCACACGTTGCATGCTTCTCAGTTTGTAGATCTGACTCTTGGTTAGGTTCCATGTTTCAAGGTTAAAAAGAATATCTCCAAACCGTTCGTTTGAAAACCTTCTCTAACTGAAAAGTAATGTACAATCCGTAATTAATCATTTTATAACCGCTGGTTACAAAGTATTGAGCACTATTTTGAATTGATATCTACTTAATGCATCAATGCGATTACACACGTTTGTTGTACCTTTTATTATTATTCTTATGTATGTGTACTATTAGGAAATGGGCATATAATCCGACAGAATATTTATGAATGCGTTAGATCATTTGAAACTCTATTTGAAATGATATCCCATTGTTACACGGAGAATGGGTCACAGCGTAAATAGAATGAACAATTGAAGAAAAATGGAGCGGCTGCATGAATCGAACCTATGGCTGATAAGGTAGCTACTTCAACGTAGCATCACTCTTAGCTATTGAGCTAAACAGCCTAACGAAAAGGCGAAGCCCAAATAAACGCTCTATCTTTCCTCTCAGTCGTAGATAGAATGGTGATATTGTGCTATGTATATACCTACATAGCACAATATCACCAATTCATTTAATTATTTTATTAGATGAAGTATTGTAAATCACTACATCACTATTTTTTGCTGCTATATACCTTTATCTCAACTTTTGTTGCTTTTTATCGCAACTAAAGTCAGTCTGATTTCCCTTCTACAGTGAGTGAATACATTATCCTCGCAGATTAGAATGAAGAATAAGTTCCCAAAGAGAATCAGACTCACGACACGGCACCGTATGGAAGCTCGGTTAACGCACGACTTACCAGTGAGATATAAGAATCAGTGACAAGTGCGAGTACAAATCACAAACTTAAAGTGATCCCCTATCCTGATCTTATCTATACCACATTTCATATTGATTGGTAGTTTAGTATCGAGGATCCAAATCATTCATTCATTCAATTCAATGGATGAAGTATCATAGATGTTATTAATGATATGGCGACACTATTATTTTATATTATTATCTCATTTTTTGTTGATTTTCTTTTTGCAACTAAACCCAGGTCGGATTCCCTTCCGGCAGTGGTTGAATAAAATCACAGTACGGATTGCTGTGGAAAAAATTATTTCCGGATGAGAATTAAACTCACGACCAAATGCCGGTGTTTGGACTAGAGCTAGAGTTATCAAGCAAGTGCGATTCCAAATCAAACAGTTAAACTATCCCGATCTCCTCTGTGTCATATTTGTTATGAACTAGTACTTAAGTATCGCTTATCCAATATATTCTAGTATTTGATTTATTGTATAGAATAGAGTTGACCATTAAAATGTTTTTGCTATTATTTACTCAACAGCACAATTTTTGTTGTCTCCTATCGCGACTAAACAGTCCGGTTTCCCTTCGACAGTGAGTGAATAAATTATCATTGCAGATCATAATAAGAATGAGCTCCGGCTGAGAATCAAACTCATTAAGCCAGTTAACACGTGACTGGCCTTGCCACTGAACCACAGTATTCAGTGACGAGCGCAAGTACAAAAAACACTTAGAATCATCCCCTATCCCAATTTTTTCAACGCCATGGCAAATCCAATTTATTTGTTCAATTCATCAGTTCATGTATTATCATATATTATTGATATTTTGGGGCCATATTTTAGCTTCATCTTAATTTTTGTTGCTATTCATCGCAACTAAACTCAGGTCGCTTCCTCTTCGGTGGTGATTGAATAAAATCACAGCATGGTTTGCAACGAAGAATAATTTGTTGGTGACGATTGAACTCATAATCTTGAACTTACAACTTATGCCGGAGGAGAGCTCGGTTAACTAACGTCCACCCTTGCCAGTGAGCAACGGATATTAGTAGCAAGTGCATGTCCAAATCAGCACTTGAATTCAACCTCTAATTTCGATGTCTTCTGCACCATGTTTTTTTTTTTTTTTATCAACTGATAGTTCAGTATCGGTAATTCTATTCATTCATCAGAGAAAGTATTGCGAATCGTTAAGAAGAATTTTTGCTACTATTAATTTTCATCTCGATGCTTTTTGCTCTTAACTCTATTCAGTTTGGTTTCTCTTCGGCAGTGAGTGTATAAAATATCATTGCGGATCAGAATAAAGATTAAGTTCCCGGTGAGAAATGAACTCACGACTCTGTTGGAAATATGTAAGTCCAACCGATCTTACCACTGAGTTACAGAAATATGTTGCCAAATCAAACACTTACACTCATTCACTACCCCTATCTCTTCTGTGCTATGTTTCCTATTAACTGGTAGTCGGTATCGGCAATCCAATTTATCTATTTTATTTGATGAAGTACTGTTGATCATTAACAATTTTTTGCCATTATTCACTCTCCTCTCAATTTTTGTTGCTTTTTATATCAACTAAACCCCGTCCTTTCAGCAGTGTGAATAAATGATCAGTAGAGATAGTAATAAAGAATAATTCATGAATGAGAATCAAACTAACAACCATCTATACCGATGAGGAGCTTAGTTAATGCCGTTCTGCTCGTTTCACTGGGCTACTGGTATCAGGAGCTAGCGCTTGAAACCCCTGATCTTTTCTTCGCTATTTTTCTTATCATCTGTAAGTTCAGTGTCGTTAATCCAATCTATTTATTTTCCTAGACAAAGTTTTGTAAGCAATTTATTACTACTTTTTACTTGTCATCTCAATTTCTGTTGCTTTTTATCACAACTAAACTCAGTCTGGTTTCCTTTTGGTTGGGAAGGATTGAATTATCATCACAGATCAGAATAAAGAACATTTTATGGTGAGAATCGAACTCATGACACTTTGCAAGAAAGTGGCTCATTTAACGCCCGAACAATCGTGTAACTAAGCTGCAGAAACCAGTTGCAAGCGGGAGTCCAGATCATGAGTTTAAACTCATTCCCTTCACCGATCTTGTCTGTGCCATGTTTGTTATTCACTTGTAGTTTAGTATCGGTAATCCGATCCATTCATTTTACTAGATGAAGTATCGTCATTGTCAAGTATCATCAATCATTGTTTGCAACTATTTACGTTCATCCTATTTTTTGTTGCTTTCTATCACAACTAAACTCAGGCCAGTTTCCCTTTTGTAGTCAGTGAATAAATCAACAGCACGAACCAGAATAAAGAATAAGTTTTAGTTCAGAATCGAACTCGTGAATAGAGTTTAGAGTAGACCTTGAAAGCATCTTTCAGAAAACTGACTGTGAGAGAATAGGAATAAACATAGGCGGAGAATATTTAAACTACTTTGCAAATTTGCCGATGACGTTTCCCTAGCCTCAGAAGCATCGCAAAATTTATGATCAAAATGGAGAAAATAAAAGGTAGGTTTTAAGATAAACAGAATAAAGATAAAAGTAATGCTCAACGAAAAAGACCTTAAGGATCGCGGGTGGGGCTCTACAAGAGATTAGTGAAATAATTTACCTAGGACAGGTAGTAAAGTTTGAAAAAAAACCCAGATCAGCTGGAAATCATTTGATATGAATAGAGACCTATTGAACTGCGCCTTGCCAATTTGTTCAAAGTGTACAATGAATGGATAATGTCAGCTTAGGATCGTGGAAATAACCATGCTATGGATGACTCTAAGAGATAGGGAAAAATCAACCTGTATTGGATGGAAGACTACAGAGAAATATGATACATCGATTAAGCATTAAAAATGGTGGTGTGCAGGACACTTAGTAAGAATAAATTGCAACATATGTTGCAAAAGAATATCCGAACGGTGTCCATGTGTGAACACAGTAGGAAAAGAAGATGGAGGTGTGATAGAAAAACATGACAAAGGATAACAAAATTGCAGTCGTTATGTAAGGATATGGAAAGGGCCTTTGTCCAGCTGAAAACTTGCAGAGGCTGATGATGAAAATTGGAAAAGCTCACTCCGATCATCATTATCAGCCTCTTACTTATCCCTTCCAATTTTTGTTACAACTCTCAAAGAGATACAAGCTAAATATCACCCAAGAGTACGCTCCCACTTCGCAATCATCCAAAGAAGAGATAAACAACTTATATGATGATTTTAACTCCCTACTACAAGATACCATAAGATACTTCAATGTCATCATGGGAGACTTTAACGCACAGGTAGGACAAGGAGACGAAATATGGTTTAAAAAATTCGGATACAAAAAAAAAAATGGAACGAAAAAGGTGAAGATCTTGTAAACTTTGCAACAGCAAACAACTTCAAGATCATGAATACATTCTTCAAAATGAACTTCAATAAAAAAAAATGGACTCGGAAGAGCCCCAACCACAAAACCAAAAACGAAATCGACCATATCCTGACGGACAGAAGCGACACCATCAGAGACATTCAAATTCTAAGCCAAGTAAACATAGGAAGCGACAGTAGAATTGTAAGATGTAAGATGCAGGTAAACACCAATAAAGGTCATGAAAATTGTTCCAAACCAAACAACAACCATTGAATTTACCAAAGGAACTCACTCAACCCTTCAAACTAAAATTGAAGAATAGATTTAAAATACTTATCGATGAGAACAACACCTACATCAACGAACTCCACAGCAAAAAAAAACAACATAGTAGAAGCTGTCACTATGTTCAAACAAAGAAGCACACAGACCCCCAGTAAAATATCTGACGAAACCAAGAAACTCATTGAAAAACGCAGAAACCTCAAATCAACAACAACAGCAACAACAACAACAAGGGAAAATAGAGGAGACCAAACTAAACAAAACAATCAGAAAGAAGCTAATAAAAGACAAGAGAAGGTATACAACAGCAGCAATCATCAAAACCACTCTCGAAAAACATCGGGGCCTTAAAGCAATAAACAAAGCTCTCAGTCTATGATAGAAACAGATAAAGAGTATACTCGAAGAAAACGGAGACATAACAACAGACAGAGATAGAATTGTCGAACGCACCCAAGAATTCTACCAAGAACTTTATTCAAAACACGAGCAGTAAAACAACGACCAAGATACGCAAGACGCTGACAATCAGTTTGAGGACTTCCCAGAAGTTACACCATAGTAAATTAAACAAGCCATCAAACTATCATAAAAAAAGGAAAAGCTCCTGGACCAAATATCATCACCATCAATCTACTCAAAATAGTAGGTGAGATCGTCAACAAAAAACTAGCTTCTCTATTCGACTTATGTCAGTCCCGAAAAATTGGAATACAGCAATCATAATGCTTCTATGCAAAAAGAAACCCCCCAGGACCTCAACAACTACAGGCCTATAACCTTACTCAACTGCATCTATAAACTTTTCACAAAAATCATCACCAACCAGATTACTAAAACACTAGATGAAAACCAATCACGGGAACAGGCTGGAATTAGAAAAACTATTCGACCATGGACCATCTCCATTCAGAATACCAGCTGGAGGAGAAAGTAGCAGAATACAAAATGCCACTCGATGTAGCATTTATAGACTTCGAGAAGGCATTTGCCTGTAGAAATCCCCATGGTCATGAAGGCCATCAGTCTACAAGGTATAGACCCTGTATACGTCAAACTACTGCAACATACATACAGTCACAGCAACTCCTTTCTCAGGCTACATAAGGACTTTGAACCCTTTCCACTCCGAAAAGAAATATGACATAGTGATACCAGCTCACCCAAACTCTTCACAGCCTGGTGATCTTCCGAAACTTGGACTGGGAGAATTGTGGAATCAAAATAGACGGCGAATATCTGAGCAACCTCAGAATTGCAGAGGGCATTGTCCTTTTCGCAGAGAACCTGCACGAGCTCCAACTAATGCTAGATAAACTAAATGAAGAAATCAAAAGAGTTGGCCTACACATGAACTTCAGTAAAACAAAAATCGTAAACAACGATCACATTTAGAATAAGAACTTAACTGTCAAAATCGAATATGCAAAACTGGGGAAAGTAGACAACAACATTTACCTCAGACAACGAATCTCCATGGAACCCACGAAAGAGATCAAGTAAAGAATCACCCTAGGATGGCAAGCCTTCGGCAGAGCAAGCTCAACCTTAAAAAACAATCGATCCCAATAATCCTAAAAAGAAGAGTACACGAACAATGCATCCTCTCAATAGTCATTTATGGAGCTGAAACATAGAACTTAACCAAGAGACAGATACGGTGTCCCAGGGAAACACTGTTCCATTGCACTAAAAGGATTGTCCTGACGCTTTCGTGACTGCGGTTGCTTTGGTTGCTTAGCAAACAAAGTCGCGTCGGCTGGAGCTATTTCTGATGGGTCGCTTCTCTTCCCCCACGTAAAGCCTTGACCTTGTGTCGCATTTCGCTCTGGTGAGAGAGTATATAAAGAGATGCTCAACCTCTTATGGAGAGATCATAAGACAGCACAGTATATAAGGAAGAAAACGGGAGTCAGAGACATCATAGAATTTTTTGAAAAACTCAAAATGGCAATGGGCATGCAATGTTGCAAGAATGAAAGACAACCGATGGACATCACGATTCATAACATGGATCCCCAGAGATTACATGCGAAACCGATACTGAAGGAATCCTGGGGTAGGTCTGTGTCCAACGATGGACCTTAAAAGATTGATGATGATGATGAATGATCTTTCTCAATGTTTTTTAAACAGGAAATAGCTTCATTTGCATATATTTCCATTCCTCATTATTCAAGCAGTGAAAAAATTGACAGTAAATTCCACAGTACAATGTAGAAGTTTTTCCTTTTCCAGGTTTTCCCTTTCAGTGGTTCCTCTCGTCCCCAGTTTTCATACCAATATTCCTCATTATCTGAGGTTTCCCTTTCAGTGTCCATGATACAGTTCCAAGTGCACCATCTTTGACAGGTACAGGTACTACCGTGGCTTTCATGCTCTAAATCTTCAGTTCCCTTGTCATTTCTGAAGCTGTCTCCGGTTCGTGTTGATACCGCTTGTCTACATATTTCAATCCCATTCGTTTGCACAGATCCCTATATATCATTGCTGCTACCCTGTTGTATCTGTTTGTGTACTCTTTCTGGGCTAGTTGATAACATTCACTGTTTATGTGGTTTACACTGTCATCCCTTTCTCCATATACGCAACAATCGCAGTTTTTTTGGGTTCTGTCGATTTTCGTCATGATATATTACGTCTTGATTTATTTGTTTTGGGCTACCATGATTCTGTTTCTCTCTCCAGGTTTCTGTCACGTAGCTATGTCCATGATCTCTCGTCTTCTACATTTTATATCTGTCCTTTAAATTTTCCGTTTTTTTCTGTTTGTACTTTTCTTTCCCTGTTTGCTGTGCTGCCCTTTCGTTTGCTTATTTTTGCTTTTCGTTGAACTGCTTCGGCGGGTCGTTTTGCACATACTTTTCTCACCTTGTTGTTGCTATTATTATTATTATTATTATTATTATTATTATTATTATAATAATAATAATAATAATAATAATAATGATAAGAAGAAGAAGAAGAAGAAGAAGAAATCTCACACCAGTTGCCTTGTGGTTACCGGTGGAGTTTGAGTGAGAGCAAGTCTCGTCAAGTCTCCAGCCCTTCTCTCCTAATTCTCATAAGCCACAGTAATACTGCAGTTTACAGTTTCACACCGGTTACCCAGTGGTCATTGCTAAAGGCTGAGTGACAATAAGTCTCCTCAGGTCTTCAGCCAATATCTTTTCTCTCTTTTGCCTATCATGGCAGTGCTGTGGTTTACGTTTCCACTTTCATTTCCCTTCCTTTGTTAGGTCACTGTTAACAATTAACGTTGCAGTCCTTATATTTCAAGCACTTTCCTCAGTATCCGCGCAGTTCCCAGCAGTGCTGCGCTCTGTACAGTCTCAATCATTCCCTTGCCAGTATTTTCTGCATTTGTCAAAAATGCAGAAAATACTGGCTCCACAATGCGCATGGTAGAGAAATTCGGTGGATCCTGGGGAAGGTTCATGTCCAACGACGGACGATTCAAGACTGATGATGATGATGATGATGATGATGATGATGATGATGATTGTTCAAATATTCTGCCTTGTTGCTACTCTGGTGCAGCCAACCAGACCAACTTAAAAACCGAAGAAACCTATTTTGACAGTTCAGTGACAGTTTTAGTTGACGGTTTTTAATAGACATGTCTCTTATTGTCGAGACACTAGGAACTATGAACTTTTGCACGCACCTTAGTACAGTAACATAATCCCCTCCCACCTTTTCCAACCCATACAACAAAATACGCTTATAACCTCCGTCCTATATAATCTATATGATAGGAAATCATTAAACTGATTCTGTTTCGTCTTTAAAAAAACTGTTTTCAGTGAACCAAAACCTGGGACAGATCAATCCATTCCTCTGATAAGACGTGTTATATACGAATCGCAATACCGTATTGTTTTTTTTGTTTTTTTCCAAACTTATTTTGTCTTCTACTATATTTGCTCTGACAAAATTTATCTTAAAACTCAATCGTGAACATAAAAGCTAATTGAGCACTCTTATTGATGATTTGGGGGCAAAATATCACTACCATAATTCTATATAACTGTTCATTCATGGAAACAAACACTCCATGGATTAAACGGTCAATCATTCCAGACCGTTATACAAAAACATGGGAAGAGAGTTATGAATATAAACCAGAGATAAGATGCTAGGTGGATCAAGACAAGGGACAAAGACAGCTGACTTTTCTGAGAGAAAATAATGTAATATAAAAGGAATCTCTTCGTTGAAAGTTGTAAGTTCTCGAGAACATCCATGAGAAATTTTCACTCTTTGAAGCCTTTCAAGCTGGCCAAGGTTCTTACGCTGCAACCACCGAAATCAGACACTTTATGTCGAACAGGGAACGATCTATTTATATCTGAAAATGAGTTTGCTGGAGAGTGGAAATAGTTTCCCTGTTGAATTTTGTATTCGCCATTCTCATTTTTTTGCAATCCCGAACAACTCCAGTGTCCAATATATCTGCTCTAAATTACCGCTACGGTCATGCAATGACTAGATGTATTCATGGGATGTCTCTTTGCAAATAAATAAAAACAGAAGTAGCTGTCAACATCTTGTCAATTGAAAAGTTCAGCAACCATATTCCAAGCAACATCAATGTCTGCCATGTCAGGATTTGGCGATAATGCATCAAAAAACTTTTGTATCCATATAAGTAAACAATATCTCCTTTGGCTTCATCAATCAAATAAAATAATTAATGTGTAGATATAAGAAGATATCTTTTCTAATTTGATTATTAGAATAAATTAATTCCTGTCTTTCCTAGTTTCCCAAATTACAATGGTTTACTATTATACATCCCCTCTTAGACTGCTTTAGTGGGGAGAATGTTCAACTGATAAACTTGAGGATGCTCAGATGGCCAATTCATGGGTTGGGAGATACCAAAATGATCCAATATCTATTAATAAGTGTAGGAAAAATCCGAGTTGTGGTTTCGTTCTGGGCGAAAATAAAACCACGAGTGTATTCAATGGAATGGTGACATGGTTATTTAACACCAGTATTTCCTCCGTAACTTGCAGATAAATATAAAATGGTTAATAAAAGAAAGTTGCGTAAACCTTTTGAAATTACCTCTTATATTTGGGAGGAATAAGAAAAAAAAAAAGAAAATATTAGAAGATATTTCCCATATCGCCAAGAAAGGGGGTCATATATTTCTCGACGCCTGAAATGTGAAGTAGTTGCTACTTAAAATGGATCTGGTTTACCATCTTCATCACTCACTGCTTATTATATATATTTTCAATCAGTGGAAGGGATAAAGGTCGGCCAAACGGGTAACGGCAAACTCTGACTGCGACAGTTTGTATTCACTTTATACTAATCCCCTCGGGAGAGTCGTGAATTCATTTCTACCCTAGATATGGGTGAAATTGTGCAAGAAGTGAATGACGTCATTTCGAATGCTATGCCTATTTTGCATATCGCAAACGGGTCGCGTAAGTAGTAATATGATATGCAGAGAGCAGAGATGGCTGCAGCTGTAGTCGGCGTAAGGGTGCTACTTAAAAATTGCTCTGCATCTGCATAAACAAAATATATATATATATATATATATATATATATATATATATATATACATATATATATATATATATATATATATATATATATGTTCTAGTTTACACGTATGTACACAAATATTCATTTGCTTTCATCAACCATTCTCAACGGGGGTTGGGGCATACGATAACCCTTATGAACCTTGACACATTTGAAGGGAGCCATGGACTGAAGTGAATATCTGTCTATCTGCCCCTAGAACGTGTTAAGAGCTCTGAAGGGGTCCGTGGTCCCCCAAAATGTTCAAAATGGTTGCTTTACATTATTCACGCACACATACACCTACATACGCTTGTACAGCTACTTTTACACATATGCGTGCAGTTTCCCCATCAATAGTATTGTTACTGTTAATCATTGCTTACATGTTTGTTATTGTTACTGGTAATCATTGCTTACATGTTTGTTATTGTTACTGGTAATCATTGCTTACATGTTTGTTATTGTTACTGGTAATCATTGCTTACATGTTTGTTATTGTTACTGGTAATCATTGCTTATATGTTTGTTAGAAACTGCCAACCAAAATCGTCAACATATATTTCTTCAATTTTTTAAGGTGTTCCGGCTGATTATCTATGCGTGTACATGGTGCTAGATGGGTAAAATTTTGGACATCTACTTATCATGCTTACAAAGAACTTTTTTTACAAAATTCACTTAACCCTATATGAGTGCTTACTAAGTTAGCTCCTTAGTTTGTTCCCGGTAGCATTCATGTCTGTTTTTTTTTTTTTGTAAATTCAGACCTTTTCAATGACCACTGACTAACAAAAAGCGAGAGGAGAAATTGATTTATTGATTGTTTCAAAATGATCATCTCCACACGGAATGTTGCCAAAAGACGTTTGTCACCTGATGGCCTCTATTGAACAACGAACTTGTTCATTTTATACGATAGGTAAATTTTGAATGAAACAAAAATATTTTTGCAAAAAGCTTTCTTCAATCCCTAAAAAGTCTCACTATAAATCTCTGCACCTCCGAGTGAGTGCGTATGTGTGTGCATGGACTGAGATAACTCGACAACTTGCCATTGTACAAAGTTGATATTAGTCAGATGTGTTGGTCCGTGCACCCGAAATTGCAGTATCAAGTTTGAAATCGTTTGGATTTACGGTTCTCTATGTGAAGGGTGCTCGATTTACAATAAAAATCCATCTTGAAATCGATAAAAGTCTTTTACCGAATACTTCGTCATCAAGGTTCACGAGCGTTAATATATAGATAAATGATGTTACAGTATCCTTACTATAATTTGAAATATCTCCAGGTGGAAGCATCGAGATAACTCAGCAACGGGCCATTTTACGAAGTTGGTTCGTGCATCTGACATTGCAGAGTTAAGTTTCGAGTTAAATAGGGGGGCGTGCTCAAATAACAGTGATAGTCATTTGCCCTAATACCAGCGTTCACGAGCGTAGATTTATAGACTTAAAATGTTTGATATGAAAAAAGATACAGAGAGAAAAAGAAAGCAAGAGAGAGAGAGAGAGAGAGAGAGAGAGAGAGAGAGAGAGAGAGAGAGAGAATCAGAATTTTTCTGTTAAACGAGATTAGATTATCGTAAGGATGATGTAACGAGATTATTCACATGACAATGACAGACTGCTCCACACATCATGAAGTCCAGCCTCACTTAAACAAATGCCTTTTGAACGAGCATTCCTTAGTCTATCTAATAACTGAGTAAACATGGATATATTTGATTTTCCACAAAATGATATTTTTGGAAAGAAACTACTCAACCTGACAAAGTGGGGAACAAAATAAATAAGCCTTTACGTGGAATAGTTAATTGTAACAGAATCAAAAAAGGTTACACTGTACATATTATTGTATGGGTTTACTGATACTTTCCTTCCTCTCACAACTTTAAATGATAATACAACATTCTTATTCATTTGATGTGAACACTGAAACACACAATTCCATTTTCTATCTCATCATATGAGCAAAAAGGACCTTCGACATCAAGGGAAAAATGAATGAATGAATAAATGAAGGGAATGAGGAAAGAAAGGAGAAATTTCCTTCTGTTTCAGCCATAGTTGAATAATTGAATGGAATAAACAAAGGGAGGAAAGAAAGAAAGAAATGGTGGAAGACAAGAAGAAAAGGAATGGACGGAAAGGGAAGGAATGAAGGAATTTCTTTTGGTTTCGGCTGCTGTTGGATGGATAAGAAATTAACAAAAGAGAAGAGAAACGAAGGAAAGAAATGGAAGAAGGGAGAAAAAAGAATGGAAGAGAAATTGAAGGATAGAAGGAATTTCATTTTGTTTCATCGGCATTTGAATACAAACAAAATAAACAAAAGAAGGATGGAAAAAAAGAAAGAAATGAAAGAAGTGGGAAAGACATGGAATGGAGGGAAAAGGGAGAAAAGGGGATATTTTCTTTGTTCCGGCTAAAGTTGAATAAACAAACTAATAAACAGGGGAAGAAAGGAAGGTAGGAAAGAAAGGAAGGAAGACAAAAAGAATGAAAGAAGGTAGGAATTTCTAATTTTTTTAAAAGTTGAATGTGTAAAAATAACAAAAAAACGTGAATGCAGAAAGGTCATTTTTTGATATTTACTTAGCTTATTCCATTACAGCATTAGGCCAAACACGGTGGGAAAAACAGTGGAGGGAGTTCGTACGAAGATTGTGTTACACCAGTATTCAAAGTAGAGATAGCCTGTCTGCCTGACTAACAAAAAGCATTCAAAATCCAAGTATCTATATCTGGGCTCGAACACAAATGGGAAATACGTAACCATCCAAACTGGGGAGAGCTACGAGGTCACTCTTTCACAAGAAAGGATCATGTGCTTGCTAGCTCACCGAAATAATCTTCAGGCGAATCACATTGAAAAGTGGAGAAAACTTCCACTTCCACTCCACGGGCTGCTCTTCTGGAATTCAGTAGCAAGATTAGAAAGCAGGTATCTTCATTCCCATACTAAACCTCAATTACTTTCGTTCCCTGGACCAAATACTGTAAATGACTAACCCACAAAAGAATTCCTGAAAAGTATTGCTGGAGGGGAGTAGAGCACGGCAATTTCTTCTCTTGCTTTATAGTGGTCTTGTGGCAGACTAAGCTTTCTAAATATCTATTTCTTTCATTTTACAGTTCGTGGATTGTTGGCAACTGCTGTCGATAATTCTTCATCAAGAAGAGGTTTGGGCCTCCCACAAGGTTTGTTATTGGTATCCATTATCCATGAGCTAAACCAATTGAGCCAGTGCTAAACAGTTTGCACTGTGGTAATGTTCAATCAAATGCTGCGTTGGTATCATCAACAGCTTGAGCTGCAATATGCTCTTATTTAAAATAGTACTTGAAAATTAGTCTAATTTCTTGCCAAGACACCATTGCTGTTAAGAGCTACCTTCTTATTTACTTGCCTAACTTTATTTCCCCCTATCTCTTCCTACTGTGTCCGTCACACTTATAGTATTGGTAGAAGCCATCAGTTGAGCCTGTTGTTATGCACTTATGACTAGCGTCCACGAGGCGATGGTCATGGACTACTAATGATAAAATTAGGTGCTGTGAACTGAGCAGTTTTAACTAATCCTAAAGAATTCAAATGTATCAGTTTTCAAGGGCACAACCTTGGTCCTCATGACTCATAGCTTCCTCAGATCTCTGGAAGAGTCCTGACGTTTTTCTAATTTTTCGGTTTCTTTCATCTTCACCTAATAACTTAAACCAATGTCACTGGTCGACAAAATTGAACTTTTTTCCCACCAAGGTTGCAGTGTCCGTTTGTTTGCTACGTGTCGTCCTGAGGCAATATATAAGTTCGAATTTTCAAGAAAACAAGATCTGTGTCAGTCAGGGATTTTCAATGCAGGGAGTCAAAATTATTATGAATATGACATACAAAGAAGATATCATAGAGAAAACCCATCTAAAGATGTTGAGATTTGGAAACACTGTGGTGCTCCATAAAGTTTATATTCTAAATAACAGTTTTTATCTAATCATGGAAACAAGACACGATATGAGAAAACGGACTATATGTTCAGAATCAGCATCCAAAACTGCATAAAGTACACCGAAATACATGACCGATGAAAATGTTTTGTAGACCCATGTTATTAGTAGTACCAAATCAGTTTTGTTTATTCATTTTCCGGAGCATATTTCAAATGATTTCAGTCCCCCGTTTGGTATTTCAGCTTTCGTTCATTTCTTGTAACATCAATTATTGATCAGCTGAACCTTCATTGGTCAGTGCTTGAGGTAAATGCTTTTTGTTGTACATGGCAATCTCTGAAGTATACCCTGTAAAGTAACAAATACCATTAGGCTTTCATAAAAAACAAACAATTATTAGGAAGAACCGGGAAGAGTGAATATTGGACAGGAAGAACTAATTTGACGAACCAACTTAGTGAAAAAAGATTCAATAGGGAATAATAATAAGATGTCAAGTTTTAAAGTTTAATATCCGGGACCACATAAATAATATGAGAATGAGGAAATCCTGACTTCAAGATTCCACCACTTGATGGGGTCACTGTTTGCCTCATTTTGAGCAAAAAATTACCGCCATTCTTCTTCCAAGTTTGGTTCACATGTGCAATAAGCAAGGAAAGTTTCTCATAAAACATGTTTTTCAGCCTGATTAGTAACTTTACTTCAAAACATGTGCTTTGTTCACGCTGTGATGAGCAGTTGATCGTAGTGCAATCATGTTTTATGGAAAGTGACAATAAACTGAGGCTGCTTGAAATGTGCCACCTATACTGTCATGACTTTTTCTTTGAATAGAATGTCAACATAACCATTTGTTTGGGGCTGGTTAGTATATTATGAGAGTGATGGTTTCATGGTACACTATGATTTAATGCAATTGAGAAAATCAAGAAGTCCGCGAACAAAACAAACTTCTAACAGATAAAAAAAAACTCACATATGATTCCGCTTGTCTTACCAGTAGGTCATTACATTTTTTAAATCTTACTTTTTTTTACTCAAATACATTTTCTATAATTACTTATATTTCTGTCTGGTTAAGAATTTCATATTTCTCAAGTATAGCAAAATATTCATCACATAGCAAGAGAACTAACTTGTTCAATCAGATTGAACTAACTATCACATATGGGGTATTTTGGTACATCTTTCCTCTAAATATTTAAATGATAATATCATAAACTCACCCAAAGTTTCACATTCAAAATACCCATTCAAAAGAAGTCTCTTTTCCTTAGTAACTTTTGATATTTGCATTTTAATGAATCAATTTCATTTACAGCCATCAAAGTGAAAAATGTATCAACTAGCCTCCCATATATATATATATAGAGAGAGAGAGAGAGAGAGAGAGAGAAAGAGAGAGAGAGAGAGAGATAGAGATAGATAGATAGATAGATAGATAGATAGATAGATAGATAGGGGCTGCTTATTGTGTTCAATTCGGAATAGAGTCTTTCAGATAACAATAACCGATAGATAACATTGAGCCAAGGATATAAAAATTATAACAATTTACATTTATCTTACATTTCCCATATGTCCGACTGTCTGCCCGTCCGTGACAGCCAACCTCAAAACTATCCGACATAACCCAAGGATATTTTCTGTGGGTACTCCTGTAAGCCTTAGGTAGGTTAATAGCAAGTTATATTCTGAAATCAATATCAGTCTTTTATCGTCCCAGGATTCACCAAATCTCCCTATCGTGGGCGTCACAGAGCCAGTACTTTCTGAACTAGTCCAAGTTCGTTTTTCCATATTGTATTCTGCATTAGTTGCATGGTTCTCAGTTTGCAGGTCAGCGTCATGGTTAGGCTCCATGTTTCAGCTCCATAGGTGACTATCTGGAGGATGCAGTGGTTATGCACTCTTATTTTTCGGACTAAAATTACCACACAAGTATTTTTGAGTGGTGGGGGCCGATCGATCGCAATAGAAAATATATAAAAAAATGGACACATTTTTTGTGCTCAACGACGGTCTAATTTCAGTGACAGACGGCTCTGTCAGCTAAAGTCAAAGACCGAGGTGTCGCTTTGTATCGTTTATACAGAGATGAGAATGTATAAGGGAGAACATGAATTATTTTGAGGAGATATTTCTTCCTCTTACTATCCTCCTCTCTAAGAACCTTGGCTCCTACTACCTGCTCAATAAAAGTGTTTCTCTATTTTTGTTACCTCTCTTTAGAAATGTTCATTTCATTTTCCTTTACGCTGTTAAAATCATAGCTATTTTTTCTTCAAGATGTATTTACATTAAATGCATACTAAAATATTAGAAGCATTCCAGTGAATAAGAAAATTTATTTGAAAAAAAAAAGATTTTTTGATATGATTAAATGAATACATTAAAACGATAAAGAAATCTAGTGTATACCTTGATATCAACTTTACTTTCGATCTGACCTATAAAATTGCTTGGTGGTCACATTTCAATTAATATTATGTGTATAAATTTTATGAGAAATTTCTCTAAATCTTATAAAAGACGTAAATTATTTTCGATATATCTTACCTCCAAAAAGTTTGAATTGTTTACTCTTTGTTTATAGTCTTTGAAATAACCGATTGCAAAGTTTCACGCTTAATCAATTGTAAAGACTACGCACGAACAATGAAGTTAAACTTATTGAAACAATGACAATTTGACTCAATATTTACTCCATTCATTAGATGAAAAATGGTGAATTCTTCTTGATTTTTTGCTACAACTTACTTTCAATGGTTGTTGCTTTTTACCTAACAAAATTCAGGCTGGGTCCTCCTCAGCAGATAGTAGATAAATTAACATGTGCAGATTGGAATAAAGAAATCTAGGTGAGAATCAAACTTATGACCTTCTATGTCGGTGGCTCGTCTAGGAGTGGCCCGTTTTCCCACTGAACTAGTCGAACTCGACGGTAAATCAAACCCTACAACAATCTTTTTGCCCGATTTATTATGAAGTGACAGTTTAATTCAATCGATTTTCATTTTATTTTAATTTGTTTTAGTGGAGGAAACATTACAAAAAATATTTTTTACTTTCCCTTTGATAGATAGAGATAGAGAGTAGGTTTAGATTAGAGGGTCATGAGTTCGATTCTCTCCTAAAACTAATTCTTTATTCCGATCTGCGTTGTTAATTTAGTTATTCACTGCTGAGGGGAACCTGGCCTGAGTTTAATTGTGATTAAAAATAACAAAAAAAAAAAGCATTTAAGACGAAAGAAAGTAGTAGCAAACAAAATTATTCACAATGATTTACCATACTTCATCTGATAAAATAAATAAGAAATGAAATAAAAATGTTTTTGTTTTGAATGAATTGCTAATATTTTTTTCAAATTATATACGATCTGATTTTCATCTATCTGTCTTCCTATCGTATATAGATTCCTCTCTAGGACAGTAATTCACACTGATAAAAAATGTGGTTCTTCAGGCAAGTGTCAGTACCGACTCCTCGGTCTGTGCCGGGGAACAGATACTACACTTACATCCTGAAGAACAGGCCAGAAAAAAAGGGGGCGTTGTTTATTCGTTGTCCCACCACAGCAAAATATGACACAAGGTCGAGCTTAACGTTGGAAGAATAGTTAACCCCTTTCAAAAATGGCTCCAGCCGACGCAGCTTCGGTTTGTTTTGCAACTAAAGCAACCTCCGCCACGAAAGCGTTCACCAGGGGA
Source organism: Thysanoteuthis rhombus (assembly GCA_963457665.1). Lineage (NCBI taxonomy): Eukaryota > Metazoa > Mollusca > Cephalopoda > Oegopsida > Thysanoteuthidae > Thysanoteuthis > Thysanoteuthis major. The sequence goes on along the minus strand of OY735229.1, from coordinate 26,281,285 downwards.
CCTGCTCCTTCAAGTGCAATGGAGCAGTGTTGCTCCGTGGATCTATTTAATCACTGTCCCACCACAGCAATATTTGACACAAGGTCGGGCTTGACATAGGAAAAAATAGAAGCAAACCTTCCAAAAATGGCTTCAGCCGACGCGGCTACGGTTGCCAAGCGACCGTAGAAGCTATAGCAACCTCCGCCACGAAAACGTCCACCAGGGGACCTGCTCCTTTAAGTGCAATGGAGCGGTGCTGCTCTGGGGAAACTGACCTCCTGTAGCTGGGCCGAGTAATAGTAGGAGAGCTGAACGACGAGTCCAAAGGCTCCCCGATGCACTTAGCAGTGGTACCCTCCTTCAGTAAATCCTCATTGGCTGACACACTGCACCAGAGCACTTGGTCTTGACACCATCCACAACACCCTATCTCCGGCCTATTCGACGGGTAAGTGTCAGTAGCTGTGCCTCGGGCTCTGCCGTGAAACAGATATTACCCTTTGATCCCGAAGAAAAGGCCAGAAATCGTAGCGTAGGATGGGGTATCTATTTATCTACTGTCCCACCACAGCGGAATTTGACACTATGTCGGCCTTAACGTGGGAAGAATAGGTAACCCCCTCCAAAAATGGCTCCAGCCGACGCAGCTTCGGTTTTGCAATGTAACCAAAGTAACCTCCACCACGAAAGTGTAAATAGAATTATCAATAAAAAATGGTGCTACAGCAGGAATCGAACCTGCAACTGATAGGGTAGCTTATTCAACGTAGTATTGCTCTTACCACTGAGTAGTACAAAAGCCCAAATAACTCATCATCATCATCATCATCAGTCTTTTAGCGTCGGTCGTTGGACATTGACCTCCCCCAGGATCTGCCATATTTCTCATGGGCATCGCGGAGCCAGAATTTTCTGTATTTGTCTAGTTCATCTCTCCATTTTGTATTCTGTCAGCCTTGGTTACGCATGTGATCACTGGGGATCCATGCTGTGAGTCGTAATGTCCATCGGTTGTTTGCCATTCTTGCAACGTGACCTACCAATTGCCATCTAAGTCTTCAAATAAATTCTACGATATCTCAGACTCCCGTTTTCTTCCTGATATACTGTGTTCTCTTTTGTCGCTTGGTTAGGTTCCATGTTTCAGCTCCATAAATGACTGTTGGGAGAATGCATTGGTTGTATACTCTTCTTAGGATTATTGGGATCGTCTTGTTTTTGAAGGTTGGGCGTGTTCTACCGAAGGCTTGCCATCCTAGGGTGATTCTTTGCTTGATTTCTACTCATTTTGTGGGTTCCATTGAGATTTGTTGTCCTAACTGGATGTAGTGATCTACTTTCCCCAGTTTTGCATCTTTGATTTTGACAATTACATTCTTATTCTCGATGTGATTGTTGCACGTCTTACATTTTATTGAAGTTCATGTGTAGACCAACTTTTTTTTGCTTTCTTCATTTAGTTTATCTAGGTTCTCTGTGAAAAGGAAGATGTCGTCTGCACTTCTGGGGTTGCTCAGATATTCGCAGTCTATTTTGATTACTATATTCTCCCCGTCCAGGTTTCAGAAGATCATCTCGAAGCAGGCTGTAAAGAGTTTGGGTGAGCTGGTATCACCATGTCTTACCCCTTTTTGGAGCTGGAAGGGTCTGGAGTCTTTATGTAGTCTGATAAATGAGTTGCTGTGGTTGTATAAATGTTGCAGTACTCTGACATATATAGGGTCTACACCTTGTAGACTGATGGCCTTCATGACTATGGGAATTTCTACAGAGTCAAATGCCTTCTTGAAGTCTGTAAATGCTACAGAGAGTGGCATTTTGTATTCTGTTACTTTCTCCTCCAGCTGATTTATTGAATGAAGATGGTCCATGGTCGAGTAGTTTCTTCTAAATTCAGCCTGCCCGCGTAGTTGGTTTTCATCTAGTGTTTTAGTAATCTGGTTGGTGATGATTTTTGTGAAAAGTTAGTAGATGCAGTTGAGTAGGCTTATAGGCCTGTAGTTGTTGAGGTCTTTGAGGTTCCCTTTTCTATGTAGAAGCATCATGATTGTCGTATCCATTCTGTTGGGACTTTACTCTGTTTTAGACACAAGTTGAATAGAATAGCTATTTTTTTGTTGATGATCTTACCAGCTTTTTTGAGTAGATAAATGGCGATATTATCTGGTCCAGGGTCTTTTATTTATTTATTATTTTTTTCGATGGCTTGTTTTACCTCCAATGGTATTGTTTTGAAAGGTCTGTCGACGTAGCCCCACTTTTACCTATTTGGACTATCAGGTGTCTGCAGTCCTCAGGTTGGGAAATACTTCACAAAATGTTGGGGGGAACCAAGCCCCTAGAGCGCCCCAATCTTCAGCCCAGTCCCTCATTGACTCATCAAAAATAGATGCTCTTTACTGTTCAACAAGGTAAACGCACTGTGAGCATATTTTGATAAGGTATGTGCAAAAAGGAAAGAGAAAGGGAGAAAAGTGCAGTAGCTACAGTACAGGTGTACATAGCTTTTGTGAAAGGGATCAGGAGTTTGGAAAATAGCAACCTCAGTCACTGACAAGTGATCCCAAATTTTAAAAAAAGCGTGGGAATACAACCAAATGAAATTTCTACTCAGCATCCAATAGCTATGGTGTAAATATATGTGTGGAATTAGAGCTGCATAGATTCATAGTTACATATCCATCCAGTCATATATTCATGTATCCATCCATTTATTTGTTCATCTGTTCATCTATTCACACATATATTCACACATGTATTCACATCCATCAAGCTATCTCAGTTCATATTTAGATATCCATCCATCCATGTATCCACGTATCCAACCATCCATGTATTTACACATCAATGCATTTCTCTGATCATATCTATCTATTCATTTATCCATCAATCAAAGTATTCACATATGCATCCATCTATTCACATATCAATCTACCCATATTCACTTATCAACCCATCTATCTTTTCATATCTATCTATCCATATTTTTCCAACCATTCACATATTCATCCATCTATCAATTTACATATCCCTCCAGACATTTTTCACATGCCCATTCATCTATCTGCTCATATCAACCTATTCACATATCCCAGTTATTCACATACCCATCCGTTTATATCTGTTCATCTCTTTTCACCTATCAACATATTTGTTCACAAATACATCAATTTATATCTATATCTATCTATTCATCCATCCATCCATCTATTTATTCACGTACCAATCCATTTATGTATCTGTTCATATCTATCTTTTCACATATCCATCCACCCGTGTATTCACGTATCAATCCATCTGTTCATAAATACATATCAAAATGTCCATCCACCTATTTCACATATTCACATATCCATCCATCTCATTGTACATATCTATGAACAAATCCATTTTCAACCGATTTTATGTTCATATCAATTCCCATATCTATCCACCCATGTATTCACATATCCATCCATCCCTCCCCGTTCATATCTATATATTTACATATCCACCCACCTCTGTATTCACACATCCATCCATCTATCGCTGTTCATATTATATTCACATTATCCACCCACGCATTCACATGTCCGTGTACGTATTCATCTTTTCATATCTATCTATTCACGTATCCACCTATCCATGTATTCACAAATACATTCATCTTTCTGTTCATATTCATCTTTTCACATATCCATTCAACCATGAATTCATATATCAAAGCATTTCTCTGTTCATATCCATCTACATCCATTCTGCCACGTATTCATCTACCCATCCATGTCAGTTTATATCGATCAATTCATATATCCTTCCACCCATGTATTCATATATCCATCCATTTATCTATCTATCTGTTTATATCTATTCATATATCCATCCACCTTTGCATTCACACATTCATCCATGCATTCATCTATTCACATTTATCCACCGTGGTATTCACCAATCCATCCATCTGTCCATTCATATCTATTCACCTATCCATCCATCTGTCCATTCATATCTATTCACCTATCCATCCATCTGTCCATTCATATCTATTCACCTATCCATCCATCTGTCCATTCATATCTATTCACCTATCCATCCATCTGTCCATTCATATCTATTCACCTATCCATCCATCTGTCCATTCATATCTATTCACCAATCCATCCATCTGGCCATTCATATCTATTCACCTATCCATCCATCTGTCCATTCATATCTATTCACCTATCCATCCATCTGTCCATTCATATCTATTCACCTATCCATCCATCTGTCCATTCATATCTATTCACCAATCCATCCATCTGTCCATTCATATCTATTCACCAATCCATCCATCTGTCCATTTATATCTATTCACCAATCCATCCATCTGTCCATTCATATCTATTCACCCATCCATCCATCTGTCCATTCATATCTATTCACCTATCCATCCATCTGTCCATTCATATCTATTCACCATATCATCCATCTGTCCATTCATATCTATTCACCAATCCATCCATCTGTCCATTTATATCTATTCACCAATCCATCCATCTGTCCATTCATATCTATTCACCTATCCATCTGTCCATTCATATCTATTCACCTATCCATCCATCTGTCCATTCATATCTATTCACCTATCCATCCATCTGTCCATTCATATCTATTCACCTATCCATCCATCTGTCCATTCATATCTATTCACCTATCCATCCATCTGTCCATTCATATCTATTCACCAATCCATCCATCTGTCCATTCATATCTATTCACCTATCCATTCATCTGTCCATTCATATCTATTCACCTATCCATCCATCTGTCCATTCATATCTATTCACCAATCCATCCATCTGTCCATTCATATCTATTCACCTATCCATCCATCTGTCCATTCATATCTATTCACCAATCCATCCATCTGTCCATTTATATCTATTCACCAATCCATCCATCTGTCCATTCATATCTATTCACCTATCCATCCATCTGTCCATTCATATCTATTCACCTATCCATCCATCTGTCCATTCATATCTATTCACCAATCCATCCATCTGTCCATTCATATCTATTCACCAATCCATCCAACTGTCCATTCATATCTATTCACCTATCCATCCATCTGTCCATTCATATTTATTCACCTATCCATCCATCTGTCCATTCATATCTATTCACCTATCCATCCATCTGTCCATTCATATCTATTCACCTATCCATCCATCTGTCCATTCATATCTATTCACCTATCCATCCATCTGTCCATTCATATCTATTCACCTATCCATCCATCTGTCCATTCATATCTATTCACCAATCCATCCATCTGTCCATTCATATCTATTCACCAATCCATCCATCTGTCCATTTATATCTATTCACCAATCCATCCATCTGTCCATTCATATCTATTCACCTATCCATCCATCTGTCCATTCATATCTATTTACCTATCCATCCATCTGTCCATTCATATCTATTCACCTATCCATCCATCTGTCCATTCATATCTATTCACTTATCCATCCATCTGTCCATTCATATCTATTCACCTATCCATCCATCTGTCCATTCATATCTATTCACCAATCCATCCATCTGTCCATTTATATCTATTCACCAATCCATCCATCTGTCCATTCATATCTATTCACCTATCCATCTGTCCATTCATATCTATTCACCTATCCATCCATCTGTCCATACATATCTATTCATCTATCCATCCATCTGTCCATTCATATCTATTCACCTATCCATCCATCTGTCCATTCATATCTATTCACCTATCCATCCATCTGTCCATTCATATCTATTCACCAATCCATCCATCTGTCCATTCATATCTATTCACCTATCCATTCATCTGTCCATTCATATCTATTCACCTATCCATCCATCTGTCCATTCATATCTATTCACCAATCCATCCATCTGTCCATTCATATCTATTCACCTATCCATCCATCTGTCCATTCATATCTATTCACCAATCCATCCATCTGTCCATTCATATCTATTCACCAATCCATCCATCTGTCCATTCATATCTATTCACCAATCCATCCATCTGTCCATTCATATCTATTCACCTATCCATCCATCTGTCCATTCATATTTATTCACCAATCCATCCATCTGTCCATTCATATCTATTCACCAATCCATCCAACTGTCCATTCATATCTATTCACCTATCCATCCATCTGTCCATTCATATTTATTCACCAATCCATCCATCTGTCCATTCATATCTATTCACCTATCCATCCATCTCTCCATTCATATTTATTCACCAATCCATCCATCTGCCCATTCATATCTATTCACCTATCCATCCATCCGTCCATTCATATCTATTCACCAATCCATCCATCTGTCCATTCATATCTATTCACCAATCCATCCATCTGTCCATTCATATCTATTCACCTATCCATCCATCTGTCCATTCATATCTATTCACCAATCCATCCATCCGTCCATTCATATCTATTTACCAATCAATCCATCTGTCCATTCATATCTATTCACCAATCCATCCATCTGTCCATTCATATCTATTCACCTATCCATCCATCTGTCCATTCATATCTATTCACCTATCCATCCATCTGTCCATTCATATATATTCATCTATCCATCCATCTGTCCATTCATATCTATTCACCAATCCATCCATCTGTCCATTCATATCTATCCACCAATCCATCCATCTGTCCATTCATATCTATTCACCAATCCATCCATCTGCCCATTCATATCTATTCACCTATCCATCCATCCGTCCATTCATATCTATTCACCAATCCATCCATCTGTCCATTCATATCTATTCACCAATCCATCCATCTGTCCATTCATATCTATTCACCTATCCATTCATCTGTCCATTCATATCTATTCACCTATCCATCCATCTGTCCATTCATATCTATTCACCAATCCATCCATCTGTCCATTCATATCTATTCACCTATCCATCCATCTGTCCATTCATATCTATTCACCAATCCATCCATCTGTCCATTCATATCTATTCACCAATCCATCCATCTGTCCATTCATATCTATTCACCAATCCATCCATCTGTCCATTCATATCTATTCACCAATCCATCCATCTGTCCATTCATATCTATTCACCAATCCATCCATCTGTCCATTCATATCTATTCACCAATCCATCCAACTGTCCATTCATATCTATTCACCTATCCATCCATCTGTCCATTCATATTTATTCACCAATCCATCCATCTGTCCATTCATATCTATTCACCTATCCATCCATCTCTCCATTCATATTTATTCACCAATCCATCCATCTGTCCATTCATATCTATTCACCTATCCATCCTTCTGTCTATTCATATCTATTCACCAATCCATCCATCCATCTGGCCATTCATATCTATTCACCTATCCATCCATCTGTCCATTCATATCTATTCACCTATCCATCCATCTGTCCATTCATATATATTCATCTATCCATCCATCTGTCCATTCATATCTATTCACCAATCCATCCATCTGTCCATTCATATCTATCCACCAATCCATCCATCTGTCCATTCATATCTATTCACCAATCCATCCATCTGCCCATTCATATCTATTCACCAATCCATCCATCTGTCCATTCATATCTATTCACCAATCCATCCATCTGTCCATTCATATCTATTCACCAATCCATCCATCTGTCCATTCATATCTATTCACCAATCCATCCATCTGTCCATTCATATCTATTCACCAATCCATCCATCTGTCCATTCATATCTATTCACCAATCCATCCAACTGTCCATTCATATCTATTCACCTATCCATCCATCTGTCCATTCATATTTATTCACCAATCCATCCATCTGTCCATTCATATCTATTCACCTATCCATCCATCTCTCCATTCATATTTATTCACCAATCCATCCATCTGTCCATTCATATCTATTCACCTATCCATCCTTCTGTCTATTCATATCTATTCACCAATCCATCCATCCATCTGGCCATTCATATCTATTCACCTATCCATCCATCTGTCCATTCATATCTATTCACCTATCCATCCATCTGTCCATTCATATATATTCATCTATCCATCCATCTGTCCATTCATATCTATTCACCAATCCATCCATCTGTCCATTCATATCTATCCACCAATCCATCCATCTGTCCATTCATATCTATTCACCAATCCATCCATCTGCCCATTCATATCTATTCACCTATCCATCCATCCGTCCATTCATATCTATTCACCAATCCATCCATCTGTCCATTCATATCTATTCACCTATCCATCCATCTGTCCATTCATATTTATTCACCAATCCATCCATCTGTCCATTCATATCTATTCACCTATCCATCCATCTGTCCATTCATATCTATTCACCTATCCATCCATCTGTCAATTCATATCTATTCACCAATCCATCCATTTGTCCATTCATATCTATTCACCCATCCATCCATCTGTCCATTCATATCTATTCACCTATCCATCCATCTGTCCATTCATATCTATTCACCAATTCATCCATCTGTCCATTCATATCTATTCACCTATCCATCCATCTGTCCATTCATATCTATTCACCTATCCATCCATCTGTCCATTCATATCTATTCACCTATCCATCCATCTGTCCATTCATATCTATTTACCTATCCATCCATCTGTCCATTCATATCTATTCACCAATCCATCCATCTGTCCATTCATATTTATTCACCTATCCATCCATCTGTCCATTCATATCTATTCACCTATCCATCCATCTGTCCATTCATATCTATTCACCTATCCATCCATCTGTCCATTCATATCTAATCACCTATCCATCCATCTGTCCATTCATATCAATTCACCTATCCATCCATCTGTTCATGCATATCTATTCACCTATCCATCCATATGTCCATTCATATCTATTCACCAATCCATCCATCTGTCCATTCATATCTATTCACCTATCCATCCATCTGTCCATTCATATCTATTCACTTATCCATCCATCTGTCCGTTCATATCTATTCACCAATCCATCCATCTGTCCATTTATATATATTCACCAATCCATCCATCTGTCCATTCATATCTATTCACCTATCCATCCATCTGTCCATTCATATCTATTCACCTATCCATCCATCTGTCCATTCATATCTATTCACCTATCCATCCATCTGTCCATTCATATATATTCACCTATCCATCGATCTGTCTATTCATATCTATTCACCAATCCCTCCATTCGTCCATTCATATCCATTCACCTATCCATCCATCTGTCTATTCATATCTATTCACCAATCCATCCATCTGTCCATTCATATCTATTCACCTATCCATCCATCTGTCCATTCATATCTATTCACCTATCCATCCATCTGTCCATTCATATCTATTCACCAATCCATCCATCTGTCCATTCATATCTATTCACCTATCCATCCATCTGTCCATTCATATCTATTCACTCACCCATCCACCCCTGCATTCATAAATCCATCCACCAATCCATTCATTTGTATTCACATATTCATTCACCCTTGTGTTCACATATTCATCCATTTATCCAATCGTATCTAATCATTTACATATCAATCCTACCGTATTCACATATCCACCAATTCATGTATCTGTTCATATCTATCTATTCACGTATCCATCCATCTATTTATCTGCTTATATCTATCTGTCAACATAGCCATTCAACCATGTATTCACGTACCTTTTCATTTATCATATCTATCTTTTCACGTATCCATTCAGCCATGTATTCACATATGTATCCATTCATGTCTGTTCATATCTATCAGTTCTCATATCCGTCCAACCATGCACTCACATATCCATCCATTCATATATCTGTTCATATCTATCTATCCACGTATTCATCCATTCAGGTATTCGTATATCCATCCGTTCATCTGTTCAAATTTATTCGTGCATCCATCCACCAGTGTATTGACACATCCATTCATGTATCTGTTTACATATATCCATATATCCATCCACACTTGCATTCACACATCCATCCATCTATCTATCTGTTCATATCTATCTATTCACATTTCCATCCACTCATGTATTCACATCCATCCATCCATCTATTTATCCACTTATACATCTATCCATCCGTCCATCCAACCATCTCTTTATCTATCGATCGATCTATCTATCATAAGCTTAGCTAATTCGCGTACATTACCAAATGTTGGATGTGGTATTGGAGAAATATTTTGTTGAGTCAAGTTTCAAAGTTGAATCGGCCTACTTGGAGAATCAACGATCGAAATGTTAGAATTAACTGGGTTTGAACTACGGTGACAATCGGTGGGAAATATATTGCCATCTCTCGCAAATAATATAGTAATACAGCTATATCTAGCTAGTTAATGATGATGATGAGGAGGACGATGATGATGATGATCGCCATGATTCAATTACGTTCTTACCCTATAAACTGACTGTATATGCACATTCACCTTTGAGAATGAAGCATAAGATTCTCTGGCACTTTGAGCAACGGATCATTCAGCGCAGAGAAGATCTGGATTTCGCCGTTCCGGTTGAACATAGAGTAAAACTAAAAGAAAATGGTAAGCTAGATGAGCATCGTACTGCAGCCTATTTGACTTTTTGTGTGTGTGGGGGGGTAGAACTACTTGAAGTCAAAACTGTGATGTTATCATTAATACACCAAACTGTGTCACAATCTAATGCTCTACAATCATGTTATGAAAAAACGAATATACTTTACGTATAAAAAAGATGAAAAAAAACAAGGCCAAATAATTCCGCCTACAGGGCTATTGGGCTCTCTACTCTCTGATGATATTGTTCCTGTGTTTTATCCAGGGGTGGGGCTGGAGATTTGGTGTGGGGGACTTGACTCCTTGATGATCCCCTGACTCCAACACTTAATCCAATGGTTCCCGAAATGGAGACTGCAACCCCCCGAGGATCCAAAGTATATTAGTGGGGGCAGACCTTTCAAAAGTCAGGAGACCGTAAACTTGTTGAGTAGGTAGTCCTTTCAAAGGCAACAATGTAGCTAGAGATTTAAGGGGCTTATGCAGGGAGCTTGGCTGTTTGAGTCCCCCGATATTCAGTCAATTTCTTTTGTGTAATGTTTGTAGAAATGCAGTAGATGGGCTTTTTTTAGGGACCAACTTTCTATAGACTGTAGAAGTTTAATGAAATCAAATAAAACCAAAAAAGAAAGGGAAATAGTGTAAAAGCAAATTATTAAAATAGTCTAGAAGGACCAATTAGCCCCATCTAACAATGATATAAATTATAATAATAACTAGGGAACATAAAATCACTAGATTTGCACTGAATACTCCCAAGAGGCACGGTCACAACATATCAAAATTATAAATGTTTACAGCCAATGGTTCTTTTCTCCACTGACCTTGGCCGGAGAAAAGTCAAGCTTTTCGAAAAAATATTTCCCCTTTGGACATTGACTTCAAATAAATGCAATAACTTGCAATCAAAATATTCATTGTGGTTGTGAATGTATGATTATTCTTTGTTTTTGATTCAAGAAAAAATTATTTCAACAAAATCTGATTATTGGAAAAGAGTGCCAAATAGCCTTACAATGCCAAATACACCAGCAAGTATATCATCTTGATCTTGCTAGAAAACTGAAAAAAATGGAACATGAGGGTGACGGTAGAGCCAATCGTTTGCAGAGCCCTAGAAGTAGTTCCGAAGAGCCTTTGCAAAGAGCCTAGAAGAATTGGAATTCCGAGGAAGAGCCAAGACCATCCAGATGACAGTACGACGAAAATTAGCTAGAATACTCAAGTATGGAGACTTACTGTTGATCAGGAGAGGGAGCTATTCGAAAACGCCCCCAGTGGAGAGAGGGGAAAGCTTTATGATTGTAGTGCTGAAAATACTGTGATTATGCAATAATGAATCTCACAATGTTGAAAGGGCCCGTCGAGGAACTCTCCAGCCGACAAATCTCTAGCTACGCCACTGCATCATAAATCAATTTATTTGATTGTTTCAAACTAGAGCAGTACCCGCTCCAAAGGTGCATTTTTAGAAAGGATCGGACTTCATTACGTGTGGAAAAGCCAGCCATAATTGTCATGTAAAATAATTTCCTGTCTGTTGTACGAAACTATGACTTGGAATCATTTCGGTTACTTCCTTCACTGTTTTCAATTCGGATATTTTGTACCCAAATTTTTATCTATTGCCAATCTAAGTGTTTTATATCTACATTCATATCTATGATTTTTGATAAAACATCTCTAATCTGTATTTTTTATCTATTTTGATAAGAGATCTCGAGGATCGCTGATCAAAACAACTTCAAACTTGACACTGCAATGTCTGATGTGCTGACTTATACATAAGGAGAATATTTCGAACAATGATCGGTTGTTAAGTTGTGTCGGTGCCTACACACATGCACGTATACCAGAAGAGAATTCTCAAATAATTGCTAGGTATTTAGGTAATCAGCACGATTGTACTGTTGTTCGGTATTGGTTCCACAAAGAGTTCGGTTTCAATTTTACAAAAGCCACCAGTAAAATGCAACAACAATATTTATAACAATAGGTCTATTTAGTCACTCAACCAAACCGTCACGTGACCCTTGTCTTTTGGCTGTGCTGCGTTGGGTGGTGGTGGTGATCAATGAATAAGTCACATTTTGTACATCGGTGATCTCTGAAAGAAATTCCGAATTTCCCCCTCAAAAAAACTATCCGAATGCTGCCGGACACAAAGTAAGAAACAAATTTAGCATGAATTAGAAACCTGAAGAAACTTATGTTGACAGTTTTGGTGAGAGTTTTGTTTGTCGGTTTCAAATGATTAATGCCAGGCACTTGGTGAGTTAGCCATGTAATGTCTGGCTGACCGGTGTTAGTGCCTATTGAATAACTTCATAGATGGTTATGTGCACCGATCAATTTGCACGGCACCAGGTCATGATGAAACTAACTGGTTTGAACATGCACTGCATGCAGTCAACAACACCGGTAGGGCATCAAATCATATGAGAACATAACTACCATCGCACATAGGGCAATTGCAGATATTCCACCAAGCTTTGTCTCTAAAAAGGTAAAGAAGCATTCTCGTTCACTCCAGATAACGAAGTTAGGATAGGTATATGTATACACACATTTGTGTCTCTCTGCTCACAAATTTATCAATGAAATTCAATTAAATTTGGGAGGGGGAGGCCATTGGGTAAGGACGAGTGGATTATATTTTGAAGCAGATCCTAGTATTTTTCTTCTTCGATTGAGAGTGCTTTTTGGTGTGTGCATGTGTTTGTACATGTGTACCTATGCATATATATATATATATATATATGTATATATATATATATATATATATATATATGTGTGTGTGTGTGTGTGTGTGTGTGTGTGTGTGTGTGTGTGTGCAAGTTCTGTGGGATAAATGGACATGCACACGCATATATAAATATACAAACCTTGTTACTTCATGGCCAAACTCCAATCCTAGTTCTTATCAGATTAACGATGATTGACTTTGTAGTGTGTATACAATTAAAAGATTTGAAGGTAAGACTTAATAGTTTAGCTCATTCGGTAAGTGACCCACCAATGAATCACCAAGAAGTAACTTCTAATCACGGTAAGGAAATGTTAAATTCATATATATATATATATATATATATATATATATATATATATATATATATATATATATATATACATAATTTTAGTTTAACTTGACGTGATAGTAAAATAGGGAGGAGTTAACCCCCCTAAACTGTTTCGCTGTTCTTGTTAGGTGTAAAAGCGAAGTCAACCTGGACTAGAGTTTCACAATTAGTGAATGTCCAGGGAAAGAGGGTGCATTTTTCTGTCATTTATCATTTGTCCAAGACGTATTACTTGTTGGCATGTACAAAATACTAAGTGTATTTGCAATAAAACTAAGAATTGTGCCACTTATTCTTACTTAGTACTATCAGACACTTCAAAGTAAGCTACACGTCTGCAACAGATAACAGACATAACAACTGTGCCTACATTTGCATGACCAGACATATCTTAGCAGTAGACAAAATCTGAGGTTCTAACCGAATTGCTAACTCCTACTTCATCATTAGAAATGGGTGAATGTATACGTTAAAGCTCAATTTGGGGGCGTGAGACTGACAACTCCACCACATAAAAGCTATTTGTTACAGAGAGGGCAGTGACATCACTATCTATTTCAGTCGGTTCATTATCTGTCAATCTATCTATGTCTATCACAAACGGTTCATTATCCCTCCATGTGCCTATCTGTCAATTTATTTCAGTTTATTTTCTATCACAGTTCATTATTATCTTTACCTACCTATCTATTTCAATACATTATCGATCTCAGTCAAATCATTATCTGTCTATCGATCTTATCAACCTCAGTCTATTCATGTCTGTCTATCAATCAATATATTCTCGGTTATCTATCAATCAATCTTGCTCGGTTCATTATCTACCTATCTATCCATAGGAGAAGTAACTAATTGTCTCAGCTCATTATCTAAATATCTGTCAGTTCATTATCTATCAATTCATCTATCTGATCTACCTCCGTCTGTTCATATCCATCCATCTAATTATCCATCTTAGTTCATCTATGTAATTACTCATCATAGGTTCATCTATCTATTCAATTATTCGTCTTAGTTCATTATCTATCATTATTATCTTAGTTCATAATTTACTGATCTATATCTGTCTGTTCATTAACATCTATTATCTTCATTGTCTATTTATTTAAATTCATTATCGATAGTCCATTATCTGAGTTCTTATCTCTCTCTCTCTCTCTACATATATATCTATATATCTATATGTATATATATATATATATATATATATATATATATATATATATATATATATATATATATATATATATATGTATATATATATTTCCCCCATCTCAGACCATTATATAAGTTCTTATCTCTCTCAATGTATATATATATATATATATATATATATATATATATATATATACATATATATATATATATATCCTCTCAGTTCCTTATCTATCTATCCATCTTTCTCAATTTGTTATTCATCTACATATCGATCAGTATGTTCACGACTATCTATACATTTGATTATTCATTTTGATTCATTATCATAGTCCATTAGGCATCTTTTTCAGTTCTTTATTTACTGATCTTTAAGTCATTTCATTAACTATCTATCCATCAAACTATCTCGGTACATAATCTACCTCATTATATTATATCTATTTATCTCTCAGTTTATTGTCTATCTGTTTGTCTGTTCATGACTATATATTTATATCTGTGTGTCTTTCAACCTATCTATTCATCTGAGCGTTTGTGCCTCTCTATATGTCTTTCATTAACCATCTGTAAGTTCAGTATAGATTTTTTCATTCAGTTCATTATCGACATATCCACCTGAATCAGTTCATTATCAATCCAACTGCCTATCAATCTATCTATCTATCTATCTATCTATCTATCTATCTATCTATCTATCTATCTATCTATCTATCTATCTATCTCACCTCAGTCTGTCTATTTATCTGTCTGCCTATTTCTGTTCATGCCAGTGCCTACCTTTCTTGGTCTGTCCATGCCTATCTATATGTTTACACCAGTCAATATCTATCTACCTAAAGCATTTCTCTGTCTTTTCGTCAGTCCACTTATACACCTATGTATCCCAGTCTGCATAGCTATCTATATCCAGCCCTGTCAAGCTATCTACCTATCTATCTAACGTTCATGCGTTCATGTCTCCCCCCATCTCTCATATCATTATCTATCAACCTGTCAGTCCATTATATATCACATTAATATCTATCACAGTCAGTTCATTGTCTATTGTTTATTGTATAAGTTCTTCATCGATCAGTCTATCTCAGTTAATTATCTCTCTTTACGAATCTATTTTTCTATCTATATATGTCTATCTATCTTACTACCAATCCATCTCAGTTGGCAAATTACTTATGTCTATCTAAATATCGATCTTAAGCATAGTCAATTCATTATATATCGATCTATCAATTTTAGTGCATTATTTATCAAATCCATAGTCCATTACCTAACTCCATTATGTATGTCCATTATGTTATATCTTTCAGTTCATTTTATATCATTATAAATAGGGTTGTCTATCTCTCACTTCGTCAACTTGTCAGTCCATTGTCTCTCTATCATCTACCACAGACTATTCGTCTATCTATACATCCATCTAATTATCAATCAGTTCCTTATCAGCCGAACTATATATATATATATATATATATATATATATATATATATATATATATATGTGTGTATATATATATATATATATATATATATGTGTATATATATATATATATATATATATATATATATATATATATATATATATATATATATATATATATGTACAAAGTCATATATTTATCTATCTATATATCTTTTCAGGATCTCAGATCATAATCAATCTATCTGCTCATTATATGTCTATCTCAGTTCATCATCTGCCTGATTATCATTATAATAATCTATGTCAATCTCTATTTATCCCATTGAATTATCTAATTATCTCAGTCAGTTCATTATCTATCCATCTATAAAAGCATTTATCAGGTCATTATTCATCTAATCATCCATTTTAACCTATTATCTGTCCATCCGTCGGTTCATTATATATCGATCTATATCTATCTCAGCTAATCATCTGTCCATCTGTCTCTCCAGCATTATTTCTGTCAGTCCATAATCTATCTATCCATATATTCATATCAATCTATCTATTCATATCTATGCCGGTATGTCAAACAAACCCACATAGATTTACGTTTGCACATATCCATCCCATGTTCATTATCTATTTATCTAATATCTGCCTTCATTCATATCTACTTATGTTCATATCTACCTAGCTAACTATCTATCTCAGTCTGCTCACGCCTGCCACTTTTTCTATCTGTCAATCAATCTATCTGCAAATATCCGTTTACCTATCGATCTATTGGTTTTTATTGATCTATCATAAATCTCTTTCTATATCTAAGTGGATTCATACTTCTCCCCAGGGCAATTGGCGCAAAGTGAAAGCAAACTGTCCTAGCCGAAGGTTGAAATCCATTCTCTGTGCCTCCAGTATTTGTTGGACTAAAACAAATTTGGTATGAATTCTGAAACACTCAATGAAGATCAAACACTCTAATAAAGCTTGCAAAAATAGTGCGCTATTCAACGCTATACAATAGGTGTTTATGTTTGTGCTTCAATAGTAGTCAAACTAGGCCAAATTTGGTGCAACTTGTTATTTGTTAGTTTATTGTGAACTTGGTGAGAATTGAAGTCACCTATGATCACTAATGTGGATTCAGACCTCCATTGGTGATGAACAAAATTATGGAACAGCTCAAGTTAAGAGACGATCACATCCGAGGATATCAAATTTTTAAAATAATCTTTTTTCTGATATCAGTCATACTAAATTTAAATACCAATCTTCTCATTAGTTTAATCTTAACTCCAACTAAACTGAAGCTTGCTTAATGGCGCAATATACTGCTGTCAAAAACGCCTATTTCAAGTTCATACATCCAATTACATCCGTAAATATCATATTGTGACCGATGCACGTGTCAGCGTTTATGAGCGTAAGAGTATCGAGATATATGTGCTTTGTTGGACAATTGATACCTCATTGCTTCAGCCATCATTATCAGATTAAAAACTGCATCATGCGGTCCAACTAGAAAACCCAACCATGGAAACTCTATATCCTCGATTCAAATTCGTAAATAATCAAGATCCAGATGTAGTGTGGCGACCGTAAAAAGCTTCAGTGAATAATTTTACGTATAATTTCAATTATAAAAGGCAGTCCATCGGGCTAACATCCTGGTCCCGTAAAAAACACAATTGCAATCAAAATTCGAGAAATGGAAACAAAATCATTGCCTTTTTGTGTTGTTCGTGCAACACAGGAAGCAAGTAAGCCTGGGTTTATTGATAAAAACATACTACTTTCGTCGTCTGATGTGCATACGCTATGTCCATTAATTGTCCATTTTGTTCCCATTATTGGCAGCAATGATGCGTCTTTACAACGTCTATCTCAGGCGAAAAGAAATAAGAAAGAAAACTTCCATACACTCATTGTTGGGTCTTATTTCGTGTTGGTCATAATCGGAAGAGATTCGTCCATTATTGCAAGCAATCTAGTCATCGCTTGGATAGTAGGCATGAACAATTTTGGAAAAAATATTTTCAACGTGAAATCGATACCTGATTTTTAAGAACGTGATGGAAAAATTTTTAATTCCGTAAAATGAAAGAAAATTTATTTTATAGGAATGTATGATTCCGTAGTTAAAAATCTACCCAAAACATTTTTTTGTCAAATTAAGATTATTTCAGTGAAACAATTTTTATCAAACATCATGCTTTTATCAATATCTTATCAATGGTCGACTAAACTGGACTAAAATATCTAATACTTTGCATTAGAACGAAATAAAAATACTTTTTAAATCATCAATCAGTAAATTTCCTAGTGATCTAGTGTTGCCACACTGGGAGTGTTCTTTTGACTAAAGAAGACGGGGGGGACATGAAGTGGAGTTTGAAAAAAAATGCACCACAGCTGTGCAGTGCAAAAAAACGCATGTTGTGTCGTCTGCATCAATTCGAAATAATTCGAAATTACAGCTAATTTACATAAAAAAAAAAAAATAGAAGACACACTTGACTGTGCTAGGGTGAAACTCCCTTGCTTCATTAAAATCTAAAAGGTTAACCAAATCGAATTCATTTCTCCAAATAATATTATTCCAAAAATATGAGTCCCATCTCAACTCCTCTAAAAGTGGGAATTACTTCGTCATCAGATTTTGTGTGTGTTCATATTATTTGTGCATGGCGTCACTAGTTTTGGGTCAGATTATTCTCATGTTTACCTTCCATTGTAGTGACTTAATCGTCGGAGATTGACAAAAATATACGAAAATGTATGAAATATTAATACTTTTTCATCATTTCGCTGTATTCATACTTGTTATAATATTTGTATAGTTTCATGATAAAGAAAGAATAAAAAATATACATTCCAAAAATATGGGATTAATCGAAATAAACGATAAAATGACGAAAAATCTTATTTTAAATATAGAATGAAAAAATATCCCCAGATCAACAGCCTAAATAACAATTAATCAAATAAAACTAATAATTTGCCGATATGAAAAATATTACACTTAATTTACCTGTTTTGTTTTTTTCTTTGTGGATCACAAAGCAAGACTTCACGCAGTTCCTGGTTAGCTTTCTAAAAAAGTAAGCACTATTGATATCTCGAGGGATATATATGTAAAATCAACGAAAGCATGATAATATAAATAAATAAATCATGAAATTTATTAAAAGTTGGGGAACAATTGTGCTAGAAAAATTGTCTTTCGCCGAAATTTAGGATGGTAAATTATTATTTTTAAATTCGTTCTTTAACACATTGAAAAAAATTTTGAAATTGAATGATATGCTGATTTTAGCCATTAAAAAACTCTCAGGTGTTGATTTCACGCAGAAAATTTCCGTCCATTTTGTTCATGCCTATTGGATGGGAAGAGGAAAAAATAACAGGATTATCATTATTGTTATTATCATTAGTGATATTAAATACCAACGATGAAAGCTGTCAATATGAGTTGTTATTTTTTTAGTTTTGGTCTGGCTAACTGGCTGTGTATGTATCGTTCAGGCAGCACCAATAGAGCTGGAAGGGTGAACATGTAAACATTTACTCCTTATTATGTCTAAACATAACCTTTTTGCCCCCCTCCCCGTTTTTTTAAGTTCGAATTAAGTGTAAGTTTATGCTACAATTGTCGCTTAGTGTGTGTCTGTCAATATTCATGCCTTTTTTTTTTGTTTTTTTAATTAAGACTTTTTAGTCATCATTAGCCAATAAAACGTGAGGGAAGTAACCAATAGTTTTCCCAATCGTTTTAATTGATTACCTTGAGCACGACCTGCTACCAAAAAGCTTGGTTTTGCTAAGGTTCTTGCTGAGTGACGAACGAGACATGTTGTTTGTAGTACTTACGGGATTGATTCGATTTTTAACGATATTCTTCAAATTATCAAAGTATAGCCTGAAGGAGGATTTCAAAGGAAAGAAATGATTTTAAAAAGAGCCATTGACAACAAACGATATTTCAGTCGGAAATGAAAACAGTTTGGCTTTCAAGAGATCCTTATTTGCATGTTGTTGAAAAAAAATATTACACACTCACATGTGCAAACTTTCACACACACACACACACACACACACACACACACACACACACATATATATATATATATATATATATATATATATGTAATTATAAATTATATTGAAACTCAATTTGAAATGATCTCCTGTTATTACAAGGTGAATGTATCATTGGGCAAAAACGACGTAAAGAGGAAAAAACACTTAAAGGAAATGGGTCTGCCACAGGAATCGAACCTGCAAGCAAAACTGTAGCCACTTTAACGTACCGTTGGTCATACAATTAAGTAGAACAGCCCCCGGTAATGCAAATTCTTACCACAGCCCCATCATCTTTAATTGCTTATTCTATTCACGTTGTCTTCACAAAATGATACATCCATCAAGTAATAACGGGAGAACAACTCAAATAACAGTTCCAATATATTATAACGCAATTTATTATCATTCTGTCTGATCATGTATCCATTCCTTAAAAATCATACATGCATACACATTCACATATATTATACATATATACATATTCGTTTATTTATTATACATATATGCATATCATTACATACATTATACATATTCATATATATATATCATAATAATTCGTATATATCATACCTACATATGCATATATATTATGCATACATGTGCATACATATCATGCATACATATTCATATATATTATACATATGTATATACATCATATATACATATACACATATATGCATGTACATATATAAATAGATATACATCTGTAAATGTATATAGATATACTTATATTATGTTTCAACATGAAAGTTATGTATCAAGAAATGGATTCCTGCAGCATCCCCATTTTCTTTAATTGATACATTAACCATGTGGTGACGAGAGATAATTTTTAAGAGTATCCATTTCTTAATACATCCCTATCGCGCTGATAGAAACAAATACAGTAGATATAGACCAAGGATAAAAAAGATGAGAATTTCGAGTGAAAACAGATTTTTGGGCCTTTGCATTATCGTCGTCTATTTAGCTCAATAGTAAGATTATCACTATGCTGAAGCAGCTACCCTATCTGTTGTAGGTTCAATTCCAGCAGCAGTCCTATCTTATTTAATTGTATATTCTATTTTTTGGTCCACATGTCTAAGATAATTATGGTGACAGGGCTGTTCTTAAAGATAGTTTAGTGAATAAGATATCTATGGTGGCTATTTCTAGTTTAACTATATGTAGGTTATTGAGTTATGTTCGTTAATAGAAGTTTTGAGTGATGCCAGCATTTTAAGGCTATTTCATTTTTTCTGTTTAATAATTAATTTTTTGTTGTTTTTATTCCATTGGCAAAGGTGGGGATTTCGAATTTCTGATTTAGGCATAGGTAACATGGGGTTTTAATATTTTTGGCATATGCACGTCTGTTCTGACATTTTCCATTTTACTGTACGTTTGAGTTTGTTATAAATCATTCTCCGATAATATGCCGACAGCGATGTACTATTTTTATATTTTTTGTTTGTAAATGAAGATAAATGGTTGGCTAATCTCAAGTTAAAAGGGTATTTTCGATATTCCGATATAATATTCCCCTTCTAAGGGTTTCTCTTGGGTTGATATTTCGGCTTGGTAAACAATATTTGATTTGATACTTTTGTTCTGCAAAAGGCATCTGCTTTTGTTAGTACGATTGCAATATGCTTCATTTGTGCTTTTTTCGGTAGTATGAATTCTAATTACTCTGTTATGTTTTGTTATGAGTTTTTAAAAAATATCCGTACAACTATAGCTGAATTTCAGTTTCTTCTTGTTAAATATTTTACTCAGAGGGTTGCTGGGGGTTCTATCAATTGCATTAATATTTTTCCTAAATTAGTTTTTACTTGTACATTGAATGGTGGTGTATACCAGATGATTCTCTTACCACTATTTTTTTTTTGTTGCTGCTATGTTTTACTCGAATATCATATATACAGCTAGTTTCAGTAAAACTGTTGTTCTTTGGGGCTTTGTTATATTCGTTTCTAGCATTGTTTGATATTGTTTAATATGAGGCATTATATATTTGTGTAGTTTCTTTTTATTTGGGGATCTTTTGAATGATTTTTATTTGGTGATTAGAACTTGTGTTAATATATATAATTACAGAATCTTCTTTTCTATATGGTTTATGGGTGTTATTATTTAAATCAAGTGACATCTTAAAAATGTAGAATTTTAACGTTGGCCTTGATTTCAACTTTAGAGTTCAGTTTTTTCATTTCTTCTATCATATATTCTTAATTTTTCTCAGTTTTTATGCTTCGCTGCCTTCTACAACTAGCAGGCTGTCGTCCCAGAACAGTCCTGTATTTTTAGAATCTAGTTTTCTTGTGTTGTTTTTTTAAATATAAGAACCCATAAGGTCCAACATCTCGGCTGAATCAAATCTACCCAAAGGAAAAAAAAAACGCAAACGTCGGTTTTTTTAGTCCATTGTTCTTAATTGTCGAATAGTACCATCCGTCTTCAGTTTTTGATTATTTGTACATCTCTGTTGTTAATATTTGTTCAGATTTTTACAAACTCCGTGGCTTCCTCAAATTTTGCTTTGGATACAGAGGGGTAGAAGTCCAGGATGTCGCATTGTACAAAAGCACAAATATGTTTTCCTAATGTTGCAGAACAAGGTGATGGCCTCCATTGGTGTTCATCCATTGGTTTAGTCGTAATTGATATTTGATGCAGTACTTTATGTCTCCTAGTATCTTCTTACTGATCTTTCTATCTGAGGTTAATAAATATAGTGATGGGTTCGTTTATAAATCCGTTTTATGGTCCGTCATGAGTACGTATGCATTTTTTTCAGTTTTCCTACCCTATTACTGATGTTTAATTTGTCAGTGATGCTTTTCTCTCCTTATTTGTAGTTGCTTCGTGATTTTTTTTTGAGTTTTTAAAAATAGTTTTGTGTGATGTTGTTGGTTAGAAGTTTTGTTGTAGGTTTGATTGTTGATAGTTGTAAATTGTTACTCTTATTTCCTTTCTCGAATATGATTTTCGATTTGTTGATTCGTTCTCTTTGTTTATTTATATATTTCTGTAATGGGCCTGCGTGTTTTTTACATGTGATATTGGTGACAGTTATGAGGAGATCCTATTCGAATTTTTCCCAATAGTTTACTATTTTGAAGTCCCCCCCCCCAAATATGTTTCTTCGTTTTGTTTGCTTGGTTGATTAGTGTAGGAAAAGGCTTTCCACCTCATGCGTCCGATGAGATCTTCTGTTTTTCCCAATAACCATACTTGGTCGTAGAGTTTGTTATTGAATGTTCAATAGTTGATCTTTCCATTTGTGTTGCTTGTAGAAATGATATCTTGCTGTGCTGTACTAGTGTATTAAGCTAGGAACTAAATCACTTAATACATATATACACAATATATTTCACTTCAAAAAGGTTTCTCTTGGGTTGATATTTCGGCTCGGTATACAACGTTCGATTTGAGACATTTGTTCTGCATAAGGCATCTGTTAATGTTAATACAATTGCGTTCTGGTTCATTAATGCTTTCTTCGTTAGTACTCATTATTATCACTCTATTGTCATGTTTTGTAATGATTTATTAAATTCATCCGTACAACTATAGCTAACTTTCAGTTTATTTTTATTTGATATTTAACTCAGAGGGTTGCTCGGGGTAAGGTGCCAAACTCAATAGAAACTAGACAAATATATAATTCCTCAGATGAAACAATATTCAACAATGTTAGAAATGAGTAAAACATAGCAATAATAAAGAAATTCATCATCATCAATCTTCTAAAGTTCGTCGTTAGATATAGACCTTCCCCAGGATCCACCACATTTTTCTATCATGGGCGTTGCAGGGCCAGTATATGCTGAATTTGTCTTGTTCATCTCTCCATTTTGTATTCTCTCGGCCTCAGTTTCGCCTGTGATCTCTTGGGATCCATGTTGTGAGTCGTGATGTCCATCGGTTGTTTGTCGTTCTTGCAACATGACCTACCCATTGCCATTTAAGTTTTCTAATAGATTTTATGGTGACTCGAACTCCTGTTTTCTTCCTGATATATTGTACAGTCTTGTGATCACTCCATATGAGTTTTAGCATGATTTTTTCATGTGTGCATTGCATGATTTTCAGTTTGCGTGTCTGTCTCTTGGTTAGGTTCCATGTTTCAGCTCCATATGTGACTGTCGGCAGAATGCATTGGTTGTATACTCTTCTTTTTAGGATTATTGGGATCGTTTTGTTTTTGAAGGCTGAAGGTATATATATTTTCAACTTATCAGTCGTACGGTCGATTTCAGCAGCTGCTCCATTTTCGTTGATTGCTCATTCTGTTTATGTTGTTCAGGTCAAGTGATATGTTTAGCATGTAATGACGACAGATCATTCAAAATAAGACTTTCAATATGATACATATTGCAATTTATAATCATTCATTATTATATTATATACCCTTTTCTAAATAAATGTGTGTATATCTATATCTATATCTATATCTATCTATATATATATATATATATATATATATATATATATATATATGTAGGTGTATAGATATATCCGTTTATAGATATATGCGTATACATATATGTGCATGTATAGATTTGTATATAAGTGTACATGTATGCGTTAATATATGTATAAATATGTATGTATACATATATGTATATATGTATATGTGTATATATGTATGTACATACATACATACATATATATAATGTGTATATACAATGTATACATATATGTACGTGTATATATATATGTGTATACTTGTGTATATATGCGTGTTCATATATGTGTATATATATGTGTATGTGTACATATATGTATATATATACGCTTGGATATGATGAAATAAAGGATTTGTTGCACAAATATTTTATGTTTCTACCTTGTTTGGTCTATTTAAAGCGAATGATTCGATTTATTTCTGGATTCCTATTAAGGACGTTTCTGTCAGGCTGGCTATTTTTCTGCTTGGAGAACTTATTTTATTCTATTTATACATCATTTTTAGTTTTGTCGTTTATTTTTTGGTCACTACTTGTTATGTTTTACATAGTGGAGGAAATTACTGTCTGATAGTTATAAATTGGCAGGGGTTATTGTATATACAATCTTTATCAGAGTGTTATTGAAAGTTTTTTTATGGGGCATTTCCTTCTTGGGGGTATTTTGTTCGATTCGAAATATTATACTCAGTAAGTTACCGAGGGGAATGTTTTTCTTTTAAATGGATGAATGTTTTTTCTCATATTGGATTTTACTTGTAGGTTGAATGGTGGTGTATACCAGATGATTTTTCTACCTATTTTTTTGTACATAATACACCAGCCCTACAACTCTTTACTCTTTTTTACGCACAAGTTGGACAAGGAAACGAACGATGCGTTGGAGAATTCAGATCCAAAAAATGGAACGAGAGAGGTGAAGATCTTGTAAATTTTGCAACTGCTAACAACTTCAAAATTATGAATACATACTTCAAAAAGAAACCCAATAGTAAATGGGCTTGGAAGAGTTCTAACCATGAAACTAAAAACGAAATTGACAACATTCTAGCGGACGAAAGCGATACTATCAGAGACATTCAAATTCTAAACCAAGTAAACATAGGAAGCGACAATAGAATGGTGAGATGTAAGATGCAAGTAAACACCAATAAAGAACGTAGAAAAATGTTCAACACCAAACCGCAACCACTAAATGTATCAAACGAACTCACTAAGCCCTTCAAGCTAGAATTGAAAAACAGATATGAAATATTTACCGATGAAAACGACATCAAGATCAACGAACTCCACAGCAAAATGATAATCTTTTTGATAGAAGCTGCCATTATGTTTAAACTTAGAAACTAAACAAAAGTAAACAAAATAAAAAGAAACTAAGAGAAGCCAAAAGAAGGTACACGACAGCAATCATCGGAACCACTCTCGAAAAACATTGGGGCTTTAAAACAACAAACAGAGCCCTCAGGATATGACAGAGACAAATAACTAACATACTCGAAGAAAACGGAGACATAACAACAGGCCGAGACAGAATTGTCGAACGCACCCAAGAATTCTACCAAAAACTTCACTCTTCAAGACACGGGCAACAAAACAACGACCAGGATACGTAAGACGCTGATAATCAGTTCGAGGACTTACTTCCCAGAAGTTATACAATGGAAGGTAAAACAAGCCATCAAACAAACAAAAAAATAGGAAAAGCCCCTGAACAAGATAACATAGCAATCGATCAACTCAAAAAAACTTTTAAAAAAAGATCATCAACAAAAAACTAGTTATCCTATTTAACTTTTGTCTAAAACAGAGTAAAGTTCCGAAAGACAGGAAACACAACAATCATAATGTTTCTACTTAAAAAAGAAACCTCAAAGACCTCAATAATTACAGGCCAATAAGCCTACTCAACTGCATCTTTAAACTTTGCACACAAATCATCACCAACTGGATCACTTAAACACTTGATGAAAACCAATCACGGGGACAGGCTAGATTTAGAAGAATCTACGCAACCACGAACCATCTCCATTCAATAAATCAGCTAAAAGAGAAAGCAATAGAATACAAAATGCCAGTTGCTGTAGCATTTATAGACTTCAAGAAGGCATTCGACTCTGTAGAAATTAATCGGGTAACATGAAGATACTGAAGGAAGTCACTCTACACTTGGGCGATGCGGTGCCAATGCTTTCTGAATTTGTCTAGTTCGTCTCTCCATCTTGTATACTGCAAGCTTCGGTTGCACATGTGATCTCTTGGGATCTATGTTGTGAGTCGTGATGTCCATCGGTTGTCTGTCATTCTTGCAACACGACCTGCCCATTGCCATTTAAGTTTTCTAATAGATTGTATGATGTCTTGAACTCCTGTTTTCTCCCTGATATACTGTGCTGTCTCGTGATCTCTCAGGTGAGGTTGATTCTTTAATGTGCACGTTGCATGCTTCTCAGTCTACGGGTCAGTCTCTTGGTTTGGGTTTCCCGTTTCAGCTCCATCGGTGACTATCGGGAGAATGCATTTGTTGTACACTTGTCTTTTCAGGACTGACGGTATCTTCTTTTTTTCAAAGGTTGAGCTTGCTCTATCGCAGGCTTGCCATCCTAGAGTGATTCTTCGCTTGATTTCTTCTTCTTCTGAGGGTCTATTGGAGATTCGTTGTCCAAGGTAAATGTAGTGGTCTACATTCTCCAGTTCTGCGTCTTCAATTTTGATCGCTTTGTTCTTATTTTCTACATGATTGTTGCTGGAGCTTAGGTTTAGGCCGACTTTTATTCTGTTTTCATTTAGTTCATATCATCTGTTACAGGTCGTGTTGGTTCTCTACATAGAGGGCGATGCTGTCTGCAATTCTGAGGTTGCTCAGATATTCGCCGTCTGTTTTGATTCGTTTATAATCCTCGTTTAGGTTTCTGAAGATTATCACGAGGCAGGCTGTGAAGTGTTTGGGTGAGCTGGTATTATTACCTTGTTTTATCCCTTATGGAAACTGAAAGAGCTCTGAGTCTTTATGTTGTCTGATGAAGAAGTTTTTGTGACTGTATAGATGTTGCAGTACTCTGACGTATACAGGGTCTACACCTTGTAGAATGATGGCCTTCAGGACCGTGGGAATTTCCACAATATTGAAGGCTTTCTTGAAGTCTATAAATGCTACAGCGAGTGGTGGCATAGCCCAGCTATTTCCAAAGGAAGAAGAAAAATATGTAGAATAAACTTCCCAAAACTTTCAATAGCCACGTTCATTCATACAAAACGCCAGAAAGAAAGCACACAAAATCCACCTCACTGAAAAAAAACACACTAAAACAGACCAATACCATACCGAATAACAAGAAAATAGATGCATCATCCTTTCAACAAATTCAACAACATCACAATTTTGAAAATATCTTACACGTCAAAACAAAAATACCAAAAACCATTGGTGACATTATTAGAAAACCATTAAACAACTCAACAACCGAGGCAATCATAAACGGAATACCGAGTAAGAACTGCCTAAACATGTTTATCGGGGAAACTTCAAGAAAACTTGAGAAGAGAAAAAACGAACACCGGCGCGATCTCATAAAGGATGACCACAAAAATGCTTTAGCAGTAGACCGCTCCGAAACTGACCACACTCTGGATCTCCGAAAACCAGGATAATAAAACTCGTTCATCCCAAAACAAAACGTCAGATCTATTACCACAAACAATACTATGAAACGACGTTCCGGTTCCTACAATATATTTCAACACATTGCAAGGATAATATCGATACAAGCTTACTACATACAATACCAAATGTACACGCCATCCAATTGAAGCAGGTTGGTCAAAAATCAAAAATATATATAACTGACACACCCACACACCTCTAAAACAATTCTCCCTTTGAACAAGTGAGCAAAAAATCAAAATATAGATATAAAAAAACAAAAAATAAGAATGAAAATAACAACACATCTTTAAAATTCAAGTGGAAACTACACTAGCTATACTCTTCTATAATCTTGGATTCTCCTCTTAAACAGATTTAGGGGGAAAAGCACAAAAAACAACACATTTTGAAATTTAGATGAATAAAAACTGAAAATAAGAATTTCACTGCTCTTTTAAAATCTTGGATTACACACGTACATATTCACTCTGAAAGATAGCTATGCGGTCACATTTTCCTCTAACAGATTGGTACTAAGATCAAGTATAAAACCGACGGGTCTTGAAGAACCTAAATGAAAATAAATACATCACCTATACTTTTGTAAAATCTTGGATCACCCACACAGAATATTGCTATGTAGACACACCTTGGATTACAACATACTCACAACAATGCACACTTACACACGCTACATACACATACACATGTTTTTGTTTCAAAAACAGTTGCTACACTGCATACATAGAAAAATACTTCTCAATCTCAATTTCAACTTTGACACGAAGACAGGTACTTTTTCGCCTATAAAGATTACAAATTTAGAAAAAAAAACAAAACAATAACCTTGCATTATTTTCTTCCTCTCAAAACCTTGCTAATTGCAAATTTTATCATTTTTCGCATTTGAAAACGAGAACAAACAGTTTCTCAAAACATATAACAGAAATAAATTCAATCCAGTACCCAAACTTTTGTGCTCCCATTAAATTCATCACGTTTTATATCGGAGAGAGATTGAGACCTCTCGAAAAAGATCATACGAACGTAAGATAGATCTGAAGACTAATGCCCTGGTCGAATATAGGAACATATACAACCACAACAAGCCCATCTCACCAAGAAACTCCTTGACTCGCAGATGCCTCGAGACAGCCCTTGTATCCAAATGCAATTCAGTAGCACAAAGGTATGGTCACTTTCACATTGCAAACCCCCTAAATACTTTGATTTCAAAACAAAATCACACGGTCATTATTCATTACAATGCCAACATACAAGGTATTTATTGGGTAACAACCGACAATCAATTCGAAAAACGGTACTAGCACACGTACCCTACCCCTTTAAGAAAAGAAAAAGAAGTTGCACCCACCATCAACCAAGAAGATTAGATTTTTAAAAAAAACTCCACCCTGCCTCACATATATCAACACCTATCCATTAAATGCTAAACAACACCTCTCCATCCTATGATTTAAAGAAATCCAACTCTCCCTGAGAAATGACTATTGTAGCCCTTCAATGCCTTTCTTATATGAGACAAGCCAAAAGAGACAGGACACATACACCCCTTGACCCGCCTCTCATAGATCCATCTCATTTCAAACCAAATATTACTCTCATTTACACAGATACAAATAACTCCCCTCCCGTTTCTACTAAACAACCAAACAGAAACATTCACATTCTCTCCTCCGGCATCTTATATGTAAGCAGCAAATTTCTCTCAGTGAACCGCCGAAAATGTTTTTTCTCTGGAGAAGATGGCTGGCCCCCATCGAAATGCATCGAACTACGCCCCCGTAGAAAACTCGAATAGCAATGGGATGGTATATAATATCTTTGACTCTTGATTTTCCTCTAATATATTCGTTCATTTAGACAAAACTAAGGTTTTTGTTCTTCCTAACAAAGTCAAGAAAGGATTAAGAACGTAATTTTCAAATGTTGATGGATTAAGTTTTTAGAATATCGTTCGTATGACGAAACGATTGCTGCGTAACTATGTTGAAGAAATACTATCTGGCAAAAAGTCCGTGAGCCGATTACAATTTTACTAAACTAAACTGAACGAAACTAAACTGTAACTATACAATGAATTGAATGAAAGTTTGAAAAGTGTCCGTCGAATTTTTCAATGTGAATAAAAAAAAATGGATGTAATGCAACCAAAGAGGATGTGTGTGTTCATGAAGAAAAAAACAAATAAAATACAATCAATAAAGCAAAAAGTCCCCATTATTCCACTTTGAAATAGGATCAAAGTAGGAACGGACAATGTAGGAGTGGACGATGTAGGAGCTCCACCTGTCCATATTTAGGTAAGTTTAGAATAAACCATAATAATGAACAACTCTCTCAAACTCACTCGTATTGGCTTGCGAAAATGTCTTATACAGGCGACTTTCATGGCCTTCTAACACGCAGATATTTATTAAACATAGTTTATTTGGGATAATGCTACAACAGTAGATCAACCAGTAAAGATCAAACTCTATGCACAAACGAATTGGTCACCGAGTCCAGCTCGTTAATCATCGTCCTACGACAGGCGCTTATCATAACTTGGCTGCACGAGTGATTGATATAATACAGCCACCGTAAAACTTAATTATTTCTGCAACTTATAACATCATACTGAAGTGATGAAACTTACCGAAATCAGAAAATTATGATCGTAAATATTAGCTTGTCCAGAAAGAAATGACTTTTTTACATTGACATTTATACTTGAGGCAAAATACAGTTTACTACTAGTATGGCGTTACATATACTTTTATGGAGTATTTAAAGAGTTTTCCAGACGCTTGAACTCCTTCTTACCGTCTATGTTGTTAACATGACATATCTAATGAAGATCGTAGAATGGATCAGCCACAAGATTGTTCAGTCGTTCTAAAAACTCATCAAATGTTAATGATACTTCTCAAAACTATAGACTAAATTTGATTGAGTAGTATTTTATTAACAAGTTGCAGTGATTTTATTACCCTGTACTCTTTAAAGGTTAAAGTTATTAACCAATAAAAGAACGTTCGTATACTTTTGCTTTATTTCTACTCACGTATTAAACTACCTTCATTTCCTCTCCTCCCCCTTCCTAACATGTCTGTCATGATAATAGCATTAGTAGCATCTATCGACCGAGCTTGATGTTGTGCACGTGAGTAATCGTTAGCAAAACGACGGAACATCGACAAGTTTTGACAAAATCCATACTGACGAAATGGCTCAAACATCAAAGGAAGGCAAATAGTGATTTGTTCAAAATGCTCGAGTTCGTTTCCTGATCAGCTTTCAGTAACAAATGGTAGTTTTTATCCTTGCTAGCGGATATTAATGATTTTAGTAATTCCGCTTATGGTATTTTCTCTTCCTCTCCGTGTGCTCTGTCCTTTCAGTACGTGGACAATCCACTGCTTCCTTTCTCTTACTGCTTTCAGCAATTCCTGCTTTTTTACAGACACTTTTTTTGTTTTTGTGCTAATTGCTCCTCAATCCATCTGCTCAAATTAGTCCAATAGGTTACCCGCTGCCTTCTCATACCATCGATGCGCCCTGAAGGAGCTGACCCACTTCGCACCGCTGTCTAATGGAACTGTTAACTGCATATTGTCCTAATTGTTTTGGGGATAGATAGTGGAGTGGTTTCCTGTTGCCTTCTCCTCGATGTTTTTTTTTTTTTTCCTATCGGGACAAAATCTCTAGTCAGCTGGCCGTTGACTCTTGGGGGTTCATCCGCCCTTTTATTTCAACTGGATTGCTAACAACTCTCCTCATCCACATCAAAGTGGGATGGAGGGGGTGAATTTAGTCGCCGACCATCCGACCATGAAAGAGGTAGCGTTGGTTCACATGATACTCAGAGCAGGCGAACCCTGACCTGACCTGACATTTTCTAATGTGTGTAAAAAGAATGAACGAAATTTGAAAGAAGAAATATCAGTGTCTGGGAATATCGCTTGAAACCCCGACAGAGCTAAATGCAATGTTCCTTAAACTGATGAATGATTCACTCGATGGTGACAGAAATTTTATGGGGTGAATTAAACTAGAGCAGTGAAAGAATGGTGAATGACTAAATTTACTCAGGTATCAATATTCTTCTACACCTAAAAATGATAAGGAAATATTGTCTCTCAAATAGCTAATTCTGAGTTTTAAGACCTGTAAACTAATTTTCTGTAAACTAGAAAAACAAATAAAAAACGAAAATCAAGATGCAAAGAATCCTTGTAGGCTACAGTAAACTCTCATTCTTACTATTTAATGACACGCATTCTAGTAATACTTGGGATGAGTTTTCAAAAAAGGGAGGTAACTAGTATAGACGCTGTATATGAAGGAAGCTTTAAACGTAAATTACGCAGACAATTAGGAACAAATAGGATACTATTTATTTCTCATTTACATGAGTGGGAAATACTGTAAAAATGACAATTTGTTTAATCATTTTATGATATTAATTTCAACAGTATGTGCTACAAATGAGAAGAAAAGTTTAATCTGTTTTATTGATAGCAACCCCATCCTTAACCCTAACCTGAAACTCTAAACACTCACCTTATCACTAACCATAAACACAAATCCCTGCAATAATCCTAAATTATATCCTCTGTACTTAGATTTAATGAAATATACATTTGAATGTTTTGTTTTCTGCTTTCATTTGTTCCGTAAACAGTTGGCAGTGGCACTTACTTGGATAATTGTCTACATTAGTTACCCCCCCCTTTTATGTAACCCTCACCCAAACAAATACCAGCATTCTCATGTCACGTTTTTATGTTTTCGCAAGACTATTGTCGTAGATTTTATTTTTTCCTGAGCAAATTAAGAAGTGAATAATTTGTATGCTGTATTTTCTCCCAACTGTTATAGCGGAAAATTCGTTGTAGCGGCACTCTCCCAGGGTACCATGATAACGGGAGTCTACTGTATTTTGTGAACACCAAAATCACAGCAAAACTTTTTAAAAAGCCCAGTTGATAATCCTATAATTGATGATTTCCCGATTTAGGAGGAAATATTTTCAGAGCAGTTAAAAAAGTTCGAATTTTTCACCTTTCGTTGCTGAATATTTCATGTTTGTCTCCCAGCAAGAATTTACTTCTTAAATTAGATGGAAGACCGACCGAAACATCCAACTAGATTTGTCTGTTTTTATGGCCAGTCAAGCCCTGATCGAGGCAGTAGGTTGGAGGGGGGGTTTGTTTTTAGAGTTTTTAAAAAAAAAATTTATCTTTTTTTTTTTTTGGTTACATTTCTTTGAAGGGGGGCGTCTATCAAGGGATTCATTGAAATATTATACAAAATTGATGCACATTCAGAGATTTGAGCTACATTTTGGTTTGTGTTTTGACTGAAGTTTGGGGGCTGGGGACGTTACAATCAGCAATATAGAGTTGGATGAATGAGCAAGCCATTGAGGAATATGGTGGAGAGTATCACAAACAATGAGAAAATGAATAAATAAATTCAGAAAATTCAATAGTACTCATCCAAATTTGCAGCAGCATAGTCGTCCTGGGGACTTCATTTTAGCAGTTGAAAAAGTTTTAATTTTTCACCTTTCGTTGCTAAATATTTCATGTCTGTCTCCCAGCAAGAAGACTAGACTGGGAGAGTAAAGGAATTAGAATGGACGGCGAGTATCTGTGCAAAGACGGCGAGTATCTTTGCAGACGACATTGCCCTTTTCGCAGAGAACCTACACGACCTCCAACTAATGATAGGTGAACTAAATGAAGAGAGAAATAAAGTCGGCCTACGCATGAACTTCAGCAAGACGAAGATCATGTGCAACAATCACATTGGGGATAAAAACACCGAGATCAAAATCGAGGACACAGAACTAGAGGAAGTAGACCACTACATCTACCTAGGGCAACGAATCTCCGTGAAACCCTCAAAAGATGAAGAAATCAAGCGAAGAAGCACACTAGGATGGCAAGCCTTTGGCAGAGCTAGCTCAACCTTAAAAAATAAGAAGATCCCATTAATCCTAAAGAGAAGGGTGTATAACCAATGCATCTTCCCAATAGTCACTTTTGGAGCTGGAACATGGAACCTAACAAAGAGACAGACCCGTAAATTGAGAACCATGCAACGTGCACATGAAAGAATAATGCTGGGCTTCACATGGAGAGACCACAAGACAGCACAGTACATCCGGGAAAAGACAAGAGTCAGGGACATCATAGAATCCATTAAAAATTTTAAATGGCGGTGGGCTGGCCATGTTACAAGAATGTCAGACAACCGATGGACATCACGACTCACTACATGGATCCCCTGTGATCACATGCGCAACCAACGCCAGCAGAATATTAGATGGCGAGACGAGCTAGACAAGTTCAGGAAGTACAGGCTCCGCGACACCCATGATAGAGAAGTGTGGCAAATCCTTGGGAAGGTCTATGTCCAACGGCGGACGTTGAAAGACTGATGATGATGATGATGATGATGATGATGATGATGATGATGATGATGATGATGATGATGATGATGATGATGATGATGATGATGATGATTTTCAGAGCCACTGATGAATTTCTGATCACGAAGATTCTAGCATTGAAGAAGATCCCTTATAAATCCAAATACACCTCATTCGCTTATCAAACGTTACTGTATCTTTCCTGGTAACATCTTTTGCGTTCAAAGATGGCATGATTCTACGCTTCTTTCTTCTCCAATGCTTTAATTATTTGAACTGATCAAACTATTTTCATGTATACAGAGTGGATCCAATTTCGAACTTGTACCCTTCTGAATAAGAATACTTGACATAATCCGTCATTATATGTATTTTTGATTGTTTAATTATCTCCTTGTTTTTATTGTCTGTTCAGTGACTAAGATCGCCCTGGCCTTAAAGTTCGAGTAAATGTCAGGATGTCGGAAGCTGACTTTCAAGGCAAGTACCTGATGGAAAATAAGCAAAACATGATCATCCTACAACCTACTCTGCTTTGGTGTGAGAACTACCAATGCCATTTTGAGGTTTTATGATGAGATACGTAGATCTGCCAGAGGTTGCGCACTGGCCAGCATGTGTCTGTCCAGGAGTTTGGGCTGACCTGACCCAGTGAGGGATCGACGATTCCATGTAAACACGATGAAATGTCATTTGTTGTTAACTTTGGAACTATTTTCCCCTGGACAATATGTGTGCGTGTGTGTGTGTGTGTGTGTGTGTGTGTGTGTGTGTGTGTGTGCGTGTGTGTGTGTGTGTGTGTGTGTGTGTGTGTGAGTGAGTGAGTGTGTGTGTTCGTGTGCGCATGTACGTGTGTGTGTGTGTGATTTACTAATTTGACAAAAAAAACGACTAAATTTGAATTTCTCATATATTTTTTATTCCCTATAATGCATTTAGTCGTTGAAATAAATGAATAAAAATAAAAATCACACTACCTAGTGACTTTCCCAAAATCTTGGATTACCCACACACACATTCACACAACAAAATACCAACGAAGGCATATTTTCCCCCTTCAGGTTATTACAAAAATCAATTATGAAATCAGCACACCTTAATCTTAATAAATGGAAAAAAGCACTACCTAGACTTATGTAAATTATTGGATTACTCATATTTATATATTCACTAGACTAAACTACGTATACACACACAAGATCCTTCTCAATTTCACTCATAAACAAATGATTTCAACTTTGACACAAAGGAGATAACTAATTCAGAAAAGCAATAACCTTGCATTCCCCCCCCCCCCCTCTCCAAACCTTGTTAATTGCAAAATTTCATAATTTTCCCCATTTGACGTTTGAGAACAAGAGGCAAACAGTCTCTCAAAACATGTAAAGGAAATAATTTCAATTCAGTATCCAAACTTTCGTGTTTCTATGTTATCTATTAAATTCCCCATTATGTCAGTTGATGAATTTCATCCTTTATATATATATATATATATATATATATATATATATATATATATATATATATATATATATATATTTATATATATATTATGGAGCTGCACCAACTACATAGAACAAATAATGAGGAAATACAACAATTAAAGAATAAACAACCAAGAACCAAGCAATGATAGAACATGCAATTGTAGAAACCAGAAAATAGCTAACATGGTATATTAAAGTAAAGTGATTCAAAATGAAGAAAATATAC
The DNA here is from genome assembly GCA_963457665.1 of Thysanoteuthis rhombus. Lineage (NCBI taxonomy): Eukaryota > Metazoa > Mollusca > Cephalopoda > Oegopsida > Thysanoteuthidae > Thysanoteuthis > Thysanoteuthis major. Next base: position 26,244,730 of record OY735229.1, on the reverse strand, counting down.
ATTGGAGCAACAGAAAATAATATGGAAAATGCTTCAACAACCACAAAATGTTCTTTAACAATAAAAAATACGAAAACAACACAACACTTTCGAGATACACATGGCAAATCAAAAAAGAAAGAAAAACACATATAACTTGATTGGAAATGATTTTACAGACCGCACCAAACAAGGATACAAAAAAATGAATGTGTTCTCTATGCATTGCTTACAATAAATGGCACTGAGAAGATTTTCGAACACAGCAAAGGTTCTAAAACTTGGTTGGTCAAATCTGATCCACAATTCTTGGTACGTTTATTAATCAGTCGAAAAAGCAAAAGAAAAAATACACTCATCTGGATTATCAAAACGCGTTGCTTCCAATTGAACCAACCATTGTATCTATAGCAGAAAGGCAAGTAGAAGCACTTTCACAGCCATTAATGAGTCCCATCATCGAATAATGTGGTTTATCTGCTTTCTTTGGCGTAGAGGTCTCTTCCGCTAATGGGTGTTGTTCAATTTCACAACGACAGTTTCAAAGAACAATTTGAAGGAAGCATCACTTTGCATCTTTTGCAATGTCTGAACAGTTAGCTTAGCAAGTATTGTCTGTTAATAATTAAAGACCAAAATCCAATGTAAATTGCACCCAACGATTTTCGCTCTAACGCCCACAGTCAATTTCTCACGGAAATACATCTCCCACAAATCCAACAATTGGTTACAGTTATCAAGTATTTTCTACAAACACGAAACGTGAACAGTCCATCATGTTGCGTCAAACTTGTTAAGCGAGTACGCCTTGTTGTGTGCTCAGCATCAAATTCACCTTCAATGATTTCTTGGGTTGAACCAAGCTTTTTTTTTCTCGCTTGGGAGAAAACTTAACAAAAACACTAATTTCCATTGTATCCCCAGAGATTTTACATTCAGGTTTGATGTCTTTTACTGATAAACCTAAAGGAATAACTATGATAATGATTATTTGGTAAGCAACACCTGATTTTTCCGAGGATGTTGCTTGCATCATCATACATTTGCTCCCCTGCAGTTAGAGAAAAATAACTGTATTCGAATAGGCATATCTTCTATTGTTGGAACTATGGTGCCACTTTTGTATATTTTAGTTCGTGAAAACCGATGAAGCTTTTTTAGACATAAAGGTAACTGAGCGAATACATAAGGGAAGATGCCCTTTGACATGACTGTCAAAAATTCGTTTTGATATTTCGGATACGTGTATTTCATCTTGCCTGAAACGTTCCAGGAATACTTTGCATATAATTTCATAAACTGAGTAAAGTTGCTGTCTTTCTAAGATGTATCGCCTTGAAACACTAAGCCTTGTCTACCAAGAACTTGCACGCATTCCATAGCTTTAATGAAGCATTTCTTTTCCTCATGTCTTTCTTTCTGAGCTTTGGTATTCCCCATTTCAACTGGATCATCAGAGTCCGAAATAACTTACTTTAATGTTAAAAATTCAATATCAATATATAAACGGTTTTCATCGGACAAGGAATTTCTCAATAATAGAAAGAAAGAACGAGCGCACAACGTAACATTTCTATTCATTCACAATAGAGCAATCGATTTCTTTTCATTGTTAAGGAGTTGAAATATTCCCAGACATTTGAAGAGATCAACATCAGAAAGAAGACATTGCGGTTATTTTTAGTGAAGCTCATCCATAGTTGATTTTCAGATTGTGCAAAATTATGGAATAATCGGCACACCGAGCCGCATTAACCAATCAGATTAATGATATCATGCAGAATTCTTGTATGATTAAAAAGAAGATATAATGTTTTATAAGATAACATTGTTATCTCTCGGTTTTCTTTCTCTTTTTTACTGATAGGATTATAGAGATTGACAGAGAGTCATACATAAAGTCCTTGCATCAAAAAAGAATGACAGTTTTGCAAATAGCGTGAGATTCTTCGTGGGTCCTGATGCATGCCACATCAAAGGATATCCAATTCTAAATCTGTTGGCGTCTTAATTTCATCGGTAGACCTGAAATGAATTTTTACAGCGAATTCTCGATTCAATGTTTATACGGCGACCAAAACATGCTCTGGCTTATCTTCTTCTCGTGCAACAAAGTGCTTTACAAGAATGTCTAGTTGACAGACTATACCATCAAATATTGCCATCAAACTAACTTGAATGAGTAGAGAAATCAATCTTCTAGTTCGTATGAAATTCAAATGAATTCAATCCGTAAAACTATTTAAGAAATCGATTTTAGAAGATTCGATCCGAAATATCCATGTGTTCTTATATAATGATAAACTGTAATATCAAAATATAGCCCCAAAACACATTTCGTTTCTCCATTATGAATCGCGGGATTCTCGCCAGTCGTTGAAATTAGAGTGTATTCCTGGAAGAAGACATGCAGTGACCACACACGAGGTGCTGAACGAGCTCGAATAATCTTGTAGCGAAAGGCCTTCGCCATAATGATAATAACGGTTTGTTTGTTTTTTTTAACCGACTCATATTTAAAAAAAATAAAAAGAATACGCGTATATTGAAAGCACTGAGAATATTGTAAAAATCTTGGATATGGTAAGTAAAATGAATGTAAAACTGGACATTGTCAGCAAACACAAGGGGGATTCTAGTTTGATCATATCTGAGATAATCCTCTCAATACTACCTTTCGTGCGTAAACAATACGGTTTTCCTAAAGATTTTCAAAGATTCAATAAAATTTCAACGAATTTGAAAATGTTTCAAAAGGCTTGCTCATAATTACCAAACAATCTGAATCAGGGTTTACAATAATATCTTAGAAATAAATAATGTTTCCGTTACTTTCTAGTGATTTGTTTCAAAAATATAACTTTTTTTTTTCTCTAACCCCGCTAAACATAATATAGATACGTTGCATTTTTTGACATTTTTGTAGTTATTTGTTTCTATGTTAAGTTACCAGTTACCAATATCAAAACTAAGGAAAATAGCAGAATAAAAATGAAAATCATTGGTAACAGGTTTAATGTTTTCATTTTTCAATAAATTTAAAGATTTTTAAAGTTTCACCTCGAAGATGAATCAATCAACATTTATCCAAACACAAAAACGACGGTCACCAAATGGGATTACGCCATATCATACTCAACTCTCACGCTGGAACGCCCGAATCGGATCGCTTGCGCCATCTGGCTTTTGTTCATTCAGATTATCATGGCACATTTTCAGATAAACAAATAATTAGATAATATCAAAAATGAAAATAAAAAATAAAAACAAACTAAATCAATTGAAATCACTACAGAGATCGCATACATCTGCCAACACAATGGTCAATTTAAGTAATTGTGCTTGGATCCGCCAAAAAATTCAATCACTTCCCCTCCATAAAGTTTCATTGAAATTCATTGAGGAAGTTTGGAGATATCGTGTGGACATATCGTGAGTGTATACATAAATATATGGAAGAAATATTTCTCAATCATAGGAACATTCCTGAACCAGCAGGGACGTTGAAAACAATTTGGGGCAGAGGGGCAGCTTTCACATATATCTTTTGTTGTGATGGCTAAAATCTGCTAAAGCTTCCATTTACAATTAACTTCATTGTTTTTAAATACTTATTTAAAGCCATCTTATCAAATGAAAAACTTAGACTTCAGAACAAATTATCAATGAGAATAATACGTTTACTTCCATTAAAATAATTAATCATTTTTCAAAATTGGCCAAATTTTCAACTATCGTGGATTTCTATCGGATCAATTGGGGAAAAACGTCCAGATCTAGCCGAAAAATAGTTAATTTGGCAAAACTGAGTTGTGTAAAGCTGAACACGTGACATTTCGATCAGGTCTATGAAAAAACATTTTGTTGTATTCAATGGTTCACCAAACCCTCGCCTAGTTAGTTGTTTTCAGTCGATCAAAAGACAAAATTGATGACATCTTGTTTGTTTCATAACTTGAGTGAAAATAGATGTTTGCAACTCTATAGATTTGAGTAATAATTTGAAATTTTTACCTATAAAGCATAGATAATTCTTGGTGCTATTAACAAACCATACTCCAACGCCGAGACAACCACTAAAATAACTAAGCAAAACTTGTATTTCTGTTTGAAGCAATGAATGCTAAAACTGATCAGGTTCAAGAGCTCGAAGATGCTCAAGCAAGACATTTGTCACTTAAATAATTCAGAGAAGCATTTATCTCATGGGGAAAATCTCATTACATTTTCTTATTTCTATCTAGTTGGTGATTAGCATTAATATTTGATTCGGTACGTTTTAAACTTTCCATTTCCACAGAGGGTTGAAAGCTGCCCCGCTACCCCTGTACCATTGTTACAATATGAAGGTTTTAAATCGAATATTTGATTTTATTCTTGAATATTTGATTTTATTTTTAAATAGCATTTTTGTTTAAGATACTTTTGGTGTGGTTATTAGTGAAGTATACTAAAATACTTTATCAAAGATGATAAGTTACACAGTTTCTAATTCTGTCTATTGTTGTAAGCGTGTCGAGAACGCAGATATTGTGGGACAATGTTCATTGAATTCACTCAACGAAAAAGATGTACCATTGGAAACCGTTGTTACCACGTGCAAAAAGTACCTAGCAACATCTTGGGGAGTTATTCATGAATGAATGAATGAACACATTAGATAATTGATTCATTTAAATGAAATAAAATCATATGTTAAGACCTAGAAAATCGATATGCAGGTTTCTTCACTCATGGCGGTGCCCATATCTTCTACAAGTAACCTGTGAGAGGTTGCACTAAGTTACATGGTACCAACAAGAGGAAGTAATCATTGCTTTGGTGTTTGTGAATCGGATTAGTGATTCACTATAAACCCGGAAATATTTTTTCGTTCTGCCACATAGCTTTTTTTTAATGTAATTTTCTCCTCCAGCTTAGTTTTCATTACGTTAATTCTGTCTTCTGTACCGATTTTACCCCTGTTTGATTTACGTTTACTGACAATAACATTTTCCTCTTCTGTTGTAGTTTTCTTTACCTAATTTCCCAGTTGTATCGCGTTCATTACCTAAATTCTGTCTTTTTCATTCTGGTTTTATGTCGGTTAGATTTACGCCGCCTGACAATCGTGGTCTCATTGGCATTAACTATAGTTAATCCAACGACCTATTTTTAATCCAGCAAACTCTATCAATCCAGCAACCCCTTTAAAGAACAAAGAAGGGAAAAATGATTTATAGGGTTTGGGTGAACCTTTACTGTGATCCACTACTTTGGTGATAGTCACTGGTTTATTTTTGGTATGATATGAAGATGTACAAACAAAACCCACGGTGCTTCATAAACACACAAAAATATAATTTCTATCGTACATTCACCTAAAGAAAGAATTTAAAAGTTTAATATTTCAGTTTTCAAATGGAGGTACAAAACTTTTATTAGACATAATGTAATCTTTTGAGGTTTTAAAAAAATCTTCTGAGGTCATTGCATAGTTAGCAACAGTACAAAGAAAGATTCTAGATGCAGGCATGGGTGTCCGCCGCCATTTTTCCAGGGGGCGGGGGCAAAAGGATATACTTTCGAGGCAGGGCAAAAAGATATGTTTGGAAAATGTCTTAGCAACAATCCTTTTAATAGCAAAGAATCATACCATCTTTTTACATGGGTACTTCGAGTTGGGGTTGCATAAAACAGTTGTACACCATCATTATCCTTCATTGACTATAAATTTCAAACTTTCAAACCTCTTCACCTTAGATGGAGTGGACTGATTGGGGGCAATACCCCCCCCCCCCCGCAGACGCCCATGGATGCAGACGAAGAATCAGAAGATATTTTTATCCGATAAAGTGCCAATCTCGAAATTTGCCCATCAGTAAAATGTCCATCTTAATAATTTCAAATATCTGAAGCATAATTGGCCAATCATGTAGTTTCCAAAAGTGACATAAAAATTAATGAGCTGGTCAAACCAATTAAAGAAACAATTTATTAGATGCTAAAAAATATAACGTATCTATTTACTTATGTTTTTTCTTTCATGTATTCTCTTATTTATTTATTTTGAATGAAAATTTTCTTTTCTTTTTTTTTTTACGTATATCGATTTAATAACAACGAGCAGTTTCATTTCGTTTTATTTCGGATCGATTTTTTTCCTAATTTAAAAAAGGAAGATCCAACGAAACTAATTTCATGACCAAGCAGAACGAAATAAAACTGTTAATATACGGAAATTTGTGGACACTCCAATTTCCAATCGGGATCACCTTTGCTAGATTGTTCCAAAAGATCTTTAACGAAAAGATTCCCCGGGAACTCTACGAGGGGTAAATCATGTTTTCATGGGCACGTGTCCTCCCTTGATGAATTTGAGATGGATAGTTTTCCTGATGGGCACTTTTCCGGTACCACCTATTCGTAAGAAGGACGTCGTTCAAAATTTAGGATCTCCTTTGCACTAATCTATCTCCCTCACCCACCAGCCATGGATAAAACAACGCTGGGTAAAGTGAGTGATGCTTGTCACTTCTGAGTCCATTTCACGTAAACGGGCTGAGTAAGAAGTAATGAGATTTGCGAAGTTCAAACAAAGATGGCTGACGCTGTAGCCAGTGAAATAGCACTTACAGACCTGGGCTGGGCTGACTTGAGATGATCATAGAATAAGGATAGCATTCAACCTGCTGTGCGGATATTTATGTTGTGGGGCATTTCGACCATGGATAATCGTTGGTACAACCACAGGGGACTCTCTTGAAAGGATATTGCATCGTATTCAAACGATATGCAAAAAATAGCTTAAGCAAGACCCTTTTCTTGGATATTCAAACACATATGCCCGGCCTCTAGGGCCAGAGACGAACTGCTATCCACTCCAACTTGTCACTTTAAAATCTGTCCCAATCTCTCTCTAAGTGTCCACTAGTCCTCTCGCTCTCCAAATCCATGACTTGATCTTTACACTCACTCATATGCTCCCACATAAATCCATCTGTATGTCACTTATAACATACAGACAAATCAATTGACACTTTCTCTGATCTCTTATCACCCCAGCCAGAAGGATTCCCAAAAAGAAATTGGACGCCTTCGACATTAAACGCCATCGTAAATTCATAGGCATCAAATGGAAGGACTATGGATCTGATGAAAATGTCAGGGAAACATCAAAACAGCCCTCGCATCAACCACGATTTACAGAAGGTACTCCGCTGTTTGGGACATTCTTTGGGGCTCCCCATAAGATCTGCGAATTAACACGGTATATGGACGCCAAGAGGCCATAGAAAGAGAGGGCGACCGAAGATGAGCTAGCGACAGACATTGGAGAGGGAGTCCTGACTAATCAACAGATGGGGGAACGGTACCACCTGTACCAGACGGTGGAGTGCTACGTCTTCCTCATGCATCGCACGGTGTGGAAACAATTGAGACTGAGTTGAAATTCCAGAGTAAAAAAACAAAATATGCATCAATCGAAAGAAAAAAAAGATCATAGCCGATTTCAGAGTTTGTTGGAATCAACTATTTAAAAAATTGTTTTCGTATTCATTGGTTATTATCCATACCAAATTACCACGTGGCATCTTTAACCTATCTAGAGACATTATTCAAAGAAGCATGATGATTTTTTCTTGTCTTTTAAAACAAGTGTACAAAGAGAACAACAAGAAATTCTTGCTAACCACTTTCATAGAAAACCTTGGTAACTTGATAGTGCTTCTGTACAAAGATCGTGTTACGACAAAACGTTGATATTGAAGTCAGCGATGAAGTAGGTTTTGGGAGCCCAGTGTACGGTAAGGCTTCGTTTTGGGAACTTGGAATACGGTGATTGATCCATTAATAGACTGCGAACTAACAAAAAACAAAAAACGAACTGGAAATTGAAAAGTAGGTATGCGCCGTACCTCTGCAAACAACCCCCATTTCCATTCCTGGTTAAAACGGTAACTAAAAAAAGATTTATTTCACTTGGGTAAAGATTATAAGACTTAGTAAGTAGTGGAATGCTATGGTCGAAATACAAGATACAAGCATATAACGGTGTGTGTGCATCCATCCTGTCAAAAACGGCAGCGTTCATGAAATACATGGATATGCATAGCATTTTATACTCGTGGATTTCGGAGAATGACGTTCTGTTTGTCAAGAATGGATTTTTTGTTTTTATTGCGTTTTTATATTTATAACAGCAACGTAAGTCGGCATTTCTTGAAATGACAGGTTTTTTCTCGAACTCAAATTCAAATCGATTTGCAGCACTTGTAAGGAATTGAGAGACAATGGTTGAAGGGAGGTAGACAGCCTTCCTAACAGGAAGGTGGGATTATTGTCTGGATAATTAGAAAGAGAAGGAAAGGGTAATTAGCTGGGTAAGACTGGGGTGGAAGTAGGGACCACTCTCTCTTCAGGTCGCTTATTTCCTTGCGAGCGCTGTTGAAAGGAAGGTCATTGGTGCGAGAGGGAGGGAGTGGCCTCGTTTGTTTTGAAATAATTGATGGGTAGATGTGTTTTTTTCTTACAACTGTGAAATTTGGATTTTAGCAGGGTGAATTGTATGTTTTGTTTTGGTATATTACCTATTTTGTATTCATTTACTTTTTGCATAGTGTTTGACTTTGAAATTAATTGACTTACCCAGAATCGACGATTGATTTTTTAAAATTTTAGGTACAATGTGAGGAAGTTCGTCCCGATTATAAATTTTCTCACCCTCACCCACTCGATGTTGAAAACGGCGTTGAAATAACAACATTCTAACAATTTAATGAATTTATGCTATTCCCCGTTTTTCTTTCATTAATTCTTTTATAGCTTTTTTTTTGGTGCACCGTTCTTATTCATTCAATCATATCATACAGCCGAAAAACATTTTATATTTAACTATGTCGCATTTTTTGAACAGAATAAAATCATAAATGGAATATGCAATTTATTTTATATATATATAAAATCATGATGATGATGATGATGATGATGATGATGATGATGATGGTGGTGGTGGTGGTGGTGGTGGTGATGATGATGATGATAATGATGATGATGATCAGTCTTTTCACGTCCGTCGTTAAATATAGACCTTCCCCAGGATTCGCCACAATTCTCTATCGTGGGCGTCGCCGAGCCAGTATTTCCTGAATTTGTCTAATTCATCTCTCCATCTTCTGTTCTGTCGTCCTCGGTTTCTCATATGATCTCTGGGGATCCATGTTGTGAGACGTGATGTTCATCGGTTGTCTTTCATTCATGCAACATGGCCTGCCCATTGCCATTTACTTGAATTTAGTTACATTTATTCATTTTTTTTAAACAAAATTATATGTACTACGACCGGACAGATTATTAGAATAAATAGATGAAATGTTCTTTTTCTTCCAATGGTTAATTTCTTTCACTTTAATCATAAAACATAATAGAATAATCAATGTAAATGAATTCGTATAAAAGTAGTAATATTGGGTGGTATATGCATCTTTTTTTTCAAATCTGGATTCCTCTGTTGTGAGAAGGAGTTGCATCTCCTTGACAGTCATTTAAAGACAAGCGAAACTGTTTTGGCTGCTTTTTAACAGCGTTTGTTAGGGGTTGAAGAGAGAGTGTCTCCCCCTCCGTTTCCTTTTCTTTCTTTCTCCCTCTTTCTTTTCACTTGATTTATTTCTTGTTCTTTCTCTCAATAACTTTCTTCCTCGGGATCGTCGTCTGTCTCTCTTTAATCAATTCCTCTTCGGTTCCCTAAATTTATTTCAATTTGATTAAAAATTGCGTTAGCAATGTCGCAATATAGCAGAATCTGTTTTTTCTTTATTATCCCACAATAATTTGACAAGGCTGTGTGTGTGTGGGAACGCCCAGGTAACTCAACAACTGGTCATTGTACAGAGATGATATTCGCTCGATCATGTTGTGCACAGGGCATGGCAGTGTCAAGTTTGGAGTCTTTTGCATTTACAGGTTGCTCGATCTACAATAAAAATTCATCTTGAACTTGATAGATGACATAACAGCATTTTGAGAAAATTGTTTCGAAAGAGAGAGAGAGAGAGAGAGAGAGAGAGAGAGAGAGAGAGAGAGAGAGAGAGAGAGGGGGAGAGGGAGAGGGAGAGGGAGAGTGGGGGGGGGTCGGGGATTTTTTGTTAAAGTTGCTTGTAAAACGAGATGAAGTTGAATTATAGTATAGTTTTAATGGTGTAACGGCATTTACATAAATTGGTTTGATACTGTTAACGATGATATTTCAGTCTTGGTTGTTACCATTAACGTCATCAAAAACAAAGAACAGCGTCTCATTATGTACATGAGAATCATGCAGGTTAATCTAAGCACAATAAAGTCCGGTGCCTTCTGATCAGGCACGCCCTCGTTCTTCAAATTCAGCACTTTTATTCCGTCATTAGAACATGAATCAATTTAGATTTCCCTACGTCAGTTACATGCATGAAGTTCTATATTACTACAGTAGCATTTCTTAATGTGACAGAAGGCATCTGCACATTGCTAATTATTATACGTGAGGATGATTCAAAATCTAACGTTTTCTATAATTTCTTGGTTTTTCTAAACAACGGATACATCTACCTACTCACCTATCTATATATCCTTTTCCGATTCTCACTCAGAGTTCCGCATTAGCAGACATGTGCCAGATTAAACTAAGCTCACACACATGCACGCACACACTCATATATATATATATATATATATATATATATATATATATATATATATATATATATATATATATATGTATATATATATATATGTATATCCTGCCCCCTCCTGAGCAAATTTGTATTTACATAGACACGAATATGTATTCATGTCATTTCTAATTAGAGCTAATATAAAACGAGCTTGTTCATTTTTAGGTTTTTAGGTTGCAAGCAACGTCCCTAGATTTAGATATTAAAATCGAGGATGGAATGTTTATCTGCAAATTGTTTGACAAACGAGAAAGCTTCCCGTTTGTTATAATGCAAATTCTTTTTAAAACAAATAGTATTCCATCATACATATTTTACGGAACAATATCATCAGATTATAGGATCGCTAGAGCAACTCATAGATTTATTGATTTTATACCGAAAATTGTTTCTTTAGTTGTAAGAATGGTCAATCAAGGCAGTGAAATTAGTAAGATTTTTAGACAATTTAATGAAGTGACACAAAAGAGTTTGGGAGAAGTTTTTCATTGTTAAATTTTTAAAGCTGTGAAGTTTTCTAAGCTATGTATGTGTATATGCATGATTTATAAGATGCGTTATATTATATGGAAAATTTGAATTTGAAATGATCTCCCATTATTACACGGTTAATGTACCACTCAATCAAGACAATGTAAATAGAACGAACAATTAGAAAGATAGGGATGCTGCAGGAATTGAACCTGCCACCGATAGGGTAGCCTGCAAAAATGTAGTGATGCTATTGAACTAAACAGCCGCTGGTAATGCAAATCCCTATTTTTGCATAAAATTCTAATCCCCTTTTTGTCTGTCTATTCGTTTATCTCAACGTAACAGTTATGTATCAAGTAATTGATATAAGCAATTCGACGAAATTAATCATAAATTACCTTACATGAATTAAAGAAAATAGGAATGCTGCAGGAATCTAACCTGTCACTAATAGGCTAACCATTTCAATGTAACAATGCTTTCACCATAGAGCAAAACAGCTGCCTCTAATGCAAAGGCCCGAATACCTGTTCTCACACCAAATTCGCAGGTCGTTTACGATTGGTTTATTTGCGTCTTTCAACACAGCACTTGTGTATCAAGTAATAGATATATATGATCCGACAGAATGAATTATATATTGCATTATCTTATATAGAAACTTATTTGAAATGATCTCCCGTCAATACATGGTTCATGTACCACTCAACTAACACAACGTAAATAGAATAAACAATCAAAGAAAATGGGGTTACTGCAGGAATCGAACCTGCCACCAATAGGGCCAAAAGCTTCAACGTAGCAATGCTCTAAACATTGAAATAAACATTCATCGGTGATGCAAAGTCCCAAATAACTGTTTTACACACCAAATTCTCATGTTGTTTATTTTCGATTTATTCACTTCTTTCGACGCAAAGATTATATATTAAGTAATAAATATATGTTATCCAACAGAATAAATTATAGATTGCATTATCTTACATAGAAACTTATTTGAAATGATCTACCATCATCACATTATCAATGTACCTCTGAAAATAGCCAATGTAAATATAATATAGAATTCTAAAAAATGGGGCTCCTGCAGGAATAAAATCTTCCACCGATAGGGTGGGTGCTTCGACATAACGATGTTCTTACCATTGAGCTAAACAGACACCGGTAATGTAAAGGCCCCAAAACTTATATTCATACCAAATTGTAATCGCTTTTATTTTTGGTCTATTCGTTTTTTTCAATGCAGCAGTTATGTACTAAGTGATGGATATATTTGATCCGACAAAATGAATTATAAATTGCCTTATATTATAAAGACACTTATTTGAAATGATCTGTCATTACACGGTTAATTTACTACTCAACTTTGACTACGTTAATAGAATAAACAATCAAACAAAATGGGGCAGCAACAGGAAAGAAAACCTGCCACCAATAGAGTAACCTCTTCAACGTAGCGATGCCCTTATCATTGAGCTAAACAGTTGTCGAATTCCACAAAGACCCAGATACCTTTCGTCACCCCAATTTCTATCTGGTTTATTCTTGGTCTATTCACTTCTATCAATGCAACAGTTATGCATTTCGTAATGGATACATGCAATCAGACAAAATAAATTATAAATTAGCTCGTATTATAGAGAAACATTTGATATCATCTCCCTAATATACTACTCATCCTAGACAACGTGAATAGAATAAACAATTGGAGCAAATGGTGCTGCTGTAGGAATCGACCCTGCTACCGATAGAGTAGCCTCTTCAACGCAGTGATGCTCTTATCATTGAGCCAAAAACCTGCCGTTAATCCAAAGGCCCATATATTTGTTTTTACACCTAATTCTCATCTTGGTCATTCTTGGTCCATTTATTTCTAGGTCTAGGTTAAGTGGTACATTAACTGTGTAATGATGGGAGATCGTTTCAAATAAGTTACTAGATAATATGACATAATTCATAATTAATTCTGTCGGATCACATACATCTTAATCTCAGCATATATATATATATATATATATATATATATATATATATATATATATAACAATCAAGTCTTTCGGAAGAGTAGTAATAGAAAATAGATAGCAAACCCCCTCCAGCTCAGTCCCAATGCCAGCTACATACATCAGTAAAGGAATGAAGCAAATTTACCAACAACTTTAACTCTGCTTAATTCCAAACGGGTCCTTATCACTCAAATTTGAGATAACTAGATATCTCAACTCCTTTCGCAGAGGTACAGGTTATTTTCTCCCCAAAGTATAGCGGAGAGAGGAAATCTGGACTTATACTAAGTGGAAACTTGATACGGGGACAATTTACGGAAAAGGTATAATGTGTTGAAAAAGATGTCAGAGAAAAATAGATAAAAGAGCAACTGACCTAAGTTGGTTGGTGTGAAACTTTACAGAACAAGTTATACAACCGAAACATCTTCTCTCATGCTAGTCTGGGCCAGCCCATGAGCAGAACTAAAATGGCCAAATGCTACCATTATAATTGTTATTGTCAGTATTTTATCATGGTACCATAATTGCTATCTATTTTTCTAGGAAATGGTAATGTTCATGGGAATGGTCTGAAACGAAAAGGGGTTATATGAAGATAAGCTGAATGAAAGGGGAGGATATTGAAAGAAACAAACCTCAGGGCAAGGTCTAGTGCCAGTGCCCAAACTTACATGCATCAGCAATAATATTAGACTTCACTTTTCTCTGGGATCGACAAACCTTTATATGTGGCGTACAGAAAATAAGATAAATATGAAACTTCCCTTCTCCGTAATTCCAAATGCAGCTGCATTCAGGTGTACAAGAATATGAACGTGGTCTGTGCTAAAGATAATCGATAACAGTGTTATCCCTGAGTAAAAAAGTTCTTCAAATACCAGCAAATGCAATACATGGTAGTAATTGGACCTTGATAGATAAAAATCCTACTAATCAAGCTAGATCTCCATTTAACCTATAACCTCTAAAATGTAGTAGATCTCCTCTTCAACTTTTCCTTGAGGAGTAACTCTGAACTGGGCTGCAATCTACTGGGTCTATCTATTAAGGAGGTAGCGGACCTCCATAGTCAGCGCACATCTGCTCAGGGGCGACAGACCCCTACAGCTATCTCGGGAATTTGCCTAGAGAACAGAACTCCTGTCAAACTTACGACCTAATGTATACATATATATGATTATAAGTTGCGTTATATTATATTGAAAGTCTTATTTGAAATAATCTCCCGTTATTACACGGTGAATGAATCATTTGGCCTAAGTAACGTAAATACAATGAACAAAGAAGCTGGGGCTGCCGTAGGAATCGAACATACGACCGATAGGGTAGCCGCTTTAGCGTAACATTGCTCTCCCATTTGAGCTAAACAGCCGCTGGATAAAAATAATTCCGTCAGATCATACATCCATTTCTTAATAACATAAATGTTGTGTTGAAAGGAAACAAATAGAACAGATGGAGACCGTGATTATGCAAAATTAGAAAATCAGAGTTGAAGCAGTTATTTGGGTCATTGCATTACCGGCAGCTGTTTAGCCCAATCGTAAGAGCTAGGCTACGTTGAAGTAGCTTCCCTATCGGTTGCAGGATCGATTCCTGCAGCAGCTCAATCTTCTTTGATTATTCTATTTACGATGCCTAGGCCAAATGACCGTGTAATAACGGGAGAACAGTTAGAATTCGAATTATGTTCGCTGATTTAATGCTGGTTACCTTTAAGCCAACGCACTTCAATGTGCGCCCTTATAGTCTTTAAATATAGGGATACAAGTTTTAGCCGATTTTTGAACAATGTTAAAGTAAACTCTTTTGCTGCGAATTTAAAACAATTCAATGGTAAAATAATTATGATCTTAATTTTTTTTCATACGCGACAAGAAACGAGTTTCTCTCGAAGATATCTTTTTGTCAAACTCCAGTCCAAGTTTTTCTCCCCTCTAACTAGAATAAGAACAATCGTCACTTCTATGGGTCTTAGGTTTGTCTATCAGGTCAAGTAAGACTAGATCTAATATATGAAATTATCTTTTCCCTAACGTGATTTGTAATCACGACCAGGTGATTGGCAGGCGACTCGCTTACAAAACTCTCAAGTCTTATGTGTTTACAAACCTATTTATTGTATATAAAATACATAAGTTGTAATCATCTTCAGTTGGGATAAAAGTAGAAGTGGATTTTGACCCTGCAGCTGGAAGACCCCTTTTGTAATTCCCCTCTTTACAAACATCTCGTATTTGATTGAGCTTTCTTTCTTCACCCGTCCCTTCCTTCTTTTTTTATTCTATTTTTGCGCTTTATTTCATTTCGTGGCGGTAGAAAATTAATTTTAAAAGTTATTTTAGTCTAGTCGTTATGCTAAATTTGCTTCAAAGGGCTGTTCAAAACTGAATTGCTAATTTGGGTGAAGGTAAATTGATTTGTGTACCAACCAAATCCATAATCACTAACTCGGTCTTAAAAATAGCCACAGCAATTGGTTATTATTATTATTTGAAATATAATGAATGTGTTTAGCTGACTTGACTTTAATTTCGGGAAAGCGTAAAAAAAATGAAATAAAACAGGAAACAATAGGAGCAAGTTGGATGTGAAAAGTCTAAGGGTGGAATAACACGAGTAACTGTTGGTCTGGAACGTACACGCACCCCAAGCCCTCTTAGCGGGACTGGTGATCCCTTCTTCGGCATTTTAACAATACCGTCTACAGCTGTTGCTACTCAACGAGGTTTCCTCTGCAAGAGATCGTAACTCCTCTTCTTCTGACATTCTTTCTTGTTTTTTTTTTCTTACTCGTGAGTGAAACGCACACTGAACAAGTCCGATGGTTGGGTAGTGTGTTGATAATTCAATTCTACTACTAAGTGGGAACTAATAAAACAACAGCTATGTCCAGTTGACTAATGTTTCCAACAGCTTCAACATTGTCTATTGTTTATTTAACAGTAGTAATTTGATGTGTTTAGAAACGGAGAGAGAACATGCGAAGACTTATTTCAGCTAATTTTAATAAATTACTAATGATAAAGATTATTCACATTAACTCAGTCATAAACTGATTAACCCGAACTGTTGTCCTCATCTTAGTTCTTTTTATACTTACAAGTTTCGACAGCTGCAAATTCTGACCTTCCCCAGCAACCGAAACGTTGTGAATATTAAATTCTTTTTAAAAAAAGCAACCAGATAATAGATTGAATGAATCAGTTCTTAACGGCAATTCGAATTTCTCATATAAAAAAAATTCAAAAAGAAGTTATGGATCTGTCGTTAAACGAGTTTAGAATTAAATAAACTAATCAACGATTGTTGGATTTTCCTGTTTCTTAAAAAATGTTTTATTTTGCTTTATATCAGCTGCATGCAGTGCGACGCTGAATGAGTGTCTCTCTTTCTCTCTCTCTCTCTCTAGTACTTCATCTTAAGCCCCGGTGCAGTGTGTGTGGGAGGCATTTGTATGGGCAGCAGCAGCGGCGGCAACACGACTGAAGACTCCTTCACTATAACACCTTATTACAGATGTCAGGAAAGGTGCTCTTTTTATTTTCTTTATTATTATTATTTATTCATTTCATCATACTTTTTATGATTGGCCCACAACGGGCTAACTAACTACTGTGCCTACTATTGTATCGTTTTTACTGATGCAGTGGAATGGGACATCATCATTGAAGAGGAGGTATCAATACAGAGGATGAACATAGAGAGTGGGAGAGAAAGACGATAACACGGAAAGGTGAAAGACGGAGAGGGAAGACAAATAGACTCGCATTCTCTCTGCAACGAACCAACAACATAAAGCGAGTGGGAGAGCGAGAAAAGGACAGAGCAAGAGAGAGAGAGAGAGAGAGAGAGAGAGAGAGAGGGGAAATAAGAAGATGAAAAAGAAATAAAGATAAAGAGCGAGGAGATATCAAAAGAGTGCGAAACAAGTAAAAATGGCCCAACGTTTTTCTTAACGGTGTTCATTACTACACTATATTCCAGGTTAGTAAATCATATATTTAAATTATTTTTTGCAGTTATTTTGGAAAATTTCTTTTTTTTCAAACATCCTGCACGTGAGCGTGGGCGCACATGTTATGCGTATATACACATTTACTACTAGAACTCAATCTTGATGTGTAGATTTTTCCACATGCTTAAAAAAAAAAATCTTCATGCATGTTGCATGCATAAGGATACGTACTTAAATTCCAATTTCATACCTTACTTACTCATCTCTCTTTCTATTCGCCTACTACTCCACACCGCTGACCATGCCTGCGTATATTTGGTATGCTGTATGAGTATTTAATTATTTTTAATTTAAATGTTTTGTTTATTTCTGAATAAAAACTAGTTGTGACTTGATTAAAAAAACTTTAAAAATTATTATACTTAGCAGTAGTAGTCAAAAAACGTCCCATCTCTTGATCACGTTGCATACTACTACTTAAAAATCAGTCAAACACTGAACACACCTCCATAGCAGAATAGAATCTTCGATATTTTTCAATTTAATTAACATGTCTGACACTGCGAATAATGTCTTCAGTCTTATCTGTAATCTTTTTACAATAAAAGGAAGAAAATACTATGCAGGCCTACGCAGACAGTCTTCAAATGTTTTAAAATCTGAAAACAGCCTTTTTTAATTATGAAAAATTGCCGACTCATTATTATTCCTCCGTGTGCATGTACCTGTAGTACGTTTTACGACAAGATGGCCACGTGACCGAACACACCCACCATCTTTTATGTCAACTTTCTTTACTACTAGTATACTACAGTCGTTACTCGCCCAGTACTCGAAAAAACAAAACAACAACAAAAAAAAAACAAACCCGAAACAACATAATTCGATGTTGCATAAAAATTCTGATTGTTTTGTTATTTGTTCCTCAGTTTCTGGAAAAGGAAGAAAGCTTTCTGTCTAAAGTTACGAGATACAATTGATGAATCAGGGTAAAAAATATTGCCGAATTTTCTCGTATTTTTAAACCAGTCTCTATTGCAATTCCATTCATTCATTCAATAACGATACCTGTGCTTGAGAATCTTTCGAAACCACTGGTAATTTTTTTAACATACCTTCTTGTACTCATTAGGATATATAATGAGACTGATGTTCGTTCCAAAATTTTAAAATCCAATTGACTGAATATTTCTATAACTATTTTGCTGCAAATATGTTTTTCTTTTTATTCATTAAATGTCCAACATACTATTTTGCTCGACCGGATGAGAAAAAAAAATCTATAATTCCCTTGAAATCATGTTTTCGTAAAAAAATAATAATAGAGATAAGGTGTCATTATTTTTTGTATATGGATCTGATCGAGGTATCGGTGATTACTTGAAGGAAAATGAAAAGCTGTTATTTTGATTTAAAAAAAATTTCTATTCAACGCATTATTTACGACTGTTGTCCGCCCCCCTATCCGCGGAGGATATGTTCATGATCACCAGCGGATGTGTGGAACCTTATGTGTAGTACCAACCGAACACTACATGCCCACCAATCTTAGCCACCTCAGCATACGATTATTTTCTTTCCTTATTAAATCGAGAATTTTCACTTTAAGGGAGCACTTACAGCTTTTCTTTGGCATGTGCAAATTCGAAGCATCACTTCTCTTACGCTTCGAGACCATTATTAAGTAAAACTTATTGTTTATACTGCTAGTAACTGAAACCACAGAAAGCTGGGACTTTTTCAATCTATTCTAAAGATTTTCTTTCACCGTACCTGTATTTTCAGATGAGCATTTTTCATTGGCTTCGGTGAAACAGAAACTGTTTAAAAACTGGAAACAGAAAGCTAACGTTGAATTTAGTCCTTTCACGTAAAAAAAAAATACTGACTCAATATAAGAAATTAAAGTTTTCTATTTTTTATCAACGAGAACATTCTTTTGATACATCGGTATAGAGAATTCCGATAATGTGATATTGGTTGAATGAGTGCAGAAAAAAAATTGAAGTTATTTTTGGAGTAGGAGTTGTACGTTCAAGAGAAATTCATCAGTCGCCGGATACCACCGTATCGTCGAACAAAAACAATTCTTTGAACTTCCTCACCTATGTCATTTTCATTTGCTATTCTGTGGAGTCGGGGGAAAATATAGAAACATATTCAAGACAAACTATCTAGGAATTTGTGCCTTGCTTGTATTGATTTTTTTTTCTTATTGACTTTCGGTACTCTTCTCTTGAGTAATTTACGATTTTTTCCTATGGTTTTACTTTTTCAAATGTCTATTTAAAAAAAAAAAGAAGTTCAACACTGGAATTTGAAAGCATGCTAGTCTTGCAAAGTACTGGATGTTCATTTTGCTGTGGTCATGTGCCAGACTCCTGGGACATAAATGCTGAGGTTTCTGCCGGAGAGACTTATTTTCCTAATTCTACTGGGCATTCAGCACCTTATGTTTGTATTGAAAAGATTACATTTTTTTTTCCAAATACATATTTTTTTAGGAAGATATCCCGAAATCATTTTGTATGCTCATCGTATTGAAGTTCATAAAAGTTACGATCATCAATGATCTCTCTGATCTATCTCTGATCTTCATCACCTGTAATGAATAACATAAAAAAAGATCTTTTATGGGTGAAATCTTGATTTTTCACGAAATGTCTGAACTCCATCACACAATCAAAAAACAAAAATCAATATACTGCTAGAGTCGGTTGCTATTTTAATAAGATCTTTTACTATAATCTCAAGTAATATTTATCGCAGAAAATATGGTCTGTCGGGGGAAATAAGATCCAAGGAGTTCTTGAAGACACCGGGATGCTCCTCCGTATCAGCCAAGCTCTAGGCTGGTTACTGTTCGAATCTATGTAAATTGTCGAATTTTGCGGCAGGCACCCTCTACACAGAAAATTAGTACGACACAAATTTCGTTTGATACAATCATATATTTGTAAAATTTGTCATTCACGGTAGCTGGAATAAGTTTGTTTCAATAATTATTTATTTGTTTATTTATCTTTAAATGGCCTCTTATCAATCATTGAATTTTAGGAATTTGTTTAATACTTTGAGTATCAAAATATTTCCTAAATTCCATCCTGTTGATGATCGGAGGTCGTGAACCTAATCAGCAACTACTAGTTAACCCATCTCGCCAAACAAGGCTAAGTGAAAGTGAGTTCGATTCTCGTAGTTTAGCGTCCTGAATTATCGCGGTTGTTGTGAGGGCACTCGGTCAGCTGCTCTTGTTTTTATTTTGATTCATACTATTTCTAAAGAGAACATACCAGCGTTCAAACATGACTCTTTGGTAAATATAATTATTGTTAAAATAGTTGGAGTGTGTACTTTCATTTTACTTGGGCTGTTTTAAATGCTTTGTTTTATTAGATTTGAATACCTATTAGTTTGTATTTTTGTTGTGACTGACCGAGTACCCTTACAACAACCGTGATAATAGGGACGCTTAACTAAGAGATCGCTCTCGTTGGTTCCCACATTACTGCAGCCTTGTGCCAGACGAAGCTAAACTTAGTAAACAGTAACAGTTTAGATTAGAAAACATGTGATTCCTATTTAAATTATGCATATCTTTTACCATTTTGTGAATTTCTTATGGTTCATTATTGTTTGTCAAAAATAAGAAATCTATGCATACGGTGTAAAAAAGACAGAACCTAGAATTACAATCATGAAGGTTTAGCATTAAACACCACCAATCCAGTATTTAATATTATTTGTAAGCCAAACTAATTTATTTCTATTATTCCTTCAGTTAAGCTATGTCTTAAAAGTTGAAAAATAACAGAACTGAAAACATTATTTGGAGTGGACAATTTTCTTGCTTTCACTTTTGAAATGAAGAGGTAAGAACAATCCTTATTGCAAGATAAGTTTTAAAAATAACATTTAAGTATCTTTTACAGTTTCAATTTTGTAAATGATCTGAATTAGTATAAATTTTCTTTATTTCAACTTCGGAAAAAAACCAAAAAAACCCAAACAATTCTAACTCTTCATTGAGTAAAAATTACGAGCAGAAGAAATTTACATGAAAAAAACAAAACAAACTTGTACTCATTGTAACATAGGCTCAAAATAGTTCAGTTTTTAAAAAAGTGACTGGCGTACATTAAAATTTTTGCTTTGGCCTTTCATTGAATAAAATTTTTGATCCTATTTAATGAGCGTGCTATTTCCCACCATAACCCAGAATTTCTATTCTTAATATTAATTTTAAGAAATACAATTTTTTCAATTCGAAAGAAAGATCTGAATTTCAAGGGAGATAACTGGATATGCTGACTTCATCTACAGAACTGCCATTGATTTTTGGCGTTTGAAATCAGATCATTATATTTTATTGCACATAAATCACTTGAATTGAAAAGCCCTGACGTTAGAAAAAAGAAATGCGCTTATACACTTCTCATTTAAAGTCTTTTAGTTTAGAAAATACTTGAAATTGATCTAACTAAACTGGACAAAAAACAAATGCAAATTAGTTTGATCTTCATAGATTCATAGAGTGGAATGTTTTTAAAAAGATGATTCATATAATTGTGAAAAATAGATCACTTGTGTATTTTGTTATATATTTATATTGACTATGCTAGCAATTCAGATGTGAAAATACCCAAATGTGCCTTTGAATCACTGACTTCATTCAAGAGATTTTCTTTCTCTCCCCCTTCTTTTTCCTTCTTTTTTACTCTTTCTTTTATGCTCTCTCTTTCTTTTCTTTCATAGTATATCTCTCTTTCTTTCTCTCTTTTTTCCTTTTCACTCTCTCTTTCTTTCTCTCCCGTTTTGTCTCTTTGAAAACAATCTTTCATGAATTGAGATTTCATGTGTCCTTTTAAAAGATTAACACTTCAAATACCATAATTACCTGTTAGAAAGCGTCTGTTGCTTTTCAATTAATATTCCCATTCAGAAGATTTTGAAATGTTTGTATGTGTACATGAATGTACTTACATGCACGTACATAGGTAAAATAGATAAGACAATTACGAAATCAGTACGGTGGCTACAGACAAATATAATCAAGTCTAGTTAGTCACTCAATTGAGACTGTCATGTGACCTACATCTTTTGGCTGCATGCTCTGTTGGAACATCAATCAAAAAGTTAGGAAAAGGGGTTATCTATGAATAAAATACTTCTTTCATCAATGATCATTAAAAAATCCATTTGGAAAATTTCAAAGAACAAAACTTTTTTTTTTTTTGTTTTTTTGTTTTTGCAGCCTGTACTCATGATACATACATAGATAGCCAGCCAGCCAGCCAGCCAGCCAGCTAGATCAAATTTTAAATTGGAAAAAACCTGTGTTGACAGTTTTAGTGGCAGTTTTGGTTCACAGTTTCTAACATACATTATTGTGTGTGTGTGTGTGTTCTATGTGCCTCTCATAATTTTCATCTATTGTCAGAGGCTGCAAAAATTGATTTCCTTATTTTATATAGTTGTGGTGTTTATTCAACAATAACGTCAACATAGCATTTGTGGGTGAACACTAATACAGTGCAAACTTTTCTGCATTGGTTCAATAGGTTTAGGTCTGGAAATATGGATACCAATAATAAACCTATTTTTAATCATGAAGAATTATCAACAGTAGTGGCCAATGACCCACAAACAATGGTTCTAGCACTTTCTGGAGACTTATGGACTTGAACAGTGACCATATTGCTCATAGCAATAAGAAATGTTAAAAAATTGGTTCCACACCACATGAACTGAATCAAATGATCCATGACAGTGCTAGACCCTGAACTTCTCAGTTGACTATTTCTTAACTTAAAAAATTGAGATATAAAGTCTTGCAGCATCCTCCATATTCATCTAGCATTTCTCCTACAGATTATCATTTTTCCAAGCATTTTGAACTCCACATCTGTGATAAAAAGTTCAATAATAGAGAAACCATAATTTGTGCTTTACTGAATTTGTGACTGCTAAACCTAAATAATTCATTTGAGATGGCATATTATCATTAAAGAATCATAGGAAAAGGTTATTGATTTCAAATGGGTTGTATTTTGATTAAACATTTACTGTGAGTGATGTGATAGAGAGCAATGAAAAGATAAATTAGTCTGAAATTGCAAGTGTTAAAGATGCTACTTCAAGGAAGTTCAGATAACTTGGGACTACATTTTAATCATGTACATAACTGTTGTAAACGAAGCAAATTTATGAACAGAGAGCTTATTGTCTTTTTCTGCGTTAGCTGCTGAGATAAGCTTCTGTGAGAAGTAGTGTTCTATATTTGCTTTCTGAAGTGTGTGAGAACTTGCAAAAGAGAATCATCACTTAGCGAAGCAGATCCATTGCATGATTCATGCTAACAATTGGCCAAGGCTCTTAGCATACATATTGGACATTAATTGGCTAAGTTATTACTTAGGACTAGCACAGTATCCGGCAAAGATGATGAGATTATTTATGTATAGATCGGCACTTCTAGCTAGGATCAGAGTATCTGTGATCTATGCGCTCTGTCTGCAGTCGGTGTTACTCCACAGCCATTTGCTTAGGGTCAGAGTGTTTAATGGTGTGCTCTGCCTGGGATCTCTCTGTCGTCCACCAGCACTTCTGCCTGGGATCATATTATATTATCTGAATTCATTGATAAGTGTTACACAATAGCATTTTCTGTATCTTGCCAGACATTTCAAATACATCTCAAAATCACTTCACATAAAATCTTATTTTCTATTATTTTTTTCCTTTGAAGAACCAAATTGGTACCTTATGTTTCCTAGTCTTTTGGATAGTACCTCATATAAGTATATGTATGTTTATAAGGTGATAGTATAAGTGAGCATCTACTAGTATGCTATTCAATTTTTAATGTTTTTTTTTTCACTGCATCTTTGCAGAAAGTGAACTTTATTTTTTTGCTGACTCCTCTTTCATAAGAATGTTGACCAAGGATTGGCAGTTCTCTCAAAACAATCAAAATCTTGAAGATGCTTTTTTTTTCTTTTTTTTTTTTTTATTGCAAGTCATCCTTTGGTACTACTAAATTTAATATTTACTAAGCTTAGCATAGCACAAGGCTAAATGTAGTAATAAATTGTCTACAATCAACATTAAATGATATGAAAGTGTATTTCTGATCTTAGTCTAATTGACTAGTTGAGCCAAAAGGGGTAAAAATGAGGAAGATTATAGTGCACCAATGCAATGGACAGTCTGTATGCCTTGAAAATTAGCCTTTGATAGTGTGGCTTTTTACTTGGGTTTGAACCATGACTGCCAGTGGCAATAGAAAAGAACTTGATTATCTTGCTATTTACCAAGCACTCCACTAGGCTAAATGTAGGGAAATGAGCAGGCGAGACTGTATTATGTTTACCTTGAAGGAGGACCTGCCTGCCTTCCTTGAAAAAATCTAGACTTTACCTGTAAAAAAACCTAACCATCTAAGCGACAGCCTCACCTAACTTTTTTATAGCTGAAATTGGTACTTTAGTATATGAGGATTAATTTTAAGACCAGACAACATTTCAAAAAATTACAAAAAGTCACATGATTGGTGATGTCATCAAATGGGGTCTAATTTTCATTAAAATGTTGATATCTTAGGACTTATTGGTCGCGATCAGATACAAATTGCATAAATAGGTAGAGGAAATTAAGACCTATCACATGATACCATTTTCAGATATTACCGGAAATCATGATTGATGATGTCATCAAAAGGGCCTGAATTTTCTTCAAAATGTTAATATGTTTGTACTTGTAAGTCGCAATCAGATACAAATTGCATATCTAAATATAACGAAGGAAGACTTAAAGAATGGGGTATAGTTTAACAAAATACTGCAGAATTTCTATTTTTAGATTATGATGTAATCATTTCTGATATTTTTGTCATTAATCTTGCTACATAGAGTTTGCTCTAGCAAAACTGCAAGTTATTCAGATCAGTTTTGATGCTAAAAGAAAATATTTGCAAGTGCTTTTCTACCAAACAAGAACCCAAATTATTCGAGGTAAGTCTACTTTCCTTTTGAATTAGCCTTTAAAAAATAAACAAATCTAAGAGTTACTGGAAACTATAGCTTTCTTCTTAGGGGGAAAATAACTATTGGTGCATGTAGTGGATGTGAATTCTTGCAAATACACAGTTCCAGCTCCATATAGCAATGACTGAAATATCGTTTAGTTGAATGGTTTGACAACAATTACAGAGTTCAGCTGAATGCAAGAAAAAAATTGTCTTCAACTCCTCCAAACTGATACAAGTGCTGGATTGTGGGGTCACTGCAAAGTCTTTACAATGCCTAATTAAAACTACTAAGATTTGGTTGGTAGCAAGCGATTGGGAGTCTTATCACAAGAACACCCAATCCAAAGCAAGCTTGTTTTTCTTAGAATGACTGGCAGCAAAGAACTTGAAATTTGATGCGCAAAGGCAGTCACACAATTTCTTATCAAGACGTAATGCAAAACATGGCAGAATCAAGAATGGTCTCTTTGAGGCAGATGCTTTTGTTAAACATGTGCAAAGGGGTTTTTCTGCAGTACTCTAGATGACAATGATGGGAAGCCAGAAACAATGACAGGTGCAGACAACACTCCTGTTACAATCAAGATTTTGTTTCAACTACCTACTGAAGAAGTCTATCACTTAGATCAAGCAACAAATGAAATAACAGCTTCATATCTGTGACAACATAGACTGTGAGTCAGCAAAGGTAACACAGTACTATGTTGGGTAATTTGTTGGATCTCCTATGGGAAATTATAGTGATGATGAGGATTCATATTATGAACTTGATGCATATGTAGAAAAAGATGTAGCATGATTTGCCATAGATTGGATGGCAAAGAACTACCTTTACTAGGCTCCTGGACATCTTTCAATTAGATGGTCTCCAACTGTAAGATTGAGAAATGCTTTCAAAAGTATTTTCCAGTAACCACAGAGCCACCAGAATATCCTGTATGTAAAGAATATCTTGTCATTTCCTCTGAAAGAATAAAGATCTGTACTGAATGTAATCTTCGTGATGGGCAGGTTGTGTATTAAACAAGAACTCTTCAAACGGCCTTATGCATTTACTCAGGTGTGATAGCAGATCAGATTGAAAAAATTATGATGTCCATCCCTTTAGCATGCTCACCAAAATGTTTTCATTCAATCAAAGAATCTATAGTGGGTGATATTCTTGATGTTCCTACTACCAGAAATATCTTGTTCAAGACCTTTGTCTGTAAAAAACTTGAAAGCATCGGAGGGAATCCTGGTAGGACTCATCAATGACATGCACAAAAAAAGAAGAGAAGGGGATTAGGGGCAAGAGTCAGGATTGACAGATTCGACCAGCATATGTTGCAAGAAGGCAAATGATGAGATCATCTGAAAAGCAAAGAAAAGCTCATACCACTTATTGCCAAGTATCTTGAAACATCAGATTACTGCATCATCTACACTTTCGGCTTGAGATGAAACATTCGTTAACAAAAAGGGCAGTTTCATGCTTCATAAGAGCAACCATTAAGAAGCTGACACATGTCTTGTTCTCCATGCATCGTTGGTAGATAATGACATTGTTGTGTCCTCTAAAGATTCCTATTCTATCAATATGGAAGTATGCAAAATACAGTGGAGATGGTATTTGAATTATGACCATAACAAATATGCTACTGCAGAGTTTATTTTGTCAAACTATACATTATTTGATAGGCCTTATTTCATTTCATTTTGATTTGCAATTTGTATCTGATTGAGACCTATATATCCGAACAAATCAACATTTTAAAGAAAATTCAGGCCATTTTGATGATATTATCAATCACTTGACTTCTGGTAATTTTACAAAATGTTGTCAGGTTTTAAATTGATCCTCACGTCCTAATGTACCAATTAATTGCTTTGATATTTGGAATTTTTACCGAGTCTACTGGGCATCAACCTTTTGCATTTGAAATACGAGGTCTGTCCAGACAGTATCAAGCCTTTTTGAGAACAGGTTGTACAGTCTAGATATAACTTGGCAAGCTATCAGTGGGGACCTTACTGTACATGTGTGAACACTCTCCCGTGGGCTTACTCAATTGGCAATGAGATGCTATTGAGAGAGCTTGTATATGTTATGAGTGTGGCATTCATGATTACAGAGCCTGCATATTTTTTGTGCTGGGTTTTCTGGCAAAGATAACTAGGTTTTTCAGCAACCAGATCTGGCTTTTTTTTTTCACTCAGTCACACTATCACACTATGCAAAGCCCAGGGGCCACTCTAGGTATAGGGTTTAAGAAATTCCAGGTTCATAGATTATTCATTGATGCTAGATTTGAAAAGATGGATATCATATTCAGTCGGAAAGCACTCTTGAGGAAATTTTTTCTACAAAACACTGGATTGGAAGGAGCTGTGGAAAATGCAATGCGTTCATAGAACGGTCAAAAAGTGTGGATGGGATTCACTAGAGATAGCTAATTGCGTTCTGACTGGAAAATCTCTCACCTGGTTCCACCAGGTGATGGAGCTCCTCTGAAAATTTTTTCATGAAAATAGCAACATAAAAGTACAAGGCTTGCTATATTACATCGATGGGAAAGTGGTTTGGTTATCCCCAACCAATCCACACTCAATTTTACACCCTACCGAGGCTAGGTAACACCTGCTGGGTAGAGCCTGCCCAGATGTGTTAGCAGTATTCCATTTTGGATAGTATCTGACTCTTGTAGAGATAAAAGATAGCAGGTTGGGTCTGATATTTTCCTGAGCGGTATGATGAACCTACCATTTTTACCGTGTCCAAAGTAACAAATGAAACATAGGTGTTCCACTTGAAGTCTAATGTGAACTTGAGGCTGAGAAGTTTATCAATAGCATGTGCAACAAAGCTACCATCCAGTGCTCTACTGATTCAGTGGGTGATAACAGTCAGCTCATTAATAGTGGATCTGGAAGATTGAAAACCATACTGGATATCTCTCAAAAGATTATCTCTGTCAAGATGAATCAAGACATGCCTATTGATGATGGACTTGAAGACCTTAATAATGATGCTCAGAAAGCTAATTGGTCAATATTAAGTGGGACTGGGACGTTCACTAGAATTTTAAGAAAACTGGGCACACAGAAGACAGCTTCCACGAACTTGGAAAGCACCACTCTTCAAGATAACAGTTGAACGTAGTTGTTTTTTTATTGAGGACAACTCTGGCGAAAGAACCACTGGAATGTTATCAGGTCCTGTAGCCTTACCTGACTCTAGAATACGAATGAGACTGGAAAGCCCCTCATCTGATGCCCTGAAGTTGGTAAGAGAGTGATCAGTACGAGATGAAAAGTCAAGAAGTGGATGACCAAGGAAAGAGTTGAGTTAGAGGCAAAGATTGTAGCAAAAAACTTTGCCTATGGGAGGATGTTATGATCTGACCTCTGCCTTTTCTCAAAGATATTTCAGATGGTGGACAAGATTAAGGAGAATGCAATGAAGCAGCTATTGATGACTTTACCGACTGTTTTGAAAAGTGGGAGGGACACTATGATAAGTATGTGAGATCCCAATGGAAGTCCTTTGAAGAAAACTAAAGCATCATTGCCTTAGGTAGGCTATTTTTTATTAAATATTAAATGGCTGGATATATTCAGGACAAACCTTGACAAACATTGTTTACCTCTGCTTACAATGTCAGAAGAGGTATATATTCACTAGTGTCTGTCAGTCTCTGACTGCGCAATATTTCCAGAAGTTCTCAATGAATTTCAATGACATTTTGTGGGAGGTTGGGCCATGGGCTACGGAAGAATTGATTGAATTTTGGGGTAGATCCAGGAATTCCCCTGCATCATATGATTTGATTTTCATTCAGTTTTTAGAGATGATGGTCTTAGCAGAGGTATGTGCTCTCTGAGTACTTTCTGGTTTCTAGTGTGATACACCTATGATATTCTCTTAACTTCACATATAAGAACTGTTTATTCTTATTCATGTACATGGCCATTCAATGTCATCATGAGCTTATTTTAATTGTTTATGAAAAAGTACATTTTAATAGAAAATGACTAATTGCAATATTATGTCAATGAAAAGACTGGTTGCTGCATGTTCAAACTCTTCTCTTCTATTCAAGATGATTGCTGCAACTTATCTATTGTATATATGATAAATCAAGAACTATGAAAGTATATATTTTCTACTATAAATGTATTTCTTTATTGGATGTAATGAACTGTTGCATATTCGTAACACAAATATGCAACATTTCTCAATTTGATGAGAAAGCTCCCTGTTGATCACTTGGTTGAAATATTAATTTTATCGTTTGATGATAGAGATGTAATTATCTTACTGTCTATGATAAGGCAATCACTTGATTATGTGGTCAGATATGACACGGGATCACCCAAACTATATGCAGGTAAATACACAAATTGCATAGTCCCTTGCAGCCAGGACAAAAGGACTTTGTGCGACTTACAACTCTCCCCTTTTATTGCAGCTGGATGGTGCTGGCCAGGCTCGGACTAGGCCTGTTTCATTTATACTGTGTCTTGCCCATACACAAAACTCAACTGATCTTAGTCAAAAAGGACAAATCCCCCAATAATCTTATGAATGTCCTAGTGAAATCAATTACTTCCCTTCTTTTAAAAAAATAATTCATATATAAAATGCAATGTGTATCCATATAGTTGGGAAAAATAATGGAAACTCTTGTTAGTTTCACCTGTCATATTTCCTGACTACATTAATGATACATAAAACTTCAAATGACTGAAAAACCTCTTTGAATGTGTTGCAGATAATTATGTATCTTATTCCACAACCCTCATGGTGGTTTATTGAGTTTCATGGAGTTAGGCTGCAATAGCCAAACCTTTGCTTTTGCAAATCAACATGGAACGTCAAAAAAAGTGGTGTAATAACCATGAGAATTAGACAAGATTATTGGATATACTTGGAAGAATCTCCTTTTACACTTTTCCCATGGTCTCTGTCTGAGTTTGTTTGGAGGTAGTATCATGGAATTCTCTGGATCAAGCAGATAGTTCATCCATTCATACCGCTAGTGTTGTTAAAAACTGGTTTTAAATGCAGGAAAGTGAAGTTCAACTCTTGGATATATCTCTGCATCATCATCATCATCATCATCATCATCATCATCATCATCAGTTTTTCAACGTCCGTCGTTGGACATAGACTTTCCCCAGGATTCACCATACTTCTCTATCATGGGCGTCGCAGAGCCAGTATTTTCTGAATTTGTCTAGCTCGTCTCTCCATCTAATATTCTACCAGCCTTAGTTGCACATATGATCTCGGGGGATTCATGTCGTGAGTCGCGATATTCATTGGTTGTTCGCTATTCTTGCAACCAACTGCCATTTGAGATTTTTAATGAATTCTATGATGTCCCTGACTCCTGTCTCTTTCCAGATGTACTGTGCTTGTCTTTTGGTCTCTCTATGTGAGGCCCAGCTTAATTTTTTCATGTGCACGTTGCATGGTTCTCAATTTGTGGATCTGTCTCTTGGTTAGGTTCCATGTTCCAGCTCCATAAGTGATTATTGGGAGGATGCATTGGTTATACACCCTTCATTTTAGGATCAATGGGATCTTCTTATTTTTGAAGGTTGAGCTTGCTCTGCTAAAGGCTTGCCATCCAAGTGTGATTCTTTGCTTGATTTCTTCTTTTGAGGATCTCTTGGAGATTCGTTGTCCTAGGTAGATGTAGTGATCTACTTTCTCCAGTTCTGTGTCCTCGATTTTGATCTTGGTGTTTTTATCCCCAATGTGGTTGTTGCACATGATCTTCATTTTGCTGAATTTCATGTGTAGGCCGACTTTCTTGCCCTCTTCGTTTAGTTCATCTATCATTAGTTGGAGGTCGTGTATGTTCTCTGTGAAAAGGACAATGTTGTCTGCAAATCTGAGGTTGCTCAGATATTCGCCGTCTGTTCCAATTCCTCTACTCTCCCAGTCTAGTCTTCTGAAGATCATCTCAAGGCAGGCTGTGAAGAGTTTAGGTGAGCTGGTATCACCTTGTCTTACTCCTTTCTGGAGCTGAAAGGGGTCAGGGTATCACTAGGTCTTGAATATAATCAAGCATTTATTGTGTCAGGGAATGGCTCAAAATTTCTTTAGATACTGTCCAAAAGTTGTCTTCAGTGTATTAAAGCTATTATCAATGCTTAAAGAGGGCCAGTTCCATATTAAAAATATTTAAAAAATGTGAAAATAAAATAGTGTCTCCATCTTTTTGTCCAACCCCTCTGTGTGTGTGTGTGTGTGCGCGCAAAAAAACTTTTCATTGAGTGTACAAATACTACACTGTGATCTGGGGCGTGACACTTTGATCCTTGTCAGAATTCACAAATACTCTAATCTTAAGCTGAAGCACCGATATCATTTATGAAGGGTACTATGTTAGTATTCATATAACAGGCATTGAATTTAGCTCTTTGAAGATTTCTATTCTTGTCCATCATGAAATCATTTTAGCATATTAATGATCATACTCAACTGCATCAATGGATTTTTCACAGAAATCATCACCAACCAGATCACTAAAACACTAGATGAAAACCAATCACGGGAACAGGCTGGATTTAGAAGAAGCTACTCGACCATGGACCATCTTCATTCAATTAATCAGCTGAAAGAGAAAGCAGCAGAATACAAAATGCCATTTGCTGTAGCATTTATAAACTTCAAGAAGGCATTCGACTCTGTGGAAATTCCCATGGTCATGAAGGCCATCACTCTACAAGGTGTAGACCCTGTATACGTGAGTATTGCAATATATATACAATCACAGCAACTCCTTTATCAGGCTACATAAAGACTCTGAACCCTTCAGGCTCCAAAAAAGAGTAAGATATGGTAATACCAGCTCACCCTAACTCTTCAAAGCCTGTCTCAAGATGATCATCTGAAACCTGGACTTGGAGAATAGAGGAATCAAAATAGATGGTGAATATCTTAGCAACCTCAGATTTGCAAATGACATCGTTCTTTTTGCAGAGAACCTGCATGACCTCCAACTAATGCTAGATGAACTAAACGGAGAAAGCAAAAAAAGTTGGTCTACACATGAACTTCAGTAAAATGTAAGACATGCAACAATCACATTGAGAATAAGAACATAATTGTCAAAATCAAATATGCAAAACTTGGGAAAGTAGACCACTACATCTACCTAGGACAACGAATCTCTATGAAACTCATAAAAGAAGAAATCAGAGAATCACCCTAGGATGGCAAGCTTATAGCAGAACAAGCTCAACCTTCAAAAGCAAAACGATCCCAATAATCCTAAAAAGATTCAACCAATGCATCCTCCTCATAGTCACATGGAGCTGAAACATGGAACCTAGCCAAGAGACAGACCCACAAACTGAGAAGCATGCAGCGTGCGCATGAGAGAATCATGCTCAACCTCACATGGAGATCACAAGACAGCACAGTATATCTGGAAGAAAACTGGAGTCTGAGACATCATAGAATCTATTAGAAAACTCAAGATGGCAATGAGCAGTCATGTTGCAAGAATGGCAGACAACTGATGGACATCACGTCTCACAACATGGATCCCCAAAGATCACATGCAAAACGAGGCTTACAGAATACTAGATGGAAAGGTAAACTAGACAATTTCAGAAAATACTGGCTCCACAACACTCATGATAGAGAAATGTGGTGGATCCTAGGGAAGGTCCATGTCCAACGACGCACAATGGAAGACTGATGATGATGATGAATGTCCATTATTACTTCTTGTATGATGAAAGAAATAATTGAATGTGTTATCTATACTGAGTTTTATCTATATTATAACTTTTGTTGGAGTAATCTTGCAAAATTGATATTTACATGTGCAATGTTTTTAGCTTAGTATATCTATTCTAAAAGTTATACTAAAATTTCCTGACCTTTATAGCTGGTAGTATAAGTGATGTAATTCAGTGTGTACCTAATTTCTGAAATTCCTTTCTCTCACTGAATATATGTTATCTTTTTTATGTTGATAACATTATGTCACCTCCCAGCCCCAAAGAAATCTCCAACTCAGGCTATTTACAAAGTAAAAAGGTCATGACATAAAAAGATGAAACCTGCAGTGTCAAAAATCTAAACTTGGTAGCACCCTCGATGTGTGAATTTGGTAAAAATAAATCACTTGAAATTTTTCTAATTTGAATAAACTTTTCCAATTGTTTTTGTTGGATGGACAAAAAGTTAAAGTAGTCACGGAAAAAAATCAATTAATGGAAAAAATGATTTGTAATAATAACAGGTCTGGTTAGTCACTCAATAGTCATGTGACCAATATCTTTTGGCAGCATGCAGTGTGGGAGGTGATCTATCAAAAAATTGGAAAAAAGGATCAATTAATCACCTTTTGTTTGGCAGTGATCACTAAAAAGTCTGATTTTTCAAAAAAACAAGTGAATGCTGCCAGATACAAACCAAAGGATCAATTTAGCATAAGCTTTCACTGGAAATTGAATTCTCCACTTAATTTTCTGTCCAAAATAAGTATTAAAAAAAAGCAAAAAAAAAAATTTTCCTGACATAATAAGGAGTAAATGCTCAAATTCTCAGTCCTGTAGCTCCATTAGTACTGCCTGTACACACAATAAATGCTAGTCAGCTAGCCAAACCAGCTCAAAAACTCAAGGAACCTATGTTGACAATTTTGGTTGACGGTTTGTGATTTTTAATAATCTTTATTTCTTATGATTTTTATTTAAGGCGTAACCAAAACCGCTGCTGATAACTGGATGCCTCTTCCATCTTGTGGGCATTGTATTTTGTGGTAAAATCAATAAAAAAATTTGTTGTCTCTTTTTTTTTCATTAATCAATTTGAGTAACATATTTTAGATAAAAATAGTTCATAATTAACCTTATGAAGAATCATGTTTAGTCATGGTATTTATGAAACCTGTATTTAATTATTCTGCATTTCATGTAGAATATGTGCAAAATATCCATCCTGAGCGAAATGGTGCTGACATGTATGTAGCTATATATTGCAATGATGATGCTCAAACAATCTGATCGCTATACAGATACCAAAATTGGAATCAAAATTCTATATTTTATTAATAATAATCCTAACATGAGAATATGTAGCCTGAACTAAGCGGAGGGGCCCAATCTATGGACAGAAAAATAAACCGAAAAGAATGACATTGTTCATTTTGTACATTAGCGTACCCGTTTGATGAGTATCCATCTTATTTATTAAGTGTAACCTGTCTGTGTTGTATATTCTACACCTTTGCAAATGATAGGTGTTCGAAGTTAAGTTAAACTCGGATTTCTAATGATATTTTCGCAAGTTGGGCAAGGTTGTTCTAAACTCCCCAAGTTTGATATAACACGATTTTTTCAGCCTACTACCCGTCTCTATTTAGGGACATTTGCTACTAAGTCAAGCTCAATTTATTTCAAACACCAGTTCATTAAATCCTGATTTGATTTACTGGAGATATTATGAACTACTAACAGAATTGTACAATGATTATGTAAATTTACTCTTCCTCATGATGCAAAGATATCAGTTTTAACCCAGCAAAAATATATGGGTTTCTTTCTGTAACATTTATTCACAATGATATTTGGCCTTTCACTGTGTAGATGA
This sequence comes from Thysanoteuthis rhombus, assembly GCA_963457665.1. Lineage (NCBI taxonomy): Eukaryota > Metazoa > Mollusca > Cephalopoda > Oegopsida > Thysanoteuthidae > Thysanoteuthis > Thysanoteuthis major. The sequence goes on along the minus strand of OY735229.1, from coordinate 26,209,989 downwards.
TATCTTATTTTTCAGCTTCATATTCTCATAATGATCCACCAAATTTCTGTCTGTCTGAAAAAAAAATCCAAGTATTGTCACAAATTTGTGTAATCACCCATAGGACCATGGAGGAGATATTTAGCATGATTTTTGAAAACCCTAAACCCAATGGAATTTTTTTTTGTGATCAGTTCAATTTACAATGTATGTGTGTCCTAAATTGGTCCATTATTTAGTGTTTCGCTCTGTTCATGCTTGTCTAAAATATTTAATTAGTCAAGTGTCCATCTAACACAACTATATCAAGATTATTTGGCTATCATAGATTTTTATTGGCTAAATTTGGAAATAATCAGCCATTTGGAACTAAAAAAATTTTAATTTGACAATGTTGGATAGAATTACAAACAAGTTTTGTTTTGCTTATGTATCAAGCATAACCTCCCCTCTGAAGTTAAATGGATTTATCTCTGAGTAATATCAAAAGTCAAGTTACACTGTTAAATATAAAAAAAACAATGCCACACATTAATGTGTACTAGAACTGGTTATCTAAAAAATTATTTCTAAAAAATGAATCTTTTATTTAAAATTATCCAAAAAGGTATCAGCTTAAGATTTGGGCATTGTTGGTCCAAAATGACCTCAAAAAGGACTTTTTGGGGAAAAAAAACCCATAAAAATTCATACAAATTTTCCAAGTTGTAGCCCCTAAAATGTGACCAGGAATGCCTGGAAACACAGGCAATTAGATAGATATAGACACAGACACTCCAAGAGAGATAAATCTTGGCAGGTTGACCGGGCCATTTCGGAGGCTATGGTGATGAGATTATTACTGCTACCCTCTGTATACCATTGTGCAAACAGCCCAAGAGGATTGCAAGTTTCTCCCACTATCCAAAATTAAAGCCTTTCTTTCATAAAGCGAAGATACGAATACCATTAAATTAAAAATGGTAATGATGGTATGTCAAGCTGAGTTATTGAATGTTGGGGTGCTGGAAGATACTAAAAACTGGGGTGTAGGCGAGAGAAAGATGGTTCATGCTGCCTCTATAATGGTACACGACAGTGCTTGTGGATTTGAAAAATACATGAAATAGCATCATTATCTTATCTCAGAATTTCACACAATTCTTGTCAAATTACTGCAAAATAATATAGAATTGATTCTTGATGGAGCCTTTGTTGTGAGTGAGTAGTAATAGTAGTTGTTTCTGTGTAGCAAGAAGATAGTAGTAGTTGCTGAGGACAAAAGAATCTGGCTCATATGTTTGAGTGTATCGCCACATGCTGACGTCACGATAAGGGTTGATGGAGCTGAATGTTGCTAGTGGCCATGATGATCTTTGTTAGGAAGGAGAATCTTTGCACTAGGTTTGAATATGGGCACAGAGATTAAACAGGGCTTGTAATCAAAATAAATGCAAATCTATAGTCAAATAAATAGGACATACATTTAATGATTTGACAAATGAGATATTTATAAACAATACACAAAGCTAAGATGGAAAGATATGTGAACGTTATGGATATTAATATGATCATTGATAGAGTAAGCCTGACTGTTCAGTAATTAAGAAAAGATATTGGATCCATGATTGAATGGGTATATAGTGTCAGCTAGTTACAAGGTAGAAGAGAAGGATAGACTATAGCGCTTGAGTGAGTGGGAGGAGTCCTGTATAATAGTCGTAGTAGCCATAATTAAATGAAGTAGAGATAACTGAAGTTTTAATTCCATAACATTTGGTATTTGAAGACCAAGGAATAATTATGGAGACAGGGTTATCAGTGGTATACCTTACTGCCAAATTCAAAGAGGCAAGATGCTATACGCAAATTTATGATTGTCAAGAGTAACTTGGAGGCCATTCTCAACACTGAAAACCACGTGACAGAAAGTCTTTTTAAGACACAGAAAATAAATGGGAGATTTAACCCATATGCTCTTCCTGAAGTGAGGATAATCAGAAGTCAGAAGATAATCATGACTGATTTGTAGTAAATGCATTGTGGTTTCATTCACGTACTAGGGAGGTGTGAATATGTTTTTACGCTTTAGTAGCTGAGCATATGAAACAGATCTTAACATCTGTAAAATGAATAGGACAAGGTTTAGAACAGTGATTGGTTATGGTGAAAAATTAGTAAAGTTCGAGTTGGCCAGGAGGCTGAGCAAATGACCAGTACAGAAAGAGAGAGAGAGAGAGAGAGAAAAAAAAATTTAACTGACTGACAAAGCTGGGACCAATGAGGTTCAGGGCTTTTATGGACAATAGATACAGGAAGTGACGCATTTCATAAGAGGCTAGATTTAAAGTTTCATATCTGAAGCTGATTCTTATTTATTTTTGTATTTAATCTTTATGTAAAATTAACTTTTTATATTCATTGATCTTAGGCTGAAATAGGTACCTGCATTTATTATCAAAAAATGATTACTCTGTAAAATGGTGTCTAAATATTGAAGGCTCCCTCATTTTTTTTTTATATGGTGATGTTCAAAACTATCCGGATGCATAAAATGACAAGAGGTTCAGTGTAGAAATCTATGCAATTATGAAAGATATAACAAGAAATCTGAACCATTAATAGGACAGGGAAAGAAACAATAACATATCACTGTTTCTTTTGTTTTTTTTTATTTTCTTTTCCAAGCTGTCTAACTGGATTCCTGTTTTTGAATTAACATTGTCAATTTTTTGTATGAAACTTTCTATATTTTCAAGTATGAGTTCTGTCCAGGAAGTATCCAATCATTTGATATTAACTATAAAACTTGTCTACCTTGGAAAATGAGCCCTGTCTGTTCATACATGTGCAGTATGGTCCCCTATGGTTGCCAATTTACTTTGAGGCTGCATGACTGATTCAAAGCGGCTTGGTTCTTTCAAGACCTTATTCATATAATTCATGCAATGATTTCAAATTATTTTCCTCTTTAAGAAAGAAAATTTGTCAACAAGGTTTGGCAAGTCTCATTTTGTTCTGCCCTCCTGTCTTTAACCCCATTCATTTGCAGATAAATAATTTCTTTTCCTGTTCCACACAATAAAGAAATGCATTTGCATAAGGGTACAACATTGCAAGTGCAACGATTCCATTCACTGCACAGCAGATTAATTTAGCTCCTTTCGTTCAGCTAATCATGACTGGCAAACACATAATGTCCACTTGTTCAACATCTTTTTCTTACTTCTAATTTCATTAATAGTTCTTGTTCTCTGTCAAATGTACAGCTATGTCCTTATTGTCAAGTAATATCGTTATTACTACTCTGAAGCCAAATATGCTGTTCACCTAATTTTAAAAATCTTTTCTTGGCTTAAGTAGCTTTTGTTGAGATTTTATAAAAAGACCATGGAAGCTGATTCAAGTATATAATCCGTAAAAAATGACTTTAGGTTTATTGGCCCAACAGATAAATAAATAAACAATAACTATGACTACTACTACCACTAATACTACCAATAGAAACAATCACAGACAATAATCAAACAACTGTAATATCAAAAGTCATATAAAATAATTCCATCAAAGAATATTCAGATTAGGCTAAATTCTATTTGGTATTTTCCATGGGAATATATCTAAAGTAGAGTGAAAAAAAATCTAGAAAATCAATAAATCCATCAAAATAAGACCCTGTTTTATTTTATTTTTTTTTTTATTGCAGTAGAGGTCTAGTGGGGTACTGATGCCAATTTTAAAATCTGCAGACAAAATGGTGTGGCTAAGAGCTCTATAACAAACATATAAACACTTGCATATAAAAAAGGATAGAACCTTTTACCGTCTTTGATGTTTGTTCAATAGATTGAATGACCTTCAACTATCGAGAGAAATTGGTTTACAAGTTTTTTTCTTGGACAGGCTATGGGATAATGTGATTTTTTCTAAATTGAATCTAGAATAAACTTCCTATTTTAGGTGTTCTTATTTATTATTTAATATTTATTAGGGTAGAGGTCAGACAGGGAATTTTGGGATTCCCTCCCCTCCCCATAGAAAATGGTATTACCTTAGTAACTTTTCATGATTGCATTTCGACATTGTATTAGTTGACCATAATAATCAATAGCATACTTTAATTCATCATTTAAACTTTTTTCCACAACCTTTGTGGAAAAAGGTTTTATTTTTTGAAAATTGATAAATCCATTTTACCCCACCAGAGAGGGAAAAATTGGTATGTCTTTTCCCATGAATGTATCATATTATTGGCTTATTAGCAGGGTGATATTCTTGAAGAAAAAATTATTTTTCAATGTAAAAACTAAACTTTTCTGTAAGGATTCATTTATAATGCACACTATGTCTTCATAAGGATAATCCAAATCCATTTATAAGGCATGAAAGTTATCCAAATTGTCTTCTTTGTTTGGCCATTTTCTATTGTTTCCTGCTTTGACTAAGCAGCTTACTTGGACAGCTTCCTTTTTAATATGTCTAACTCTTCCTGGACACTGCACTCCATCATACTCCACAATAACATAAATTGAGTTCTCAATAAGGCCTTTTGGTTCCAACTTATTCTTCTTCGTCATTTGGTGTATGGGTTCTACTACAAGATCACATATAATAAATTCTATTGATTTTATGACCATCATTAGGTATTTTTGCTTGAAAAAAAAAATTGTGGAATTTACCTGAATAACCCAGTATTACTTTTTGACAACTATAACCATTTGATTTGCTGTGGTATCAGATCTTCGAATAAAAAAATTAATATGAGAGCTATAAATAAAAAACCAAGGTATACCCATTTGACCACACACACAAATTTTGACCCCACTCTACCCTATTCGATTAATTCAATTATTCAACTATTACCATACATACAAGTATATAAGAGGGACATGTAATTTTTTTCTTGAAATAATGCAAATATCACAGTGTGTCCAATGTAATGTTATTTTGACTAAAGTGCCATCTAGAAAAGATAAGTCATGGGATAAATATAATACCACTTTTGAAGTGTTAGCATCTTAATGGTGTGTTATTTTTTATTACCACCTTCGAATCTTCATATATCTAGGAGCACAGAGATTTACATTCTGTCCCACCATTTTATTCAGTACCCAGACTGATCAACAGATGATGGAGTTGTTCAAAGTGAAAGAGAAAGAAATGTGTCTCAAAGTGTTAGAAGATCCTTTCAAGAGAAAAGGATATCTTTTTTAAATATTAGATGTGGACTTTTATGTGAACATTAACTTGATGCATGTGTTATTAAAAGTAGAACATCATTCAAGTGACTTAGTAAATAAGTTATTCAGCATACCATCAAATTTAAGGTTTAATGGAGAAGGTGTTTTTCCATCACCTAAATTTGGAGAATGATTATTGGGGCATTAAATGAATGTTGCTTTACTACGTGTTAATTCAATGAATCATTCACATCAGTGTCCATGTCTTTGATTTTTCATTTCTTCTTTTTATTATAATGTTTTTACTGTTTTGTTCTTCCCAACCATATTCAAATGGAAATAAGGATAAGCCTCCTGTGAGTTAAGTTTGCATCTTTTTTTTCCTTGGGAAGCCTGTTTAGTGCAACAGGTTCTCTACCGATTAGGTTATGGAGACTTCTGACTGCAGTTATTTATGTCTAACCCTATAGGCATTCATTATCTTCTTCCAATGCTTCATTAGTAAAAAAAAATAATTGATAATTCTTCATCTAGAGTTGGGGCATTAGGAGCACAAGAATTCACCCAAATGCTGGCTGATATTTTCACTTGTATGAATGGTTTCTCTTCAAGTGAAAGGGATAAACATTGAAGGCTTGTGAAAAGTTTAATGCCTTCGAAGAAAGGTTACCTTTTTGGCGTCGAAAGATGGAAAGAGGCAATCTCCCAAATTTTCCTTCATTTGAAGAGAGAGTTGATGCTGATCCATAGCTCTTATGTATTAGGAAATGGTGGCTTGTTCAGAAATTTCTGTATCATTCGATGGATACATATTCCTACAATTTGGAGAAAAACATCGGATGATGATGAGCTGAAGGAAGATTTACTTGATTTGCAGAGAAATCAAACTTAGAATGCAATTAGAAAGCAAGACTGGAAGAGTTTTGGTAAACAACACAGGATAAGTTACCAAGACTTGATGGAGAAGCACTCAGTGTTCTTATCCCATTTGCAATGATATGTTTGTGTGATTATGGATTCAGTTCGCTTTTGTCAATTTGGATAAAATCTAGGAATTCCCTCAATCTACTAGCAGACTTACTGATTGCAATCAGCAAGAAAGTTCTACGCTTTGACAATACTATAAGTGAAAAGCTAGAAAAAAGATGCCACTGAATTTTTATTCTCACCATTTGCAATTTCTTCTGATAGAATTGCTCAATTTCCATTTGCATTTTATGAAGAGAGTCTATCCCTTGTAGTCAATGTGTATCACTTTCAAAATTCTTGCTGTTTGTAAAGATGGTGATTGAAATTTGTATTGTTCAAGGTTCCAAATAGACTTGTTTAGCTATTTTGTTCACTTAATTTTTTGTTGATATTGGGTCATTACATATGGAATGTTGCTTTTCTAGTATGATGAAAGATAATATGAAAAACAAAAAAATGGTAAATATTTAATCAAAGTATGGCCCATTTGAAGCAATAACCTTTTTTCAATGATTCTTTGATATTAGGCCATCTCCATAAAATTCTTTAGGTTACTAATTTGGAAAAAGTACAAGTTATGGCTTACCTATAATTGAACGTGTTATTACAGATATGAAGGTCAAAATGTTTGAAAAGATTATAATCTGTAGGAGAGATGTCAGGCTATTTGTGGATGCAAGACTTTATATCCCAATTCTCCAAGCTTAGATATAGTCAGCTGACATGGATCATTTAATTCAGTTCATACAGGACCCATTTTTCCAACTTTGTAACCTTTCTTATTGCCTTAGAGATGATATGGTATGGTAACTGTTAAAGTCTTAGTCTCCAGTAACTCAAACCTTTGTTTGTTGGGTGTTGGCAACTGCTTTCACTTATTCATCATTATAAAGAATGGCTTTGGGCCTCCCTCAAGGTATGTTTATGGTTTCCATATTTTTCAAACTAAACTTATTGAACCAATGTTAAACAGTTTGCATTGTAGCAGTGTTCACTTCAAACGCTTTGTTGACATTATCAACAGCTTGAGCAGCATTATGTCATAATTTGAAATTTTACTTGAAAATTAGTCTAATTCCTTGGATAGATACCATTGCTGAAAAACCTCCAATGATATGTGTTTTATATTGAATCTGCATAATTACATTACTAAATCTTCCATAATTAGCAGTATTCTCTAATGTAAAAACAATATTTATGTGTAAAAGCCTAATGTAATGCAGAAAGTGTCTGTTTACATGTTTGTTTGGATTCAAGTTTCCAGTATGACTCTCTATCAAATATTTGATCTTGTATATAGTTGAGGATTTTTTTTAGTCTGGTGTGGGACTATTCATTTGTTAGCATGTAGCTTTGATACTTAGTTCTGTAAATTGTCCCCTTTGAGAAGATGGCAATTTATTACAATATTGGACAAAACTTAGAGATTACTGTCATTCTGCATTAGCTAGCATGATTGTAGCATACAAAATGTTATTTACCATAAGTAGCAGTATATTATTTCTTTGATATTGGAAATAAATGAGTATATCGTACCTCTACAAAATTAAAGAAATGGACATATCAATTATGCTATGAATATTGATCACTTTTTGTTTCAGTTTTTGGTCTGTTTTCAAAGTTTTTTTCTTTAATATATATATATATATATATATATATATATATATATATATATATATATATATATATATATATATAAATAAATGTAGTTTGTTGCCATGATTCCGTTTGTTCAAATTAAATTTTGACACTAAGACAATGGTCCAAAGAGAATACCCATGTAATAAAAAAACATGCAAATTATACCCACAGGATTTTAAGAAAAAATTTACAGAGATCTTGCATCTTCTTGAATAATAAAGGAAATGAATCCCAATTCTTATATTTTGGATAAAGTTTATTTATGTATATACGCACACACACACACATACACACACACACGCACACACACACACACACACACACACATATGTATACATATGATCGTAGGGTTTGAATAATCCTGTCAGTTTTGGTGGGTATTGTGCTGGGAATCAGAAGTATTTAAAAAATGTTTCAATGGTGTTCAGCTTGAATAGATTATCTTTGCTCTGGGTATCTTTTCTGGAAAATTAGCTTTGTAGGAAATGAAAAACCGTCATTTTTTTCTTTGTAAAAATAAATATTATTCATATCTTCCTAAAATATTTTTTATTGTTTTTTTTTCGTATTCTTATATAATTCAAAGCTACAACTTAAAAATATTATGCCTCTTATTTTAGAATTTTGATGTCCGACTGATAATCTTAGTTCTGTACAAACTGCCTTTAAATTCTATTTTCCAAATCAACAAATGAAAAATATTGGTTGTGCTTGCTTGTTTGTTGGCAAAAACTCTGGCAGCCCTCACCTGCTTTAATCAATATAGAGCTAAAATTAATCTTCTATTTTTGTGGAAAGCATTAGTTAAGTGGGCCTGGTTTTGACTTGGCCTTAGATAGATAGGTCTGTATCAATGTATGTTTGTCCTCTTTTGAATTAGCCTATCAGTTATCTCTCACTGGACACACTCATTTGAATTTTATGCTTATTGACTTGATAGTTTTTCTTCTAAAATTAACATTTAGAGAATGGATGTTGCATATAACTATTATTCAATTGTATAAAGCAAACTAGAAAGCTTAATTCTGCCAACACCATACATTAACTAAAAAATAAATGAAAATCAGTTCATATATAGCTACGGTGCAGGGAAGGTAACTATGTTTTGATTTTTTAATATTTGAACAATTATCTTGATATATGAAAAATATCTCTCAATCAAAAAAAAAAAATTCCTCCGTGGATCTACCCCGAGTTTTAATCTCTACTTCCTCAGCTTCCCTTCCACAAAATGTCATTGAAGTTCATTGTGAGGGTTTATAGATATTGTGGGCATAGTCAGATATGAATGAATACTTATACCTCTTCCATCTTTGTAGGCAGAGAAAAATGAAATCTATGTTAGTCATTGCCTCAAGTTATGAAAACACAAAACTGATTGCAACATGAAAATTGTGTTTTGATAAAGCTTATCTATAGATAGGATTCGCTTTGTACTCTTGCTTTGAGAGGACCTTAACAGCAAACTGTTTATCTGTTAAGTGCTAATGGTTACACCACTTATGTATCATATCTTTTACAAGGAAAGAACTGACAAGGTCTTATCATGGCCTGAAATCAATTTTCTCTTCTCCATGATTCCTTGATACTAATCACTTTAAGATTTTGAACTTGAAACTTAGAGGCCATTTATCTGACCTTGTAGAAAATAATGGTTGACTCATGAACACACATTATGTTGCTTAATGCATTTGTATAATCAGTATTCTATGTCACTCAGTTTCATGTGACCCATTTTTCAGATTTGCAGGGACAAATATCTATTTTTCTTTTTTCAAATCAAAAAAAATCTATTTAATTCAAAATCCAATCAGAACTGAAGCATGTTGTTAAGCATGGAAATCAGAAGTATGCAAATGAGGATGACATGGACAATACAGGTTGTCTAGTGTCATATTCAGCTGCTTTCTGACAATACCTGGGCAAAAGTTTCTCCGACTCCTTGTTTACACAAAAGACTAGGAATGGAGAACTAGATTATCACGTATAGTTTTGAGAAGAGTTTTAAAACTTTTTTAATCGACTAAATTTCTAATTGATCCCATGCTGCCAGAAGACCCTGGTCATGAGGTTGTTCCTATTGGGTGACTAACCAAACCTGTTGCACCAAATTTTACTCTTCGATTACTCATGAACGCTAACAAATCTGTGTTACCTCTTTTCTCCATTATTGAAGTATCCCTTATGAAGGCTGAACATATTAACTGAAACATGATAAAAACAATAGAAATGAGGATATCTATACCTTACATAAATGAATCGCTGTAGTCCATGCATGTACTCAAACTAATTATCAAAAAATTATCATTAAAAATAGATCTTTTATTTATCAAAAAAAAATACCAGCGCAAGATTTGGGTATGGTTGGTTCAAAATGACCACAAAACCCCAAGAAAGCACATTTGAAAGGAAAAAAAAAAAGAAGTTTTTTAGATGGAGCTTAGCAGTGCACTCATGCAAGTTGTCTGGGTTGTAGCCTTAGAAATATGATCAGGAGCACATAGCTTCATTTTAATTTTTTCTTGATTTCTTTGATCACTACATCAGTAAGGCCATCAATCTATGGCAGTCAGTATACGGTGCATATTAGATGTAAACATTTATGTCTTTGATAAAGTAATAATTTTTTCATTTTGTTGTGTTGGATAAGAAGGAATAAAAAGACATATTTTTCACTCTGTTGTCTTATTTGAAGTTATATTTTCCCCAGGCAATGCCAAGTATTCCCAGAAAAAAATGAAAACAATAATACATGAACTCAAAACAACCCCCCACCCTGTAAACAATTGTCCTGCCCTGTAAAAGAATAGATAAGCAATAGGGGTCTTGCAGGGAGAGGAAGACTAGACATACACTGAATTGAAAATCAATAACTAGCATCCCCATATTTCCTTTCTCTCTTTTTTTTTTTTTTTTTTTCATTTTTTCAGAAAAGCAGTGTGAGGCTATGACAGTCAGATCACTATTCTGATGGATAGCATGTCACTATAGCCAGCACACATCTGCAATATTGGAGGGCTTGGGATCTTTGCATGAAGTTGTGTGTGGCCATACTATCCAGAGTATCTGTGCTTGAAAATTACTGTCATACTACGCGGACATATAGTGCTTAAAGCTGCAGACTGCCATACTTCAAAGAGACTCTATAGCCAACTCAGTATCTACCAATGGTGAATAATTCATGTTGTGTGATCCAACCACAGGCCAGCCTTACTGTTAGAATACTCTTGCAAAGGGGAAGTAGACCCCAATAGCTAGCTTGCATCTGCCAGAAGGACTCTCCTCTCAAACCTTCAACCTTGGAATCTGGCTCCTATCAGTTCCACCTCAGTGAACCATAGGATGCTGACCCTTGGTTTGAAGGGTGGAGTTAGCCCAGGGCAAGCTGGCTTTATCTTGAAAACCCATTGTTCAAGCTTTGCTGGCTAAATGAAGCCATTCATTCATATTTAGAAGGGAAAGTTGTTTTTTGAAGGGGTTCCCTAGAAAATTTAATTATTGAAAAGGGTTTCCATTTTAGTTCAAATTTGATGACTACAGTCTTCATTTGATACCTGAATTGTATCTTAATCCGCCAATTCATTCTCCTATGCTAGTTATTGTTAGTCAATTCCTCACTTCCCTGCTCATCTTCTTATCGCTCAAAGCCAAATAGGAAGAAAATTTGCTGCGCAAT